>CM077115.1:51456203-52061203 GCA_039619475.1 Icerya purchasi
CGGTTTAAATGGTCGTCACGGATGTTATCGCACACAGAATTTATAGTTCTGCAGAATTCTTGAATAGTCATTATTATTAGTGTTATTTTATTAAATCCACGGATTGATTTTTTAGCTATAAATTTAATAGCAACCTAGACACCCGTATTTCTTTGACCTATTTATAGAGAAATATCACGGATAATAAAGAGATTAGTACAAAAATAAACTACGTATCGCCGAGTTCCGCTCAAGGTGAGACTCGGACGGAAGCAGCTGCATTGATCAGCCCGGGTCCTTCTTGCTCGGTCCGGGGAAACTAGGTGTGATATACTTTGTTTTATTTTCTAAATATCGTTCGTAAAATTTCAGCGGAAAAACAAGGAATTGTACACATTTATTATCAAAAGTTAATCAACAAATGAGGTAAAGTGATGTCGGTTGTCGAGTAGCGTGCCGCGTTCTTTTCTTATCGACGAGCGGAACTAAGCTGCTAGATGACCAATGAAATCGCGCTCACCTCTTCCAAGAACACTGACTTGATCCGAATAATGTGCTTCGAGCCTTTTACTCGACATCTCCGTCAACGTCGATATTCACAGGATTCAATCATCTCTCATTAATTACATCTCGAAATTTATATTATTTATTAAATTTATGTTTTTAATCATAGTCCGTAACGTTCCCTTTTTTTTTTTTTTTTTCTTTTGATATAGATGTATATGTAATTTTAAAAAAAGTATTAAACAACGTGTAAAAAAGTTACGAAAAAAAAGCCAGCTTTTGAATAAAAACGGAGATAGTTGCGCAGAAAAAAAGTTATCTGTATGCGAAGTAGAACTTACAAAAGTCATCGGGCGCGATTGCGACAAACGGTTGTGATTAAATTTCGTTAAATGGTTCAGAAGTAATTTTGAAAACGGTGCGACGGATTTGCATCGTTCTGGAATGAATATTTGAACGTCATAAAGTAGAAGTATACGCGGGAAGTACGCATAGCTGGAAGGTAAATGCCGCTCTTATTTTATAGCGAAACTTTTTAGTACCGATAGCGAGATTACAACAGGCAAAGGGCAAAACGATTTCACAGAACGTTTCCAATGCGACACATTAAAATACTTCACAATTACTTCCTTCCGGACGAACCGGTTGTTCGCGTAATACACGAAAATAAATTAATTTCGCGTTTTTATACTCGTCAAATATTCCTGACAGGTTTTTACCGCCCGGAAATTAATTACTTATTCGCTATAAATTCCTTTTTAAATAACGTACATCGATCTTGTGATTAGCGCAGACGCAGCTTCAAACTGTTTTTCTTTTATATTCTATAGTGCGCGGACATTACCTTTTTTTCGTTATTTTTTTCCGTCCAGTGCGCGATTCCCTGCAGAAGTAAGGAAAACTAAAAGGGATTTTTAGAAACGTAGACCAACTACCACTGTGGATAGAGCAAGAAGTAGCGCGGATAAAAACGGAGGAAGATGATCGGTCGATACTGACGAAGGGGAAGAAAACGAAAGGCGTGTGTAGAAGCAAATTTAAGTTTTACATATGTGCACTAGAAGGGAGTATAGAAAAGGAAATATTTAGCGAATGAAAGAAAAAACTGAAAAAGTACCGAACAAGAGTTTTATGAATGGTCAAGTAAAACGGTAAAATCGAAAATCGTTTAAAGATGCCCCACCCCCATAAATATGTATACTGATAGGGTAATTAAAAATTATTATGCAGTACAGACAACGGGTATATTTATTATTGCACTTTTCTTGAAGTTTTTCTAGAAAATGTTTCATTAAGGAATAATATAAATAGGTAGGTTCGAGTTTTACACCGATGCGCAGGATCGGAAAAAATAATATTATATTGATTTCGAACTTCGAGGGTTGCGACGTATAGTGTTCAATTTTGAAGTTGAAAATTTTTGCTTAGCAAAGAAATTTCCTTAACGGTAGGCGATTATAGACTAGTTTGGAATTTTTGCCTATAATATCGGCGTTGCAAATAAGGGGAGATATTATTTTTCGCATTTTTTTTTTTTGTTTACTTTGTGAACACTCGTGGAATTTCATTAAGGAATCGCGGAATGCGAAATTCGTTTTTACCCAGCAACATACGTGGAAAATATTGTTTTTTCCTCAATCGCGCCTAGGGTTCAAGTGGGTTTTTGATAACATCGGCTACATTTTTCTTTTAAACGTCGCTTTCATCGTAGGTACATTTTTAAAATCGGTTGTGGGTTTTTTCACGATTATTTATCGTGAGCTGAAACTTTGCTGTTTTTAAATCGATTGGGGTTATCTCGAAAATTTTTCCCTTCAAGGAAAAAGTGTTTAATTTTTGTTGTTACACTCAAGTAGCGGAGAGTTGTGATTTTTTTGAGTATGATATTTTCTAGGCCGTTTTAATATGATGTATATTCTGAGCGTTCTTTTTTGTTTTTTTTTTGTTTTTTTTTTTTGATTTTTAACATCCCAGGAGAGCGTTCTAAAATTTTCCTTAGAGGGCATTTTAATAATTGCGATAAATATGTATAGTCTCGCGTCTAAAATTAAATAAATCGAGCCGTCCCTAAATTATTGCATAATTTAGTTTTACATTTTTGCCGTTTTCGAATCGTCTGCTGTTCAAAAAGGAAAAAAATCGTAACGGGGTAAGAGATTTAAGAGAAACGTGCCAGGAAAAGATTTGCGACTGTTTAATATTGCTGTTACACAGGTGGCGCGGATGCAAAAAGGATTTCATCAAGACGTGTACGTGGGTGCATGAAGAAGAGTTCAGAAATTGAGTTGTTGAAAGTAGTACGGATACTAGGTAAAATTCTGAAAAAGGGCGGAGAGGAAATTGCGTTAAGACTAGCAAGAAGATGAGGAATTTAAATAAAAACGCAAAAGTGTGAAGATAGTGGAAACTGTTCGCGTTATAATGCAAAGAGGGAAGTGCATTATAGAGAAGTGACGTCAGTTCAGAGACTTGAAAGTCTAAAGTCTTTTATTGTTTAAGTTGAGTCAGGATGCAAATTAGGGGTTGTAAATTACTTTATTAAAATGCCCTCGTATTTCCAAATTCCTTCAAAGACGTACAATTTAGCGCGCAGGTTCTTTGCTTAAAATAATTAGATGCGTGCTTTAGCGTCTTTTTGGAGAAGTTGAATTTTTTTAAGAATTTCCTTTCTTGGCATAAAATTTTGCCCCTACAACGTTTAAATTTCGAAATTCTAGCTTGAGCAGTTTGGTTTCAGCGTTGACGTATCAGTGTCATCTGTATAATGGCGATAGAATATATATATATATATATATATATATACATAATATGCATATATATATATATATATAAACTCGCCCTTTGGGCTTCGGAATAGGGCAAGCCCCTTTCACCCTCAGGTCTAGTTCTTCTATAATTCTTATAGAAGAGTAAACTTTTTCATTGGCTACGTCGTTCGACAGAAAAAAAATTTTCAGATCCAATTTCCCTTAACCCCAGGGGATGTAGGAACGCTAATATCGCATTAAAACCATTTTATCAGTTCCCGTGATAGGGCACTTTTCTTGATGAGTTACAATTATCACCACCAGGGGATGCAGGAACGCTAATATCGCATTAATGTCTTATATATGGGATAAATTTCGTAACAGGACACTTTTCCTGATGACCCCTGGCGTAAAAATGGCATAGCCATTAATGTATATATATATATATATTCAATATTTGTGGAGAATGGATTATAAGACAGACAATGGACGGCTGGCATGGGGGAATATCATTCGGAGGTGAGAAAATCACAAACATAAGATTTCCAGATGATACGGTAGTACTGGCCAGCACGGAAAGGGAAATGAACGAATTGTTATTGAGAATAGAAACGGCTGGAAAAGAGACCGGTTTAGTACTCAACAAACAAAAGTGTTCGATGTTAGTTAGTGATAAGGATAACAAAATCCAACAACCGTAAAAAATGCTACAACATATACAAACCCAAGATAAATTAATCTATTTGGGTGCCTGCATTTCAAGAACTGGAGGATCAGACGAAGAAATAAAGAGACGGATAGCACTGGCGAGCACCGCCGATGGAAAAGTTTAACCGTATATGGAAAGATCATAAGATCTCTAAACTAACAAAATTACGACTCCTGCAAACTTTGGTGTTCTCTATAGCGACTTACGGATCGGAAACATGGACGATCAATGAAACTATGGGAAGGAAGATCGCAGCTTTCGAAATGAAAGGGTATCGAAAAATCTTAAGAACCCCATGGACGGCCCATAGGACAAACGAGTACGTGTTAAAAGAGCTCAAGATCGAAACCAACCGACGGCTATTAACATCCATCAGGAAACGTATGCTAGGCTTTTTCGGGCATATAGTAAGAGCGAATGGGCCGGAGAAAACGATTTTGATGGGAAAGGTCGAGGGGAAAAGGAAGAAAGGCAGACCAAAGAACCGCTACATCGACCAGATCATGAAAATATGCAGATTAAATTTACAACATACCATAGATTTAGCATACGATCGGTATAAATGGCGACATGTTGTATTTTGCGTCAAATAAGGTCACGACATCCGACTCGGATAACGAAATGGAAAAAAAAATATGTACATACATATATTTTTTAAATCTGTAAACAAGGACCTGCAACGTTAAAAATTCTGCTCCAACTTTGTAACGTTAATTAGTTGATTTAAAAGTTTTCAGGGATGTCGACCACGAGTTCCTGACGAGCTCATGGATTTGAATTAGAAATTTATTTATTATTATCAATAATAAGATGGTTAATATTGATGTAGATGTGATTTGTTTTAAAGTATATTGTTCAAATCTACACCTATATTTTTGGAACGGTCGACCGCTGAAGATACAATTAATTGCAAATACGTATATAAAAATTGATTAATTAAAATAATATAATTTCTACGTATCGCTGCTGCGACTACGGGCTTTTTCCGATGGTCCTTTATGACAGGCACTTTCTAATTCTCCATTTCTTCTGCTAAGTTCCCTCTACAGCGTTTCATGTGCCAATCAGTGATGAGCAAACATCGCGCGCATCTCTTAAAGGCGACATCGACCTCTGTAATCACTCGTAAGCGGCAACTGGTTCCCAATCACACACACAAGCACTCTCACACTCCGCTCGACCTTTATTATCTTTCGTTAAAACTATAATTTTTTTTTTTTTTTTTTTTTTTTTTACATCCCCCCTTTGGGCACGTCAGCCAAGGACTAAAACTTTAATTTATTTATACTTTATTTGTAATTTTTTTTTGATATCATTTATTTATTATTATTTCTATTTTTATTTATTTATTTTTCATGAGCCATGTAATGGTCACACTACAACTTATAATCGGACTGTTAAATCGGCGGCGGACCCACGGGGGGAGAAGTAGGGACCCCCCCTCAAAGAACCAAAACCTCCATGAAAAAATTTATTACAACAAGGAAACTTAATTTATATTATAAAAGTTTCATATAAATTTTACCTATGTATTTAATAATTAATATTTAATATTGTTTTCTGGTAAAACTATTAATGTTACGTTTTTATTCTGTTTTAAATGTAACTTGTTTTGTTTTCTTTTTATTTATTTTTAATTTTTATTTTGCAATTTTAATTAAAAATAGTTCAACGAGATATACATATATATATGTATATTTAAACTTGCTCACAAACAAAGAATTCGGATCGAATTACTAACAGAAATAAAAAAGAGAAGTAAAGTCTAATAAAAATACTATCTTTCTACTCTTTCTAGTAATTTACTATTCAAATTTTAAACCACTATTTTTTTAGGTATAATTTTATAATTTCGTTTTATTTTTCATCCTTAAAAATAAAACAAAAGTTAAATTAAAAATTGTAATAATTATGTAATTTTAAAACATTTTTAAATTTCTAAAGAAGTTTCTATTTGATTTTCTTTATGAAACAGGGTATTTCTCAAGTCTACTGCCGACCGTACAAGATATTACGTAATTATATAATTTCGCTCCCAAAAATGTTTCTCTCGATCCGCTCCTGGTTAAATGTATAAGCACACTTAAATAAGAATATGCGCTAATAGGTCAGTTGTCTTTTTGATGTGGAATAAAGAACCATCTTCCATAAAAATTAGTTATAGAACTAAAATATTACCAACAAAGAGGATTTTTTCACTTTTCTTTTCTAATCTAATGCAAATCAATGTTAATTTCTCCATCTCTGCTATTACTACATTTTAATTTATATGTGATGATAAATTTAACACTATTTACACTATAATTTGGTGAGTTTTATGAAAAACAGAAACTCAATAAAATCACGGGGAATATTGTTTGCTTCGTTTTAATATTATGCGTGTTATTTAGAATAACTTTAATCAAGTCTCTGTTATTGGTAAACAATAAGAAGATTGAACGAGTTGGAAAATTCAAATACTTGGGTTGCTACATTACTGAGAACCTGGACACAGATACGGAAATAAAAATAAGGTGCAGTTATGCTCGGAGTGCCTTCACCAGCATGGGAAATCTCCTTTGCGTTAGATCCTTGCGTCTAGATATATACGTCAAAACGATTGTGCAATGTTACATTTATCCAATCTTATACTATATGGAATCGAGGCAACAACACTCTATAAAAGACAGATATAAATCGATTAGAAGCTGTAGAAATGTGGATCCACAGAAGGATGTTGAAACTATTATGGATAACTAGAACATCGAATCAAAAAGTTCTAGAGATGGCCAAAACAGAAAGAATGCTAATAAAATTCATCGTACACAGGTAAATAAAATATTTCGGTCATATAATAATCAGAGGAGAAAAATATCGCAACTCCTGCAACTAATAGTTCAGGGAAAAGTAGACGGAAGGAGAAGCCGAAGAAAGCGGAGAACGACACCTGGTTAGATGACATCAAGGAATGGACGAGCACACATAGACGTTAGAAAGACTCATGCAAGATGCCAGAAATAGAAGTTTTTGATGCTGACATATGTGATTGTCAACGTTCCCAAGAAGAAGAAAAAGATGTAGGCATTGTTATAAAAATTAAAATTTTTTTTTCCCTTTTCATCGAAACATATTAAAAAAGTAAGTTTTGATATTTTATTTTTATATACATGATAAAAACTTAATACTGCAACACAAAATATTAAAAATTTGCTGTTTTTAAAAGATAAAATGAATTAACGTTAAATAAATTTCTTTGAATGATTTATACCAATTATAGCAATTTAAAAACATCTATACAGTATTAAATACATTTATTCTACTTTAACTTTAATGTAATTGTACATATGCAGTCCATTATGTTAACGACATTAATAACTTCACACTTATTTTTTTGTATTATATATCGAACTTTTATTTTATAATTAGAAAAAGTTTAACACAGTTTCATAAATCACAAAAGAAAAGTGTTGAATTAGATTGAAAACAATTTGAAATATTAAAACAACCTTTACATGGCAAAAAATGCCGGTAATATTTATGAGTAGAATTTTCCGCTCTGTATTACAATGTAAGTAAATAAATAAATAAATAAAACATCACCATCCTCTTCCTCAAATACTTACGCCAAAATTCGTTATTTCATGTAAAACACAATATATATACAATATATATATTCATATTGTTCACAATCAGCAATGAACAACAGACAGCAACAAAGTAAGAAATAAGGAGCTAATTTATGACGTCGTAATTTTTGCTCCTCAGAGTCTGTCCCGAAGGTCTCTCTTATATGTGGAACAGTACAAGGGGCGATTTGAGTCGGAAGTTGATGTAGATGAGGAAAATTTGTACATTGTGTGTCATTTCCATTGTAGCGTAGCAGATGGACCATTTATGACCCGACTGCGTCAGAATGGTAAATAAAATAGCCGCACTAATGGCCGCAATAAAAATAAATAATAACCCGAACATGACAATAAAAGGTCGCGTCATAAATGTGATGACGTCATTGTTGGCTAAAAAGAGAGAAGCTTGTCTAGCTGCCGTACCGGAATACATAAATGCAACGTACGTCTTTTAGCATTTATATCGCTGTTCGCCTAACAACGGTTTAACCGCGGGAAACATCATGCTTCTTTGCTGCGTAAGTGTTTCTCCATAACCTCCATTTACCCCCCTTAATCTTTCCCTTCATCTTCACCGGACAAACCTTTACACACCGTCAGCTATTCGAACGATCTGGAGCCAAAAAAAAAACAAAAAACTAAACAAAAACGTTCATATGCCCAACTAATTCCCGGAAACCCTGCAAAACTTCCCATCGTGCTTAGTTTTTTCCGGACTGGATTTTCTTTAACTACTCTTCGCCGTTATCTATTAACACTTCAGTTCTGCTGATACACGCTAGTTGGCAGTGCGGGGTATTTTTCGTTTTTTTTACAAAGCATTGACCATGTAAAGGCTAGCTCGGGTAAACTTGTCGGCCAGATCCTGCTAACTAACTAGTATTAACTGTGCACTCTTTATTAAATTATTGTTTTTTATTCTCGTTAAACTTGTTCGTGGCTCTAGTATTTTGGTCTCAAATTTTTTAAAAAAATCAAATTTTTTTTTTTTGCATATTCTTAAAGTTTAGACCTTTAAGACCTTTAAGACCTTTAAGACCTTTAAGAATATATCCTCGAGAGAGAATTTTAAAATTCCAATAATCTACGGAGTTACAGCTACAGTTTGAAAATAAATCATTTTGAGTGTTAATTTTAATTTTTTGGGTGAAAACTTGTAGCGTTATCTTTTGGCGGTGTTCCAGCTGGATAAAATATGTATTCTCCTGATATTTCATTAATTTACTAACTCTCAGATATCCTAATCTGCCGTCGCTATAATGTGATTCCGTCAAGGGTGCTTACTCGGCCAAAACCGACAATTCCCGTGCACGTTCGTAAGAACAGTCGTATCGGGTTGAGACTGCGTTGCAATCTGAGTGGTAGTAATCGAAAGCTAAGACAGTAACTCGTTCTTAAGCGCATCCGTACTGTGTGTCGGGGTAACATCGAGTCGAGGGAAGATTGTAAAATTCCCGCTAAAATCAGGCATACATGAAGGAACACGGACAATTGAAATCGCTAATTATATCGAGCTGTTTACATTTTCAATGAAGGCTTTCGACTAATTTTAATCGATGCCATGGGAATTACTGTTGGCCCCAAAGCGTATGCGCTACTAAACGAGATGGTAATCGAATTGAGCGCTTCGAGCAACGGGAGCTTCTGGATACTTCTAAGGAAGCTAGAACTGCTCATAAATCAGAACGAGAATCCGAAAAAATATCGATTTTGAAGTCGAAGAAGCCCGCAGCACTCTATGTAATCGTCGATTAACCAAAATGTAATTATAACGTACCATTCTATGACTTGGATCGCTGCGGCTACAAGAAGCCAGGCTTACGGTTAAGTTACGGAAATAATAAATACAAAGTTGGACGATTTAACAGAATCGGCGGATAATCCGATTTCTGAATATGAAACTATATGAATATGTAACAATGAACAAATCCTACAAAGCGTATTACATCGAGTCAGTTCTGTAGTTGTTTGGCAATCGCAAAGAATTTCATTGTGTTCTTTGCTGACAAAGTTTTATTCAGTATTACAACCGGGTGACCACTGATACTTTATCTTCAACTAACACAATTCTACGTCCGGTCTAAATAGAGTTTTGAAAAGGTTAGATTAATTGTCAAGGATCAACAATATTTTCGTATCGTCGACTGCACATAGACTTATCTTGATGCACATCGCGGAGAAGAATCAAAATTGAATGTTACGAGCAAATTAGAAATCGTTGTATTCGAAGAAACGATAAGATGTAAATAAGACAATCTTGATTCTTTTCTGATTGCGTAAAATGTTTGCTTTCCCGATTCAGTTGTAATATTAAAAAAATTTTATTTCCAAAATCGCTGCTGGAGTTATGAATCTAGTTTCACGATCTGAAAATTAAATTATACATCCTGAGAGATGTTTGTCTATCACTAAAAAAATTCACGTTGTTGATCATTTTTCATTGAGTCGACAAAAAAAGGAGAGCACTCGTTGGCAAGTTAATTGTACAATCTGTTAATCTGTTACGAAACTAAATAATAAATTTATATATAAATTTTAAACTCGATTACAAATTATAAATTCACAAAAATATATAACATTATCTGTGCTCTAATTAAAAAATGAACAATTAATATATATATATAAAAAAAATAAATAATAAGCACAAAACGTACAAAATAAAAAAGAATTATATTTAATAAATGTCGACTAGTTTTTGGTGGATAACTCAATAGTAATATAATATCGAAAATATTATCTAGGAAACTAGTCGGTATTTATTAAATATAATTCTTTTTTATTTTGTACGTTTTGTGCTTATTATTTATTGTGTTTTATACATGTATATTAGTTGTTCATTTTTTAATATGTTTTAGAGCATAGATAATGTTATATATTTTTGTGAATTGTGATCGTTCATGTAATATAAAAAATATAACATCAGTAATGTTACCGGTTAATTTAAATTGTTTATATTTATAATATAGTGTGGTTTACGACAGAAAAATACTTATAATATTTATTTATTACCCGGATTTTTTTGATTTTTTTATTTTTTTATTAGAAGTAATTAAATAAACCGACAAAAATAATTACAGGCACCTGCGATGTGTGTGTCGGCTGCAAGTTTTTCGTTACGCGTGACGTACACCACCTAATTCTTAACGAATTTATTTTAAATTTATTTATTTTTAATTTCATTTTTCTGTTGTTTAATTATTGAACTGTTATTGAAATCGGTCTATGTAATGGTAATCAGAGAAACATTTTACGGAGGGAAATTATATAATTATGAAATATCTCATACGGTCGGCAGTAGATTTGAGAAATACCTTGTTTCATAAAGAAAATCGAATATTATTACAATTTTTAATTTAACTTTTGTTTTATTTTTAGGGGTGAAAAATAAAACGAAATTATAAAATTATACCTAAAAAAATAGTGGTTTAAAATTTGAATAGTAAATTACTAGAAAGAGTAGAAAGATAGTATTTTTATTAGACTTTACTTCTCTTTTTTATTTTTGTTAGTAATTTGATCTGAATTCTTTGTTTGCGAGCAAGTATAAATATATATATATATATATATTTCTCATTGAACTATTTTTAATTAAAATTGCAAAATAAAAATTAAAAATAAAAAAACAAAAAAACAAAACAAGTTGCGTTTAAAACAGAATAAAAACTTAACATTAATAGTTTTACCAGAAAACAATATTAAATATTAATTATTATATTCATAGGTAATATTTATACAAAACTTTTATAGCATAAATTAAGTTTCTCTGTTGTAACACAATTTATCATTGTGGTTTTGGTTCTTTGGGAAGGAGGAAATGTACCCTATTTCCTTCTTTGCCCTAGGATCTACCACTGATTAAGTCGAAGATGAGAAAAGAAAAGTTCATTACGTTCGCAAGCTATTTAACCGCTTTTTTGTTGGCTTCGGCGGTTTCATTAATAAACTGCAATCTGTGCAAATTATAGCCATCAAAAAAAAAAAAAAAAATATATTTTTACTGAACGTTTATTTAAAACCACGTGTATCTTTTTTTCGCAAAATATAGAATTCTTTTTGTTTCTTGTTTAAAGTTACTTCTTATAACGTTCACAGTCGATGTAATTAGTATTATATTTCGCTCGCGTTAGACGTATTTAAAATACAGGTTTAGTGATAGAATAAAATTATAGTTTAAAAAACTACAAATATATGCTTTATATGTAAGATTCTATAAATCGCGTAAAATAATTAAAATTCTTTTACAATATTAACCTAAGAATGCAGAAGTGGACATAAATAATCAATTTAAACTCAAAATAAAGCATGGGGTGGTTTTATATCGTTTATATTTGTTGAGGGACCGAATGACTACCGATAATTTGAATTAAAATTAATTATTTATGTCCACTTCTTCACTCTTATCGTAATATTGTAAAACATCTTAATTTTTTGTATTGTGAATTATAATGACCATCTCTTCACTCTCAGGTTAGTATTGTAAAAGAATTTGAATTATTTTACGCTTTTTAACGCATCTTACATATAAAGAGCATTTGTTTTTAGTTTTTTAAACTATAATTTTATTTTAAATTTTTTAGTCTTGAAGGGAAAACGTAATACAGAAGGACAAGGGCGTCGCCAGCCGATGAGCCCCCCCCCGGGGGGGGGGGGATAGAAAGAGGATATAAGTTATAGGAAAAAGTAACATTTAAAACATAATTGTCGTGGGTTTCTAGCAAATGTTTATAATAAAATTATAAAAATCTTCCAAATTGTCCATGATTACGCGCTTATGAATACTCATCATGGCTAGTTGATTAAAAAGTTTCAAGGCTCCAAGGGGGCAGCTGTCCCCATTTCCCTCCCTGGCGTCTCCCTTGCAGAAGGATCATATTTGATTATAATAATTGTTTGCGTTTAATTAAAGCTATACTTAATTCCGTTGCATCTGCAGTTCACCCTTTTCATAAATTCAATTCAATTCCATACAGCGATTTCCCGACGTCCGATGGATTTGAAATTTTTACTAATTTTGAGAACCCGATGACAATACACAATTGGCAGAAAAAAATCACCTACACCTACAAATGAATTTAAAAAAAATGTAAATATTTATAAACGGAATAATTTTTATTTTCCGCGAAAACACGGCGGCATGACGGAAGATCCTCAGCCGGTCTCTTTATGTTTTCCGCCACGATGCGACGGCTTGGAGAAAAAGACCGGCTACGGACCCGTTGCTTCCGCCGAGCTGCCACATAGTGGCGGGAAACATAATGAGATCGGCTGAGGTTCTTCCGTCATGCCGCCGTGTTTTCGCGGGAAATAAAAATTATTCCGTTTATAAATATTTACATTTTTTTTAAATTCATTTGTAGGTGTAGGCGTTTTTTTTCTGCACCATAATTATTGCATTGTCATCGGGTTCTGATAATTAGTAAAAATTTCAAATCTTTCGGACGTCAGGAAGTGGTTGAAAAATGGATTGCCAAAAATTCCATTACAAACTGGTGAAGCTACTATAAAGAATATAATAAATTATAATTCAAAATTAATTGATTTGTGTAAATTGATTATTACGAATAGAACGTGATGAATTGCGTGTTACAATTCAAACGATCAACCGTGCGCGTTTAGTCATAATTTAAATTAAGTTTTGGTCTTTAAATGGAGTGGCGTGAAGCACACCGACAGAGTCACTCTACGGGCTAAATTAGACGGAGATTTCATAAGATTCGCGATATGGTATAAGCTTTATTTTTATTCTCAAAGAATTTCCCTCCAATCGGACAGATTGGTCTCTAGTTTTATTATCAGATTTTTGTTAAAACTAAAAGTCGCACTAGCCCAGGCGATAAATTCGATTTATCGCATATCTGGAACGACCCGCGCTGCGTAAAATAAAAATTTGAAAAGTATTTCGCGAACGGTGAATTTAGAATTATTAGTTTCTGTTTACGTAAAAAAACAAAAAATTCACGGCGAAACAATAGAAAAACGAAACGAAACGAACAATTCCGCTTTTTGTTATTAATTGTTGGCAATAGAAGTTATTATTTTTAAAATGAGCGAGGCTTTTCCAGCGTGACAGGATTAAAAGATGGAAAAAGGAATACTGCGAAATTGTAGGGAACAGGCTGAAGAGGAATAAGTTGGTAATTCTGAGGATGCGTTGCCGTTTTAACATCTTTCTAGGAAATCTTTTTCCTCGTTAGCTATGGCCCTCAGGTGGTTGCTGCACGACGCTGTTACCGGTGGCCATGTTCTGGGCACCGTTCGCAAGTCGTTGCGTGTTGCAGCCAGCCCATCCTTACTAATTCAGTTAACGCTTCAATTAGAGTATATTTATTCGCAAGTCGAACGGGATTTAATTTATAGTTCGCACGCTTTTCTTTTTATATGAGACACGGTATTCCCCCCTTCATCGATGCTTTAAACGAACCTTTTACTTGCGGAAAGGTGAACCATCTCTAATCGGTCATCGGTTGATGTAGTGTATCTGCAAACGTTGAAATTGCACCTCCAATATCGCTCGGCGCCCGGCCTGCTTAAGAAAGGAGCCATGTTTACTTTTTGATGGTCACGCAGACGAGAAAAGATGGATCGTAATGAGATTATCCGGGTCAGCTGGACAGGTGTTGAAAGAATACTTACGCTTTTATATTGAAATTAACTGATGAGTGCGTGCCTCGCGAAATACTCAAAACACAAGCCTCGACATACAAAACAGTTTTTTTTCCGCTCCTTCCGTGATGCGTGTTTATTGGTTTCGAACTTCCAGCGTTACATGCAAAGAGACTCCCTTTCAAAACGTTATTTTGCATACATTGCCTCCGTCTACAAAATGAGACAGTCCTCGGTCACTCGTATGGACAACCTCATTAGTACTTCTCTCGCTGGGGAATATTTTGTTTCGAAGATGCGTTAAATAGGAATTTAGTTTTTAATTATGAAAGTTGCACAGAACGATTTTTAAAAACAAACTAATCCTAAACGAAATTGTCCGTTTGTTATATTCACTACGAAGTCGAAAGAGAGTTCGTAAATTCCGATACGCGTACGTGAATTTTTCTGTAGCAATTCCTCGTGTACTCGTTATTTCATTTTCATTAAAAACGATCTATACTGAATAGTCTTCAATTTTATTACCCCGTCAATCCAGACATTTTGTACAATGCCCAGGCATTTTACATGTACTATTTACTGAAGAATTGTATTAGTGTATGAAAAAAAAAAAAAATGGTTATATTTTTTTCCTTTAAACAGCTTAAAAGGAAAATTAATTTAAGATAGTAATACATGACTGTGCAATAGGAATTTCAATTAACTGGTGTGTTCGCCCATTGGTCGAAAATCGATCATAATCATTATCAAAAAATTTACAGAAAGGTATATGAATTTGTATATTTCCAAAACTGTTTTTTTCTACTCTGATACATTCGTTCATTGCACATCTGCTGAGAATATATACTTTTATATGTACTTACAATATAAAACAGTTCAGTACCAGTGTAGTTGAACAATAAATTCAATAAAATAACAGTAAATCACAATTTTCAAAAAAATCCTCATTTATTGATATTAAATGACACTTTAAGATTTAGAACACTATAAAAGAGCCAATAATGATGATTATTAAAAAAAAATTAAAACATTTCAATAAAAACAGATTTAAAAAGTTAAAAATTTCAGATACTTAGGTGAGGTTATTGAGCAAAACGGATTGGATGGGGAAGCACTGAAAATAAGGTCAAGACAAATGGAAACGGCTTTCCAATTAACAAGAAATATATACACCAGCTTCTTCACTTTTCTTTTGATTTCAATAGTACATGTCTTCCCATCTCATTCTCCTCTCTTCCTCTTCGTGCTAACTCCACTCCTTAGAGTACAGTGGTCAGTGAATATGTCTACATCTTAAATTCTTAATTTCCCCGTCATGTAAAAATTTTCACTGTGATGGTTCCAAAAATGATAGCAGGGTGGGCGGTGCTTTTACGGCCCCCTCGCTTAATCACTCGGAATCCTTCAAACTTCCTTCCTTTTGTTCCATTTTTTCCGCTGAAGCAGTCTCCATTCTCCGTGCTGTCTCCTTTATTTCCTCTTCAAGAGGGATCTGTAAATTTCTCATTATATTGATTTTTTTTTTGGATTCCTGGCCACTCTGGCTTTGAGGGCAACGAAGCAGCTGACTTCCTAGCTCGCTCGGCATCTCGCAATGGTCCATTCCTTCCGCATTTTTCTGCCTCAGACATCTTTGTCCTCTCCGCAAGTCTCCATACCAGACTGTGGGTTGACATCTACCCTTCCTTTTTTGCCAATCGCTCCTCCTTCTACTTCCTCCTACAGCCTACTCCAAATTCACAGCCTTAGTATCAATTTCTTCCCTTTTCTTGGCGCTCGGCTATTGTTTCTTTAATCAGACTGAGACTTGGTCATTCTCTCCTTACCCCCTTTTCTTGTTTTTCTTTTTCTCTTTCACCTTCTCCCTTTTGCCCTCTCCACTCTACTTATCCTTCCTTTATATGCAACTCCAACCATATCCTTTTTGAATGCGCTGCTCTTTTTCCTGAGTGCTCTCATCTATACACCGAACTCTTGGCGTTGGATCTTCCTACCCTTTTCAATGCTTCCTCTATCCTTTCCTTCCCAGCTCTAGCCGTTATTCCCCTCATTCTTTCCTTTATACTCTCTATCTCTGATCGCCTCAGAATCTGAGTAGGCGATCTAAGTCCATGTAGTTGGGTCAGTGTTAACACCGAGCCCATTAAAAAAAAAAAAAAAAATACACCAGAAAAAATAAATGTCGATAAATACCAAGATAAGACACTACAACACAGTCATTAAACCGGAGTGCCTATATGTAGCTGAGTGCTTGGAGCTAAATAATATAGGAAAAATTGAAATATTGGAAAAAAAGGAATGGAAGATCATAAGAAAAATTCTTGGCTCTCAAAAATTAGGAAAAACATTCAGAAACAGGTCAAATGAGGAAATATATAAGAAAGTAGAAAAACTATCCGACGTAATGGGGAAAAGAAGGTTGGCATTTTATGCGCATATCCAGAGAATGGATGATACCTGGTTAACTAAAAGAATCTTTCAACATTTTGATAGACTGAAGTCCAGGCCGAAGTGGTTCTCGAACACGAAAAAAGATCTTAATGAAGATACGTATGTCGTCAACTATTGAATACAGGACAGAATTTAGGAAGAAAATTAAAGAACTCGATAGCTTTAATAAAATCAAAAGGAAAGGAACAAGGCAGAAATGGACAGATGATCGGAAGAAAAATCACAGTGAAATAATGAAGAAATACTGGGAAGAAGGAAAAAGGAAAAGTTTGCTGTTTTCACGCGGTTCATAGATGGTCAAATTCGAAGAGAAGAAGAAGAAGAAAAACAGATTTACTGGCTACAGCGATTGATAATTTTTTGTATTAATTTTTTATTTAAATAAGAAAAAAAAAACTGTCTCCAAATTTTTTTTTCAACTAAAGTAGCTACTAAACAAAAAAAGAAAATCGGTTAATAAACAGAGAAGAAAAAGGTACTGAATTGTCTTTGCCTATTTATATATATAGATTTTTACGTAACGTTATTTAGGTTATGCGAAATATAAGCCGCAAACTATAGTTTTTAGACCTAAAACTATTCTGTATTTTATAGAACGGTTAAACTATATAATAATACTCATACATAATCAGAATTTCGGATCACCTGCATCGGGAATTTCTCCGCTATTCCCGGAAAAACCGAGTTGCGATAAAAATTATAACATTGAATACACAAAGTCATGTGCTAGGTAACAAGGCGGTGGGCTGTGACGGACGTTTGTGATAATGCGTATATATATGTATGCAAAGTGCGATCCGGAGAAAGTTTACGTCTGTATAGAAAATACATAAACCGTAAGATTTGATTATAGCGACGCTTAACGGATGGTGCGTGTTCGGTGTATTCGGGAAAATGTATTACGAACAGAGGTGTTACGGGTAATTTTTTTTAGAACCGGTTAAAGTAAAAGTTAGCTCAGATTCATTTTGAATACTTACACTTGGAATTATTAAAACATGTTTTTTTTTTTTTTTTTTTTTTTTTTTTTGAGATATACAGCATGTGTGGAGCGGACAGCACGCTTTCGTAGTGGTGGTACGATTGTACACGCGGGAGCGGATGGTACGCTTTCGTGACGACAGTGGCGGTGGCCGTGTCGAGAGACCAATGTTATCGACGCTGTAACGCGTGTGCGAGTGGAGCACGCTCCTGCAGTGGATGGGATTTTGACGTAATTGGGAAAAAAAATATGTACATATATGGAAGGTCGGAAAAGTTTCCGGAAGCGGAAAAAATACTTAATTTTGGATATTTACACTTGGAACTATTGGAAAATCACGACGGCCGCTAAAAAGGGTAAGAGGGTTTCGGTAGGGTTGCAAAAAATTATGATAAGTGGAAAATTAGGTTGTGAGTGCGTGCGCGAAGGATGTTGTACGCACCATACCTTATATGCGTTTATTTTAAAAAATAACAACGGTCATGACCCCCTCCCCAAATTCCGCGATAATGGCAATGTTACCGTTATAAATTAGTTTTATTGTCAGAGATGTTGCTTACTTTCTTCGTAGTTCAGCTGGAGGTACAGTAATGCGTGTGAGTGTGTACGAGGAGACCGGCGGATTTGAAAAAAGAAAAAAAGGATGAAAGATTGGAAAAGCGAAAAAATAGAAATATACTTAGACTAATTTTATAAAATACTTCAGCTCAGAATTTTGGAAACCTTACTTTCCAGGAGCTGTAGTAGAGTTTGATCGGGTTATGTTTATGAAACGGGTGACTAGAAAGGTGACGCGTAAGACTATTGGTGAGAGCCCTTTTCCAGAGACTGTAGTGTTCGGATTATCGGTCGGTACATAATTAGGGGTTTCGAACTTGGGTGTATTTTAGGCTCCCGGAGCAGCAATTTAAGTTTGGTTTTGAAAATTCCGCTGAATTACTGTGCGTGTGTAGGGTAATTTGAGGAATATCGAGACATCAGAAGAAAAAAATGGGGTTAGTTTCTGAGCTCCGCTACGGGAAATGACATGAAATTGTTTGCATGATAATAAGTAGTTTTTTTGTTTTTCTTTCTCTCAACTTTTATAATTATGAAAACTAATTGTAATGAAATATTGTAGCGGAACCTACGACTTATTTTTAATAAAAAAAATCTTATCTCGTAGCTTTAAACGAAGTAAAGCTCGTTTCATCCATCTCTCGGTTTTTCTTCATTTTTCTATGTCTTACTTCGTTAAATTTCATACGTTAGTACTGGAATCACGCGTTGGTTAAATATTTCCGCTTTATTTATTTTCTGAACTGATTTTGGTGTTAATTATTCGTTTTATTTGGTGGTATGCGATCGAACCGTTCGATATTTTCTTTTTGAGGTCTAATTTCATTCGTTGTTGTTCTGATGTGAAAACTTTACCCAAAAATATATAAACTTTTTCTTATATGCTCCCCGCTTGTATTTGTATTTCGCTATGCAATCATTGTTCTGATTTTGAATATATTTCACGTATTTTGTTTTATTCGGGTTTATTTGTAAACCAGCGTTGTTTATCTCCGGTCCTTTTATCATACATTCTAAATCATCCTTGGTCTGTGCTACGATCACAATGTCATTCGTAAAGCAAAGGTGGCGTAGATATCTGTCGTTAATATTTATTCCTCTTTCCCTCCAATCCGTTCATTTTATCGCATATTCCAGCGCTGTTGTAAATATAGTCATGGTGAGAATGTATCTCCCTGCCTAAATCCTTTTTGTTTTGGAAATGTGTGTATTACATTATGTAGTCGTGCATTAGCTGTTGCTGAGTTGTATATATTAGCAAGGATTATATGCATTTTCTATACACCACTTAGAACTTCTATAATTGAACGTGCATAAATGGAGTCGAACGCCTTTTTGAAGTCACCAAATCCAAGATATAACGGAAAGTTGTATGCTTTGCACTTCTGTATCGATAAAGTTAGCGTCTGGATATGATCCATCGTATGATACTTTTTTCGAAATCCGGCCTGTTTTATCGGGGTTGTTGTTCATCCAATCTACGTTCAAGTGTCTGATATTATTCTCGTGAATAGCTTGTAAATCGTTGATAGTAGGCTAATAGGTCGATAGTTTTCTTCGCTTGTCTCCTTTCTTGTGTAGTAAAATAATTATTTCCCTTTTGGATAAGGTATGTTTCCTAGTACTTGAAGTGTCCTTTATTAGCATCTATACCTCTTCATATAATTTTAAGTCTTCTTAAATGCATTTCCTAATTTGTTGATTTATTTCAGTATGTTGCACGGGGAGTGTCTTATAAATTTCTGAACTTTATCCTTTTTTTTGTTCCAGTAATTTCATCGTTCTACTTGCAAGTTTACGTCTCCATGATTTCAATGTATACCGGATGCTTGCTTAAATATATTTTTTAATCGTCTCTCTGTTTCATTTAGTGTTGCGCTTACCGATTTTACCGATTCAGATTGTTCCCTTCAATCAGTGCTGTTACTGTATCGGAGTATGTGCTATTTTAAACTGCATATGTTTATCCTTCTTTTGAAATGTGCACGCTTTTTATACCCTTTTAATCCCTTATTTATTAGAATTTCACAGCGTATCATTCGGTGGTTACTTCTCGTGTTTAGTACAATTGCGGACTATGCTGATATCTGAAGTTGTCAATTTCAGCTTTATTTCCATTTGTTCCTATCCGTGTGTACCGGCGTTGTGGCGTCTTTTTTGAATACGTATTTACCGCGTACTATCTATTCTGCTGTACAAAGGTGGCTGACAAGTTCCGTTTGGTGTTCCAAATCCATAAGGTCCCATATACTGACTACTTCCTGGGGAAACTCCTAATCGTGCATTGAAATCGCCTATGATAATTGTATATGTTGGTTTTTCTTCTAATGTTGTCATAAGGTTCTTCAACTTTTTCCTCATCACGTGCTATTCTAGGTGTGTAAACTTGAACGGTTTGTAATGAAGTATTCTTATCAGTGGCTAAGTATGCTAAACGTTCTGATACGCCTTTAAATTTGATTACATTTTGTGTTATATTTTTATGTACTAAAAAAAAAACTTTATGACTTTTCTGATCTCGTCCAATACAGCGTACAACCATGTTCATTTAGTATTAATGCTTCTTCACATGAACGTCTCACTTCACTTAGACCGATTATAATTATATTTCGTTTTATTTTTTCAATTTAATACAATAACTGATGTCGTTTATCTCGTGTTGTTAATGTACCGCATTACGTGTTTTGCTGACATTAATGGTGTTCCAAGCGTTTTTGATGGTTTGGATGGAGTCGCATGTCCAGACTGACGCCTCCTATACGTCGGCCTAGGGTCCCCTGGTATTTTAAGGCTCTTCGACGCAGGGTATTGATTTTTCGTGTGTAATCTGTATCGATAAGAGAGGAGGGGGGCTTTATAGCTTTCCACGATGACCCAGTTCGGGTTGGAAAGGGGTTGATAGCAGCTCAGCCAACTAGAGGTTGGTACGTCATACCGTTGTTCATGATAAATGACGCATCTTATCTTTCGATCCCTCTGGAGATTACCAGTTCTCATAATACCTGATATTGCTAACCTCTAGACACCCTTAATCAGCCCTTTGTTTGCAGACCTAGACTGAGTTGGTTACCCAGTCTTCTCCTCTAGGTTATTCTGCGTAACAGGGGCCATACGTTGTGGTAGTCAGTGTGAGGTAGAAGAGAAGTGGAGTCTGCTGGTAAACTCTATATTGCGTATCTCTCGGGAGGCACCAATAAAAATTATAAATAACACAATCATTTCTACCACATCTAATTGTACTTATTTTTAATGTTTGTTACTTGTGTTTATTCATTATTTTTAGTTAATCTCGGTTTAATAAAAATGTAAATAAACGTGTTGAGGTAACAGATAATTATCTAGGGGAACGTGAAGGCGGATAACCCAAAAGTAGAAAAGAACTGGCCCCAGTATTCTCCTTAGATCCATTAGGCTTAGTACATTTTAACTTCACAATCCATGATAGCTTATCAATGATATATGGGACTTCTTTACTTTTTATAGTTTTTGTTAAAATTGTTTTTAAATATCTAACGTGAAAATGGTTGAATAAAAAGTAGAGTCGTTTTTACTTCAAAATTTAATAAAAAATATCATTGTTAGATTTATTTTACGTGCATATTAGTCTGGCGTGAAAAATAACAATCTCGCGTTACAAAAAAAAAATTACGGAGTCATTTTATTAGCGAATGTTTTTCTGGTTGCTGCTTTTCTTTTTGTTGTTTTTTGTTGTTTTTTTTTTTTTTTTTTTTGGTTTCAAAATTCGTTATTTTCGGATAGTAATATTTTTATGTGGTAATTTTACTTGCGAGTCAAAAAAGTAAAAATTAGAATGGTTAAAATGAAATCCAAAATGTCTTGATATAGTGCGCCTCAGGACTAGAATAACCCGGGAGGAGTTTTTCCGGGGACAGTTGGTAGCTAGTAAGACAAAGAAGAATCTTTTAAACAGAGGCAATATGCACGACGCACAACCACATATATACACACTCGGCGGGCTGAATGGCAAAATGGGCCCTTTCTAAAGTATGCTCTGCATACATATCGGATTATTTTCTGTGCGATACGAATGAACAAGCAAGAAAATGCAGTTGTGCCGTTTGCGATGCACGAGCATTTTTCATACGCTGTTATCAAATTTATGAGCGTTTGTCGATCGTCATCATCATCAGTTCTCGTCTTTCTCGTGTGTTCTCTTGCTCGTGTCTTGCGTCTTTGGAAGCGCGGAGGGTTATCGGGAACACGCGGGTAAAAAGAAGAAATCAGGAAACAACTTGTAGCACTGTATGCGGACGGCAGTAAGCTGCACAACAGAGAGATTAGTCCGAGAATGTACACATGCGCACGCGCGAAATACGTGGAGAAGCGCTGGAACGACTACATAAATATTTACTTCGAAGTGGTGTGTGTCGGGCAAATATGTGAGGCTGCGTGTTGTGCCCAGTAACGCTTCTCATTAGGACGGTGTTAGGTTACGCATGACGAGTTCGCGCCTTTCCCTATTCTTAATTAGTTCTACACATGACAAGAGTTGTCACAGAATGTAATGTAACGAATTAATGAAATCCTGATTTTCGGCCGATGTTGGACAACCGGTATTGACAGAAGGGACCGACTATATATATATATATATTTGGTCAGGTAAGCGGCATTATAAAAAAAAAATGAAAGAAAGAAAAAAAACCGCCCGCTTTCGTTATTTGAAAATGTAAATATTCAGAAATTTTCCGGACAACGGAAATTTTATTTTTCATTTTTTAATTAACTTCGTCGCCAAAGCGAAAGGATTACCTGTTGAATAGAGTAGGCAGTGGAGGTATTCGAGAAAAAGCCAGCCTTTATAAATATCTTACGGTTTTCTACACCCTGCTGACCGCCCGAATTTGTTTCCGAAAATCCGACTTTCCTACAAAGACTATCGGAGTCGTTAAAATGATCTCTGGTTTAAAAAATTGGGGAAGCGGTTTTAATAAAACTCCGGGAGCTACAGCGGTCTAAGGAGGGTTCGAACAACGGTTGGAGATATCAGAAAATCGTTATAATTATTTCGACTTTTCATCGAATACATCTAACATCACGATGTGTTTTGTAGAGTACGCCAATTTTCCGGAAAAAATTATATGAGGACATTTTATCAGTGTATCAGGAATATAATTTCAAAGTGTGTTTTGCTTTATTTTTATGTGCTTTTTGGCACTTTGAAGCTTACCAACGTATTATATAGCATTCAATAAAAGCATCGATATTCGATAGAATTGGAGAAAAGTTACGAATTTTTTTCGCTATCCGTAACCCGGCTCGTCGAAAAGGTCTATCTCGATTTGGTTTTATTTCAGCATCGGTAACGTATAAGATACCTTCCTACCCTCCGATCGTTTGCAATTTTACTTTTGATTTAACGAGCGCGCTCGGGTGACGTTTTTAATACGGATAACATTATGATTAGATGTAATTTAATGAAGTGTCACGTGTACTCGAGATTGAATGATAACACAATACAAATTCTCCCTCTAAACGGGGTGTGGTCAGTGAAATTTTTTTTTTTTGTTTTTTGGGCTCGGGAATGAAAGGCCTCTAGTTCTTTATCATTCTGAATACGGACGAAATAAATGATACAGCCGTTACTATTATGGATCAAAACGATAAATTAGTTGATTTTTGAACGACTCAGTTTAACGTTAATATTTAGACCGATCTAACAAGGGCAACATTAGAAAAGGGGGAGGGGGGATTTGATCCAGACTTTTCCAGATGGTAATATTCGGTAAAAAACGAAAATGAATTTCATCGCCTTTTTTTAAACTAGTCCCCGCAAAACTCGAGAAAAGCGCGTCTAAAATTAGCGAGCTTACGTACGCACGAGAGGTGTGGTCACAAAGTAACGAGAATTTTTTAGTTGCGCGCGCTTTAACCTGAAATAGAATAGTTCATTACACGAATTTTTACTGCGACAGTCGCGCACGGTCAATAAGGAGCATTATAAGTTTTATGCAATTTGAGCGAGACTTTAAAACTTTCCCCTTGTAAGAAATGGATTCGACGTTTTTAATTTTGATTCTTTAAATTGTGTCCATTTCGACAGTCGACGCGATTTTCACCGTAACCTATTAGCATTTCGAATAGGGAACATTTTCGGGTCTAGTCTCCGTTAAAACCTCGGATGCCTAAAATTTAGATTCTCCGAATAATCTGTTAAATTCGCGCACAGTAAGAGCGGAAATAAGAAAGCGCGGTAGAGCTTTTAAGGTGCTTGGCTACCAAAAACCAGAGGTGCCCTAGGTTATATATTCGAGATTCGTCTCCTTGCGGGGATACAAGTCGCTCTCTGGTTTATACCTTGTTTGAAATTGGGTATCAGAGAAATTTGGAAAAGTAAAAGCGGTCGAAAGAAAGAAACTGCCCCCGCCCCCCAAGCATTCTTATCAGATTCATTAGGCTTAGTACGCGTTATGAAAAGCTTAATTTCAGAATCCGAGGATACCTTATCGAGGATATATGGGACTTAATTTTTTCAAGAGGAGGGGGAAATAATCGTATACAATTTCGAATATTAACAAGTTACTACTAAAATTTCAGCGCACCATTTTTTAAGGTTTCTTCAAGAAATATCCGAGAAATGAATTGGTCGCGTTTAGATTCGTCTAACTTAAATTTATTATTTTCAGTTACCCTTCCCTCGGTTTACGCCCCCCGTATTTCTCTATATCAATGCTAACTGCTTTCATTATAGTGGCTTTTTCTCTCTCTTTCTCTTGTAATCTGTCCATTACATGGGATGAATAAAATTTTTCGAAAAACAAAATTAGACATAATTTAGAATAATTAGCGCGAGTGCGCATGTGCGCTTGCCTGAAACTATCGTCGGTCGGGTAGCCAATCACCGGCCATCAAGGAGAAAACGATCTACCTGATTCGGTCGGCTCCAGCGGTCACAAGCTGAAAGGCGGGAGAAATGGCGAAAGAACAGGAAAATCAGTTTGCGTTTTACCTTTGAGTCAAGTTGCATTCTACCTTTGATCAAGAGAAGAGTCTTTCTCTACACCTTCACTAAGGAGTTGTTCTCGTTTTCATTGAAGTTTCACGTTTCTATTAAATTAAGAAAAACAGTTGTGATTTTTCGTTTAGAAAAGTATAAATTTGATTTCGCAGTCTATCGTCATCGAAAGTATTCGATATTCGCGACAGTAGTAAAGCAAATTCGAAAACTATCGAACCTATTCATAAATATAAATAATGTTGACCGACCACCGAACCGCCAACCAACAGATCCCAGATCACCACCGAACTGCCAACCAACAGATCCCCAATCACCACCGACAATAGAGTGACCAACAAAGAGAGAAGAGGTTTACCTTAAAAATAAAAAAAGAAGTAAAGTGTCTAATAATAATACTGTATCGTTCTATTCTTTCTAGTAATTTACTATTCAAATTCTAAACCGCCATTTTTTAGCTAGAATTTTATAATTTCGTTTTATTTTTCACCCCTAAATATAAGATAAAATTTAAATTAAAAATTGTAATAATTATGTATTTTTAAAAGATTTTTAAATTTCTATAAAGGTCGCGCTATTTGATAAAGTTCAGGCAACAGGAAATCACTAATCAAATCATGTGTTTTCAAACTCTGAACGTTGATCGCGGGTCATTGACAAATCCTTGATATAAGAATTCTCTCCACTCGTCGCTAATTGTACGAAGTCGACGATTTTTCAAACGATCAAACTCGTTCATCAATTCACTATTTACTTTACCACGAGTATGATGAAACTTTTATGATCTTTGTTCCTTTTTCCATTTCCATTGAAAATGATGAAGGCCCGCAGTATGAAATAGTGCGCGCTCGGTCAGGTAACGTCCGATGGACCTATTGTAAAAGGGCGCGCTTTCCGGGTTTTCTTACACTACGGATACGGAGGGGGACGTAATTAGACGGAGCAGAGATTTTAGAAATTTCTTGCACAGCGAAAGTGTTCAAAGAGCAGCTAATAAAGTAGCCGAAGATATTTAATACGTAGGTCTAGAATGGAAAAATTCACGATAAGCTCGTAACGTTTCGTAACCGATTACACTAGTCAACATCAGATGCGACGATGAACAGTGCAATCGGTTTTTCGTTAAGGATTTATGATGAATTTTTCCAACGTGATTTCGACCGAAAATGAACATTTGGGGATAACTTCAACAACCACGAAAACTCAAACTCTTTTAAATCAATAATAGCTTAGGTCTAGATTTATACTGTGATAGCTTATTAAACCGTTCCGGTCGTTATGAATCGGCAACGTAAATTCAGAGACGACAATATAAAAATGTGGGAACGAAAAAATTGCCTAATTCGCGGTAATCTCGTTATCGGACACGTCACAGAGGAGCTATTGGAATAACGAGTTACTCTGAAAAACGGCGCTTATGAAAAGCCGAGCTCAGACGGTGTATGTGATTTCGATTTGAATTTCTTTAGTTAAAAACCTCTTTAATTAGTGTAATCGTTAAATACTTTCACGTATCCGAAATTTAATCGTTCCGGACTCGAGTTCCTCCTTCGTCACATCCCGCCCATTCTCGATCGTAGGTAATTATCCGGTGAAGCTTTTTTTTCTTTCTTTTTTCTTAAAGATATTTTAGTCTTCCTGATGTTAACTGATCAATATGTTCATTCCTGACCACGTTTTGATGATACAAATCTCTATGAGCGCCTCCTTTTATCGTGCTCCCGTTGTTATTTTTCCTAATAAGATATTCTGCAGTAAGGAGTACTTTGGTCCACGTATCAGATGACCAAAATATTTCAGCTTCCTGTCTTTTATAATCTGGTCAATAATCAGTTCGCGTTCTTTAGTCTGTATTTTCTGCAGAGCAGCTTCCCGGTTAGTTTTCTTTGCTATCGATGGGATTTTCAGAATTCTTCGATAGCACCGTAGTTTAAAAGCTCTATTAAGTTCTTTAGGGCACCATTATAATAGGGTAGACCATCACACGTAGCATTTAAGGATTCTAATTCTCAGTTGTAAATTTAGATCGCGCGCTGTAAGTGTTTTTCTCATCTCATTGAAGACACATTTCTTGCTTGTTCGATTCTACGTCGTCGGTGTTGCCTTTGTTATTAATTTGAGTTCCAAGGTATATTCATGCGCAGCAATAGTTGGGTTGGTTCTTTCTGTATGAGAGACGACCGTGATTTTAGTCTTTCTTGCATTCAGTGATATGCCCCATATGTACAGCGGATATTTTCTACTCTTTGAACAAGTGCGCGGAATTTCTAGCTATGTATAGATGTCCGAAATCGAATAATCGAATATTGAACATACTAAAAAGAGAAGATACGATGCAAGTAATGGCGGATCATCCGAAAATAAAACTGTTGCATAATATTCTCTTCAGATCCCGGATGGGAGCACCCCGTAAAAGAAAACCTGCCACAATCCACGATGTATATGCGAAATTTACTTTTTCTTTTTTTTTTTTTAATGTTACGTACATAGAGAGCTCTGTTAATTGAAGTTTTGTAGGCAATCAAATTGTTTTCCACTTTGAGCCTTTGCCGTTTGTCCTTGTGTTTTTTCCCCCAGACATCGCGTTTTCCAGGTTAAGATTGTTTACGTTCTTTTCACTTCGAAAAGGCTCCTTGTGATTTCAGTTGGATTTTTTTTCTTCGAATTTTCAAAGTCTTTAATCCGTTTGAATTCGCCGCCATGTGGTTGCACTGAGTATTTTAATGTATTTTTTTTTTTTTTTTTTTTTATTTTTCTTTCAAAAGCATTAAATAATTGCTAATTATAATAATCTAAAATAAAATAACATGTGCGAAGTTTTAGTCCGTTGACCAAAGCCTCTAAAATAAATAACCGATTAGTACTACAGGAGGTCCTGTGGTTTGAGCCTCTTTAGACGCCGAAGGTCCTCATGTGTATTTAGTAGTTGAACCGCCTCGGGGTTGCTGTGCTGGCGTAGCCGCTTCTCATGAGCAATCGCGAAATCTTAGATTACTTCGCTGACTGATTTAACTGCAAGATCTCGATGTATGTCATCATTACGAGAATAACGATAGGCATTAACGATTGCTCGAAGGATGGTACTTTGCTGAGTTTGTATCTTATTGCGATTGGATTTTTTCGTACATCGCCATAATGCTATTCCATAGGTCCAGATTGGCTTGATAATTTGCCGGTAGAGGAGGCGTTTGCAGTAGATGTCAAGAGTGTGGTATTCCTGCCAATGAGCCAATATAATTGAGATATTTTTTTTTTTTAATCTGCTTCCTCTTCATTTTTACGTGAATATTATTCCACGGCAATTTTATTGTTCATTTTAGCCGAGAGATTGCATGTGTTCGATATACGAGGTTCATTCAGTGATGAGTTTTTGTTTAAACTCGGTTGTGATAACAGAGGCATAGACGCTGGCCGGTGCAATATTAAACGACACGCCAGAATGTAAAATTGAATTGTGAATGCGAGTAAATAAATAAGCGAATGAATAAGTTTCGTAACTGAACCGTGCTACCGGAGTCGCAAAAAACGTTTGCAACGAATGATAAAAGTCCGCAACGAAAATACTGACTCTGCCAGTGATGATGCTGTTGTTGTCGTTGATGGTGATAATAATCATAGCGACGGATGACGAATCGAGGTGTACCGCGCATACATACATACATATATGCGTGGTTTTTTTATTAAAATCTCGCCTTTCATACGCAAATAAAACCTCCGTCGATTAATCATATCTGGCGAGAAATAATAATTAATTTGTACTACATCATTTTAGCATTTATCATTTGTCCGCGTGTGTGCACGTGTGGGTGTCAGCGGCTTAACGTAATTAGGGCGGATGCCGGGCGAAAAACGTTATCTGTCATTTGCAAAATAGCGTCTTGCCTAGATACAGTAACCTAATTAATTAGAGAGCCTACCAGCGAGTATAGCATATTTGACGTATAGTCGTTATTTTTAGTATTTCGTTTACAATACGGTAGCCGAAATGAAGATTAATATATTTAAATAAATCCGCGGCTTCTCGCGAAAATTTTGATCACTTAAATCTGTATAATCAGTTTAAATTTCAGACGTTCCGATTGAAAAAAGGTCGAATTTAATTAAAGAAAAAAAATTAACTGCCGTTTTTTTCCATACTTCCTTTTAAATGATTATTTCCGGCGCACAAGTGTGAATAAAAATACTATTTTCGCTTATTTCCAAAAAAAACAAACAAACTCGAAATAATACAACACGTAAGTTAAGTGGAGTGGCTTTTACCGTTGGAGAAATTGTGAGCTTAATGTGGTTCATCACGTACTAAAAAACTCAACTGTTCCGAAAAGACTCTGGTGAAAGGGGCAGCCCTGTTAACTTTGTTTACTTTTTTCCAGATGTATCTATATAGTCCGAATTAACGGTTTGAAGTCGGTATAAAGAAATTTCAATATAGGCAGGAAGTTGTTTGCATATATCAAAAGCGGGGAGAGATATATTTACAATATTAACGGCGCTAGATTGTTTACAAGATAAATAATCAAGTTTTTGTTTAATGGACGCGTTAAGAATAAGAAAATAATACAAACGCCGTGAAATACGCGGAAAACAACAGATAAATAAATATGAGAAACAATTTTAAAAGAAACACTAAATTTTTAAATTATCTATTTTTTTTTTGAAAGAGAATTATTATTATTTTGGTTTTGGTAATTTAATATATTAAATTTATATTTGTTTATATAATAAATGGTATTTCTTTTAATGCGTGTAACTAAGACTGTGTCTCACAATTTTTTTCTAATAAATTTCGTTTATGTTTATTTATTAAATTTTCGGCGTAAACGTATTTTTCTATTTCGCTAATTAAATGATTTAATATGATCGTGGCGTCTACATTTCAATTTTCCATCTGTTTTTAACCAATGTACAATTTTCCACAATCAGGGCGGTTTATTTTGTATATACCGTTATTTTCATATTTATTATTACAATATTTTCTTTATTTATGGTATTTATTTTATTTTTTAGATTATTATTGCTTTTAAATGCTATTTTTAATTCCTGTTTTATAAACAGATCGCTTAATTTGTGTGCTTATTATTAATCCACATACTCAATTTAAGTTTCCTTTAAGTTAGTGTTAGCTGATGATGGGTTATGCCCGAAAACGTTTCTAAATAGGTATTTATCTAATTTATTGTTCTATATTGTTTGTTGTTAAAGTTTATTTTATTATACCATTTTAACAAACAGGATGTATTCACCTACATTTACTAAATATATATTCTTAGAAAACTACCAAATAATATACTGGTAAATGGAATCTCGCGAGAAACTTGCACATTCATACTGATATTAGGCGATCTACAAATATCCGAATAGCAAAAAATATGTTAAAGTTTTATTACTTGCACATACATATTGTCCATTGAAACTCTAATACGACATTTCAATCGCTTCTAAGCATTAAGGTAATATAGTTCAGTGGGAAAAATATAAAACCACTAATAACATTTTACCATGTTTCAAATGCCCATGGACATATTTCTATTCGGAATTTTTAATAAGTGAAACTGTTTTCGTGAGTTTTTGCACATTTTAATTGAATATTTTTGTCGTTTCTGAAACATCCGGAATTGAGATTATTATAATATGTGTACGGAATCCTACAAATCGAACAACTCATGACCGGTTTGACTTATAAACTTCAAAATTAGATTATAAATTACAATTAAAATTCTCTTTAAAACCATATCTATAATTTCAAGCTAACTGATTACCCCGAGCGGCGAAAATCCCTTCAAAAATGTATAATAAGAAATTAAAAATCACTCTTAAAAAATTCATAATTCATCACTAAATACCGTCTTTAAAAGTGAGATTTGAAATATTAAAACGCAGAAACTCTTTCATAAAATTAAAAAATTACGGTTAAAATTTATTTAAACCCTCTATTCCCGCTTAAATATAGAAAAAAAAAAAAAAAAAAGCAAGTTTACTTAAGTAATAGCCCGAGTAAAAAAGTTGAGGAAATCCAAAAACGTATCTCAAACATATGCATAAAGGACAGATTTATAATAGTAAAACTCTATAGCTGAGCTTACAACTTCATATTTAGGCATCGGGACGCCGAAAGCTCGAAAGTTTTGAATTTTTTTTTTCTCTTTATTCCGAGCATGTGATATATCGGTTTGAAGATCGCTCTATTTGTAAACGGTATTTCATTTTCTTAACGAAACTTTCAAAGTTGTCGAAAAGTTCAAAAAATCGCAAAAAAACATAGGACTAAATAGCAGTTATTTATTAGGTACGGTGTGATAAAAAGAACTGTATTTTTAGAGTTAATTATTACATAAATGTAAATTATAGTAATTCTTATTAAAACATACTTCATAGGAATAGTATGTGAAAACTATAGGATTTGACAAACTTAAAATCAGATTTATTCGTTTTGAATTTAGTAATATGTAAATGTAAATTACGGTTATCTTTAACATAAAATGTTCCGTTTAGCTTAGTAGATTGCGAACCTTCACTGCGTAATTCCTGAGTAGCCTTACTTTACTTAATACTTAGTTTAGAAACTCCAAATTTCGGGCTACGAATAAATGTTTTTGTAAACGAAAGTTTTTCTCTCTGAACTTTATATTGAATTAGATCGCTCCTGTTTTTTTTCTTTTTTTAATAAATTCTTCAACATCGTGGTATTTAGCGATATTTTCAGTATCTGTAATGTGTCTTCTCCCGATAAACCGAAATTACTATCTAGTGCACATCTCACCCTCCAGCTGCTATCCTTATGCAACTCGTGACGATTTCACATTCAGTCATCAATTTTCTCTTATGAAGGAGACGTTTTATAATGATGATAGATAATTTTGTCACCGGTTCGCACGCGGATCAAGTGCTTTGGAAAAATTTCGAACGCATTTGCCACGTCTAAATTTTGCCTTTGAAAGTACAGTTTTTCCTTATTTTTCCTTTAATTATTGTAGATTATCGTTACTATTTTTTATTTGTTTGTATATTTTTCTAAAATTAGAAACATTAACACGACTTTTCGTTTTATTTCTTACTTATATACTTGTAACGGTTTATTTTATATTTTAATTAAAAATTCAACACGTACATGAAGCATATTTTACCTCGTTTTAAACATGCCTTAATTTGCTGTACAGATAGCACACTTGTGGTAATATCCTGCGTGCAATACGAACAAATAAGTATTTCTACACATCTGAAATTGTCTGCACGTTTTTTAAGCGAAGCTACATTGTGTAACGTGGATATCCTTATATAAATAAGGTGATAGTGTATACATGTTTGCCGTGACTATTTATTAGTTAGTTAATTAATTGATTTATTTATTTATTTATTAGTCGCTACAATACTATAAACGAAGCGTGTAGTACTTATATACATTTGTATTAATACATTAAAAATAAAAAAATAAAATAAACTAAAATTACAAAAATAAAATAAATTAAAATTAAAAGTCCATATCTTGAGCAAAAGCCTCCCTCAAACTTTCCCACCAAAAGGACCCTTAAATATACATCATAGCGACCAATACTTCTTCCACGTTAACGCTATACTTCTCCTAAAGTCATGTTTCTTAGTTTTACACTCTTCGACTCGAGTGAACTATTTCTTCTACATATTTTCAACACTTTGTCCGCCTATTTCCATCTTTAATTTTTCTTTAATGTTGGTAATAATTTTAGTTTTCCTCGAATTCATTTGTAAACCCGCCTCCATTCCAGCTTCGTTGAGTTCTGTTATCGTATTTTTCTAATTCGAATAAGTCTTTTCCTACGAGTACAACATCGTCCGCTAAACGCAGATCATTTAGCCGCGACTATTAGCGGTTATTTATTCCTGATAATTTTTAGATGTGGCCGCTAGTTCGAAATTATACGCCGAGCTTTGATAGTCTAATCGTTTTGAGCAAATCGGTTAAAATGTTCTCCTTGTGTGTTATGACATGAATTTTTGTCTTTTTTGAAATTATGTCCAAATATTAATTTGGCTTGCTGTGTTTGCGGAAAATACTCGCGCATTCTGTAATTTTGCCAGAATGCTCTCATTTCCTTAGATATTTTTCGTCTATTTTCCGGAAGATTACAGTGAACGTAGTAATAACGGAACTTCTATGAACTCTGCATTTGTTCAGGAGAAGATTTATTGTCCAACCGACTTCACTCGCTTACCACCAGTTAATCATATCACTGAGAAAGAATTAGCCGAAAGTTAAGCCAACACAACAAATCTCGCTGAAAGTCACGTACTTTGCTAGTATTTTTTGGTTTTCCATTTTTCAAAAAAGGAAAGTAACTCTGATGTTCCTTTAAAATTCAAGCTTTTTTAATTCCTTTTTACACGAAGAAGCGTGAATTTTGAAAAGGTTATATATCTGTAGGATAATTTTGTAATCACAGCGAGATGGCGGATCACTTAAAATTCCTTTTTACAACATGCAGCAAAAAAAAATCGCTCAATTTTTTTTGGATATCTGCCATGAAGAAGAGCACTCCGTTTTCAAAACAGTATGTTTCATTTCGTATTATGCCGTTTGTTTTTCGGCGTTTTATTGACTTTGTTACGCTGGCTAGGAAATTACTTTGTCCGATTCTATAATAGACTTATGATGCAGTGTTTTAGTGTTGATGACTTTAAACAAAACGGCATAGGCTGACGAATATACCAAATATGAACAAAAATTTACATTAAGTTTTATTCATCTCAAATTTTTTCCCAGTTATTTTTAGTGTTTTTTTTTCAGTAGGAAAAATGTAAAGTAATAAATGGCGACTTTTTATAAATATTAAGAACTACAAAACACGGAAATAAAATTAAAATTTTCAAATATAAATCCAAATTTTTATAAAACAAGAGTAAAATAACTTTTTTTTTTTTTTTTTTTAAGTTCCTTCAGACTTGCAATCAGCGAATCTAAACTGTAAATGTCTTTTTTGTGTGTTTCTCTATACTTGAGAATTTTTTCAAATTTTTCGATTTGGTGAAAAAATTCGAAAACGATTTTCTTCTCGAAAATTTTCAATTTTGTAGGTTTTTAACTTAGTATAAAGAGTTCGGAGTATGAAATCGGTTGTAGTAGAAAATGCTTATCAACCGTGCTTGCTTGTGTGGTTTGATTTAATTCGCCTAATTCATCCGCTGCTGGCACGCATAGAGTAGCTGCTGTGCAAACGAAATCGCAAAACCAATCATCAAGATTTTTAAATAAATAGATGGCAATTAGCAACTTCCGTCAATATTAGATTAAGTAAAATATCCGATGAATGGAGGTTTGTTCAACAGAAGAAACCGCTTTTAGTCGAAAGAGCCAATGTTCAATATTGCGCAGCTCTTATTCCTACGCTGCCGTCTGGCTATTTTTGGTATTAATCTACGCAGCATCGATGTAAATATAAATCTTTTCAACAACTTAAATAGAGATCCTCTTCCAAACCAGGCAATCAACTCCTATTTTTTATAAACAACAGAATCTCTCAATATCCTTCCTTTTTAAAAATATTCGCAGACGGCGCTAAGTTCCCCGGGGTGCTAACAGTGGAGTGGGTGCTGCATTCATTGTGGATAATAACTTAATATTTAAATTTAAACTCTCTCCTGAGGCGTCTATTTTCACAGCCGAGCTGCTTGCTATTGATAAAGCTTGTAACTTTATACTGAATTCATTGGATGTTGAGAGAAAAACCTTAATTTACTCAGATAACCTTAGCAGCCTCTTGTTGCTCAGTTATAGTAGTTTTTTAATTATCGCTGTCAGCCACTGATCTACGACATTAAGTTTAAATACACACAAATTATAGATAAAGGAGGTACTGTAAAGTTCGGTTGCTAGTCATCGCGGAATCATTTTCAATGATGTAGCTGATCAAGCGGCTAAGGAAGCGGCCTTAAACGGGTTTGTATACACACACACCCCTTTATACCATCTACGGATCTTTTGAACATGATTAAAAGGAACAGCTGTACTGAATGGAAGAACTCTTCATTAATAGTTCGCCTAGTTTAGGCAAGACATACGAAATTGTCCAATCGTCTCTAGGAAGTATGCCTTAGTTGTAATAATATTTCTTCTACCCCGGTTAACTTAATTCGGCGTTTTGTTACTACCATCTGCAGGCTTCGTTCAGGTCATACTAGAGTGCGGCTTAATTTTTTCAATGGAAACCATGTACATTCAAATTGTAGCGAGCAAGTAAGCACAGCGTATCGCGACGATACCAAACCACTTGTTATTCTTGTAAAGCCCTATCTACGGATAGAGTCCTTCTTTTTGAACAGCTGATGGCCTGTGGTTTATATCCTCCATTTTGCATTTTTCAACTACTTGTTTCTGGTGATCATACGTTGTTTATCCTATTTTCATTTATCAAAAGAAATGGAATTGTAAATTAAAAAATCCAAGCAATGTCCGGATTAATGAACGTTTTTTTTTTTTTTTTTTTTTTTATTTGTTTACTCCGAGTGGAGTAATTATTCCCTTTCACATGGCGTTATTATTGATTATCGAGTTTGTTTCATCGAGCATTGCGGGCGCTGCTCTGCAGTTGCGGCCATATTGCGAGATGTGATCAATGTTAATTTGTATTTTCTTTTTCTTTCTGTTTCGTTAAATTTCATCTGAGCATTATTGCTCTGCAGTTGCGGCCATATTGCAGGATGAAGTTTCCTTCTTTATACTTACTATCTAGTAGTATAAGCAGTGCTTAAACAGTTGACAAAAAAACAAGAAAATGTTTTCTTACTTTTTTTACTTTGTTTTGTTTTCGTGCATTCAGTCTGATTTGAACGTTAGCCTGCTGGCCAAATGAACTATATATATTGTTCAGGCCAAAAAAAATAAAAGAAAAACTTTTAGTTTTTTATAGGAAAGGGTTCAAATGAATTAATTAATATTGGGGATAAATTTTGAACCACCTGGTGGCAATGGGCGACAACATCGACAAATGCTATGTAATCAATCAGCAGAGTTGGGCAGTATTTTTCACGTGGTTATGAAATAAAACAAGTTCAGTCAAACATGAGGTTTCATGCGCTGAGGATTCCGTATGTAAGTTAACGATGACTATAATTATTTAGTATGTAAGAAAATTTGTTTGAATAAACTTCCACTTTTATTTTATTATTTTAATTTAATATTTTAGAGATCTTTTCTAATAATAATTTAAAACAGTAAAGCAAAATACTAATTTGAATCGAGGCCTTATTAATTTGAAGTGCAATGTAACGGTTATGAAGAAATATATATATATATATATATATGTATATGTATGTATATATAAAATATTTAATTAAATCATTTTTTTATTTATTTATTTAATTTTTATTTATTTTTTTAAATTATTGGTTTAGATTTAATAATGGCTAATATTAAGATTTTATGATTTTTTAGAATGTATAATTTCATTATTCTCTGCACTTATCTTTCTTGAATAGACGATCGTTAAAGATATTTAATAAATATATAAGCGAAAACAAGCGAAAAAGATTAATTAGAAATAATATTACTCTACTGCGGCTGCTAGAATGTTGATATTCTCTGCTGGCAGGTTGGTGTACGTTGATGATTACACTTCCTGGATTCTCGGTGAACAGGAGGGACGATAATCGAAATTGGTGACTAGCACCTTGTTGGATCAAACTTTTTTCGGTTGCGAGACGAACTGGTTATTTTACCAAAAAAGGTCGATTTAGTTTCGCGATGTGACGAAGACTGTGACGTTCTACTGAGATGATTTCTAAACAATTCGGTTTTTTCTTTCGACTGTCTCAATACGTTAGACCATTATTAAATATTTTTAGGATTCCGTATACATATAATGTACAGAATCCTTATAAGATGGTACACAAATGACAAAAATATTCAATTAAAATATGCAATAGTTTACGAACGGCTTGATTTATAAACTTCAAATTTGGAACATAAATTACAATTAAAATTATCTTTAAAACGATCTATAACTTGAACATGACCGATTACGCTGGGCGCCAAAAAACCCAAAAAACCGTCAAGAATATATATAATATGGTACATAAAACGACCTCAAAAATCACTTAAAAAATCATAACTCGTCACTAGGTAAACCTATAACGATGAAATTCAAAATATAAACTACAATGCAGGAGTACTTTCATGAAATCAAAAAATTACGGTACAAAAGTTATGTAAAGTTGCCGAAAAGTTCAAAAAACCCGCAAAAAATGACGTGTCCCCCCCATAGCGCCGCGAGTATTGTAGTTAAAAATTTTGAACGCGGCTAGAAATACGCACATCCCCGTATATTTCTCTAGTTTTTTCTTATTTATTTATTAGCATAGCGCGTTTAATTGTTTAACAAATCGAAATATTATTCGCATTTGTTTTTCATCAGGCGAATGTAACAACTAAATGATACGATGAGTCCGTTCCTTTTATTACAGTTTATTCCGCTTTTTAGCCCTCGCACTAACACTACTAACGCAAATTACAACGATCCGAACCAAATTCTAAAAACCGCTGCAGTCTCGTATTCCGATAAAGCCAAAAGAGATGTTTCAAACCAGAGAAATATATGCGGAGTCGCATATTTTATACCTTGTTCCAAATGTATAGCTATAATACTCGCGTCGCAAAGAGGGGGCTACAAATTAGAGCTCGCGCTTTTTTGAACTTTTCGGCAACTTTGAAAGTTTCGTTAAGAAAATGAAATACGGTTTCGTTCTCGAAAAATATCGATCTTTCTAATAATATATCACGAGCCCGGGAAAAAAAATATTTTTTTCAAAATTTAGAGCTTTTGACGCCCTGAGGGTCTAATTTTAAAGCTGGAAACTTAGATGTTCAAAACTAGAAAAATATACGGGGATGCGCATGTTTTTAATTGTGTTCGAAATTTTTAGCTATAATATTCGCGGCGCTAGGGAGGGACACGTCATTTTTTGAACTTTTTGGCAACTTTACATAACTTTTGTAGCGTAATTTTTTGATTTTATGAAAGTACTCCTGCATTGTAGTTTATCTTTTGAATTTCAGCGTTATAGGTTTATCGAGTGACAAGTTATGATTTTTTAAGTGATTTTTGATGTCGTTTTATGTACCATATTATATATATTCTTGACGGTTTTTGGGGGGTTTTGCCACCCAAGGTAATAATCGGTTAGCTTGAAGTTATAGATCGTTTTAAACAGAATTTTAATTGTGATTTATGTTTTCCAAATTTGAAGTTTATAAGTTAAGCCGTTCGTGAGTTATTGATTTTTATTTGATATTTTTGTCATTTGTGTACCATCTTATTAGGATTCCATTATGGAATCCTAAAAGTATAGATCATAGTTTGTCACGACGAATAGAAACGTTTTATTTGTGCAAAGTATTCACGAAAACTGCGCAAATATTCACATGAATACGTCAATAAATATTTTTATTTTTTTGTGTCCCTTTCCGGGTTTTTCCAATTTTTCTTATTTTATTAATTTCTCATTTTTTTTCTTTCTTATATTTTACTTGTACTTTACCCTGTTTTTAATAAGGTCTCTGCAGGCGTATAGCTAAAAACTGCACACAACCGTTTATTTCTTACAGTTTTTTTTTTTTTTTTGTATTATTAATTTATGTTAGAATTCTATTTAATTTAAATTTTATAAACAATTATAATTTAATTATGAACAAATGATAATTAATATAATATTGTTGTTTAACAATTATCCATATAGATTTATTAATATGTTTCCGAGTTATTAAATAAAATAAAATTATTTACTATTTTATAATAGACATGCTTGTGCTAATATTTTTTTTTGAAAAATATGTATTCATTATTTTTTACATCCAATACTTCCGTCAAGCTAAAACTCTTGTCGACACACTTTACCATCTTAAATTAACTTATACATATACATAATCGTGTAATATATACTAGTCTTAATCTATCTTTTTACTTATCAATTTTTTTTTTTTTTTTTTTTTTTTTTGGGCTTGTCAACCAGGGACCTTTACCCAGAAACAATTAGAATAGGAAGGAATCACTTATATCCTGATACGATCAGATATTGTTAGGAGAAAGGAACAAATAATAGGAACAATTTGTGGAGAGGGAAGAGATAGAACATAAGAGGCGCAGTACGGAGTAGGAAGACCAAGTCCCAGCAAACTAAAGTAGAAAGCCGAGCACTCAGCAGAAAGAGATGAACACTCAAAGAACACATGGTCCGCATCGCAAACATGCTCTTCGTTCGAGTGGAGAGGACAATATGGAGAGGAAATCAAGGAAAAACGAAAACAGGAGGAAGATAATAAAGTATGGCTTAAGAGCGCAGTCGAATAACGGAGACAACAACAGAACGACGAAGTGAAGGAAACAAAGAGAACCACGGATTGGCAGGAAGAGTAGGTTGGACAGACAGATAGAAAGAACGATTGTTAGAGAAAGAGGAAACGTATATACCCGATACCATAATCTGAGATGAAAACCTTTGCACAGCGAAAGGAGAATAGACGGTGGGACTTTTTTAAAGAAGAAGTGAGAATGGGCAGCAACCCGAGCCAATGAGTCCGCTGCTTCATTACCGCAGATGCCCGAATGGCTAGGAACCCACAGCAAATCAATTTGAATAGAATGAAGGGAAGAAAGAGCGTGGATAAGTGAGCGAATGCGGAGTATAATGAAATCACAGGAATAATCAGGAAGGGGAGAGCAAATGGCCTGAAGAGCGGTTATGGGGTCCGATATAATCAAGAATTTGGAGGAAATGTGATTAGAGGAAATGAAAATAATGGAACGTAGGATAGCCATCAATTCGGCTGTGAATATGGAGCAGAAAGAAGGTAAGCAGAAAGATTCTGAAAAGCCGAAATCTGGGAGGATAAACGAAGCACCGACACCATCCGGTTTCTTCGAGCCATCTGTAAACACAGTTACATGCAAGGGAAAATCAGAATTGATATAACTGCGGAATTCCTGTATGATTAGGGCCTGCGAAAGAAACTTAGAGAGCGTAGGAACAGTAAACATATTTGGAGGATGGCAGAGATCGGCGAAATTAAACGTGAAATAAGGGAGATTGGCAAAGGACATTATGTAAGGACAAAACGATCTGAGCCGTAGAGAAATGAGAGAAAGAATTGGAATTTTTCTAGGTACGAAACGCCAGTTCCTAGAAATGGAAAGATAGAAATGGATAAGATCTTCGGATAAAAAGGGTTGGTGTGTTAGATTCGGCACGGACTGCTGGAACTGGAGAGGATTTAAGAGCACCAAGACAGAGACGAAGGCAAGAGTTTTGGATTACATCCAATTTAGAGAGTCGGGATTTAGAGGCACAACCATAGAGAAATGAACAGTAATCAAATTTTGAGCGGATGATAGATTTATATAGAGAAATAAGGACATAAGGATCACTACCCCATTTGGTTGGAGATAATGCTTTCAGCAGGTTTAGTCTTTTGATTGCTGAAGAGGAATACTTAATCTATTTCTATCTTCTATATTCAAAGTTTTTTTTCCCAGTTTTTTTGTAAATTTGTATTTTATTTGATGATATATTCCGTTACTAACGATAATTATTACTAAATGTGTATACACACACACGCACATAATATAGTAACAACATGGAAAATAATTTGTTCAGCACATAAAACATACGTACATTTTTTTATTATACATTATAACGAATATTAAGTAGCAATTTTTATCACTTGTGAAACATATCATCGAATTTAAACCAAAATTTGTTATATTAACACAAGCGTGTCCGTTATAAAAGACATAAATAATTTTTAATTTACTGGACAATGCAGAAACGTATATTATTAATACATAAGAAAATATTACTATTATTAACAGAACTATTTCCCGTTAATTAATATAACTATTCAAAATTAATTAATAATTGTATTTAATTTTATTATTTATTTAATTTTGATTTTTACTATTAATTTCTACTACTGATTATCAATTGCTATAAAAAACGCGTATTATTATTTTAAACTAAGGCCGTGTCAATGGGGGGGGGGTGACCCCCCTTTCCATTAGAATTGATATAGTTAAAATTTAAAATAAATATTGATGATTTTTTAGGGTGTTCTTACATATAAAAAAGAAGAAAAAGGAAAAATGTGCTCCATATTTTTAAGCACTTCATTAATTTTCAAAATATTATATATAAAAACGTCATTTTTATCACAGAAAATATATTTAAAATATTAAAAATTAAAAATTTTACATATAAAGAAGTATGTACACTTCATTAATATTTTATGCAAAATTTTTTATTACAGGTGTAATTAATAACGAATGTAATTTTTATTAATGTGTTTATACGATAATTTATTTATGTAAATTATTAATATATTTTTTATTTTTTTAATTTTTTGATGGAAATTATTAATAGTATGAATATTAATGATAAACGTATTGTTATTTATAAAATAAATATGCGAAGAAAATATCCCCCCCTTTTAAAGTTCGGGGCACGGCCCTGCATTAAACTGTTACCATGAATATTTCGTTACTACATGTTGGTCCGTTAATTTACGTATTTTTTGTTTATCTATGTTATTAATCAAGAAAAAAAAAAAAAAAAAAAAAAAAAAAAAAAAAAGAAAAGTTTTCATGTGATGTAAAATTTCTTGACAGATTAGATTTTCCTTTATATATTATCCTACTTATTCGTAGAATTTCATTAATGGCCAAATGTTTTTTCACCAGACCAAAAAAAAAAAAACAAAAGCCAGACAGTTTGATTTATAATCGGCTGGTTCACATTTTTGTGGGGTCAAAATGAAATTAGTGTCCACTGGAGGAGGTGCCAGATATATGTACGATTCTCTAGCTGTCCCGAATCTACCATTACGCTGCGCCACGGCGCGACTCCTGGGGTAGTAGGAAAATCAGCTGCATCCAAAGACAGTTGTTCCGTATTCATTTTTATTTTTGTTACTAGCTGGTCAAGGAAATGTTAGGGATTGAGTATTTAAAGTATTTAAACACATACGCGAAATACGTAACAGTACTCCCCGTATGATAACCGATCGTACATACTCGTTAGAAAATTTGAATAAATCGATTCTTCACTGAGCAAACGACGGCTGGTTAGTTTATTGTTCTTTGTGATGTAGAGTTTTTCCTAAAATGCCCGGTTCTCTTTGACCGTGTTAGTTCATTTTTATATTTTTTATTAAATTATTTTACCGTCATTGTGAATGGATGAGTGAACGATAAAGAATAGTATGTTTAATTTATTAAAGAATAGTTTTCAAAATAATCCTTTGTTTCCGCGTTACATTTGCTTTTTTTTTTTTCAAATTCATTCGCGATACATTTTGGAATTTGTTAAAACATCTTGCGCCGACTACTGAAATATCCGATTCAAATTATGACAAACTGTCGCTGTGGTGACAGGAGCGGGACTCGTTAACTTCTTGGCTGCCGACTATTGTAATTTGTCTGGCCTATCTAACAAAAGACGATAAACGACTCTCGACAGGAGTGGGGATATATGTTTGAGATTAGAAATTTGGCATTTGCGACATTTAATTTTAAGTTGCATCGGAAAGTTTAATCTGAGTGTCACAGTTGTCTGAAAGTGCGTCAATCGGAAATCCAGTTTACTAATATGAAACGAAATTTAACACATCGATTAATCGCATTCGAATTGCGACAGATTTAATTTTGGCTATTGTTTTTTACATTTGAAAAATTCAAATTGCGAAAGCTGTCCATTGTTGACATGTCAAGTAGATACATTTAAGTGGGAAGTAGATATTCTCACAATAATGGTTATCGCGTGTGTTTTATTTAAAAAAAAGCAAACATTTACCCGAATTTCTTTAATACGTGGTAGATCCAAGATCCCCCCCCCACCGGGGTGTTAAACTTTCCCCGTTAGAAGTGAAATAGTTAATATAAATACACAAAAATCTGAAAAAAATCAAAAATTTAAAATAAATGTTGATGATTGCGTTTGACTTATTCAAGCGTGGCCGAATTTTATACTTGAATGAAAATTTTGTAATCACCAATTTCAGCTGAACTACTCGAAAGCGCGATCATTCGTAAAAAATGAATTTTTTTTTTTTGTTTTTGGCTTTCTTTAAACACACCGCACACAGTGGCATTTAAATTTATAGATTTTCAGATATCGAATGTATTGGTGTAAGAAAAAAAAAACCTATCTATTGGTTGCGGAAAAAAAAGCATAATTGAATTTGTTCGAAGGCAAGATAAAGCCCAGAGGAAGGATGAACAACAAAGGCTTATCATTAGTACAACATTTAATATACGACAAGAATGCGATGAACAGCCATCATAATGTATAGTCTTCCTATTGAGCTGTCTGGCTGACTTGTTATGTTTGATTTGTGTCTTCTTTTCATATTGCTTACACAATTAAAAACCATCAACTGCATAAAAATATGAAATAATTATAATAGCATAATGTAAGCGAAAATTTTTTAAATTTTCATCACAAAAAGAATTTAGAAATAGAATAAAAGAATGAGAATAGAATGGTATCAGAGCGCTACGGAACTAAAGTAAATACAAAAATCCACTGCCACACATGCTTGAAATTAAAGTAATGAATATTTTTACAAAGGATAGGCTCTAAACATTTCAAGAATATCGAATAAAATAGGCCAGTAATTCGTGAATATTTCAACTTCAGTACGAAAAAGGAAAAGAAATTAAGAGAAATGCGATCTTGAATTACTGTCTCATTAAGATAAGAAACATTAGCAAACATTACATGCAGTGCGTATACGTTTATCTTTATGGTAATATTCATATTTTTTCCTATTTTATTTTTGTTTTTTTTTTTGTCAATGATATTTTCCCGAAAAACCGTCACTGGCGTCTATATATTTAATTTAAACATTTATATTCTCAAAATGTTTAGTAATGTTTGGGATTTTCCTTTATTAACTAATTAAATAGAATGTATATAATTATGTTATGCGTGCCTATTTTCCTTTATCGCTCTTGTTTCATCAGTGGCATAATTTTTTTTCTACGTCCATCATCAAACTTATTCTATCGCCGAGTATTTCTCGGCAGAAATTCAGTGCACACATTATTCTTTTTTACGCACATGTACACAATTTCCTATACTACTCCTTAATTATGGCTTATTGCGCCAACTCCATTTGCTTTAACCGGTTGCGACGAGATAAATTTAAACTGTCTGATAAAATAAAAATAAGCCATAATATAATAATAAAACCAACTGGACAATGAATGCGATGGGGCGGATCATACCAAACAGACCACGAGATGGAGGAAGACCAGATATTGCTAACTGGCTAAATCGCAGGCCTTATCAGAGGGTGGGCTTACGAACGCTGTTACCAGGCCAAACATACGAAATTTAAGAACGTTTTCGTATTTTCAATATTTCTTAATAATAATAACAATAATGATAACGATACCACTGTGAAATATGTATAACCTTTACGGATTAACAAAGTCGGACGTTTACCAGCTTCTGGAAAAGGATAAGTAAAATTAGTTCTTTCCATTATTAATACTCGGGGAAACTGTTATTAAGTTATACGCATTAATGAGATTAAAGATATACTTGTATTTTATTTTATTTTTTTTCCGGTCTAATACCAACCGTAATTTTTAAGTAGGAAAAGCGACGAGTGTAATACCGCGATCTTACTGAAGTATTAGAAAAGAACCACATTGCTGTGCCGCCTTCCTTTGACCATCTTGATATATCGAAATTATGTCTTCTTCTTCTTCTTCGAGTCCCGACCGTTCTCGATCGTAGGTGACCTTATTAAAGAAATCTTTCGTATGCAAGGTGGTGACTAATTGTTCGGTATTCATCCGGGATCATGCCTTGATGTCGCACATCCATGAGCGCCTCCTTCGTTCGACCTTCCTCTTGCCCGATATTTTTCCTAATAATATTATTTGCAACAATGAATATTTGGATTCACGTATAAAATGGCCAAAGTATTTCCTCTTTCTGTCTTTTATGATGCCTGTTAATTCCATATCCTTATTTCTCATCATCTGCAGCACTTCCTGATTCGTCCCCTCTTTACTGTCCATGGGATATCCTTCGATAGCACCACATTTCGAAAGCCGCCAAGCGATTCATATTGCTCTTCTTTAAGGTCCAACATTCGCATCCGTATAACAACGTACTCCACACGTAGCGCTTAAGTAATTTTAAAACGCAGTTCTAAATTTAAAGCGTGTGTTGTGAGTGTTCTTCTCATCTTGCTGAAGACCTTTTTCTTTCTTGTTCAATTCTCCACACCTAAGTTTGGCATCAGTGTTGCCTTTATTATTCACTTGAGTACCGAGGTACCTAAATTTTTGTACGCTTTCTATTACTCCGACGCGAATAGCAAACATTTGGAACTGCTTCTTCTGTCTGAGAAACAACCATTATTTTAGTCTTTCTTGCGTTCAATGAGATCCCATATGTTTGCAGCTGACATTTTCAACTCTTTGAAGAAATGCTTTAAGATCTTGTAAACTTTCTGCAATGAGTACCGTATCGTCGGCGTATCGTATATTGTTAATTTTAACTCCTCCTATTTTGATGTCCTCTTCAGCTCTTTCCAAGGCTTCCTTGAAAATCTGCTCAGCATAAATGTTAAATAAAATAGGGGACAGAACACATCCCTGTCTGACTCCTCGTTTTATAGCCACTGGATTAGTAGTAAATTTATTCTCATGAGATATTATAGCGGTTTGATGTGCGTCTAAATTTTCTATTATGCGACAATCCGCTGAATTTAAACCAATATCTTTCAGCATTTTAGTTTATTATATTGCACTTTATCAAAGGCCTTCTTGAAGTCGACGAAACACAAGTATAGAGGCTGTTGAAATTCCAAACATCTCTGAATTGAAACGTTGATACAGAATATTGCCTCTCTTGTACCTGTTCCCTGCTTGAAACCGAACACTGCTCCCTGCTTATGTTTTCTTCGCATCTTTCCTGTATTCTTGCATGGATAATCCTTAAGAATATTTTTAATACATGGCTCATGAGACTTATCAGTCTGAACTCATTACATCTTCTTGGATTTTGTACTTTAGGTAACATAATGAATCTCGACTGTACCGGCGTATTGTTGCTGTAAACGAACATACGGGTAATAATGGATGATAATCTCGGCTATTTCCTTTGACGATGAAACAATGAAACGATGAAAAAAATAATGCGAAATGCAAAAGTATAAAGCCGAATGTTTTATTTTACGAATAAGGTCCAATTAGCTGTATTATTTAGAATAGCTCTGCTTAAGATAGCGGACAGTTGCGCTGTACCAGTAAGCCTAGCGATTATCGCAAACTGGAAAACTTACAAGGAGACCAAAGCACACTCTTTAGAAGTTACTAATGTCCTAATCATAAGCCAGACAATCGTAAGGACCGAAAAAAATCTTACCTGCAACGTCGATAGAGAGAGCGGCAACTTTCATCGAAGGAAATTACACATTTTATATAATCGCGTTCCAGTGAGCCACGGTTGTGCTCGGAAAGAAGTTTAGAGGGAATCTCGAAAAATGCTTTTTTTTTGTTTTTATCTGGCAAATGTGTCATTAATGTTAATTTCAGGTGGCGGCTGTACGGTGACCTTACGGACAGCCTTCAGTTTTTTTTCAAGACACACACTAAAACTACTCTAGTCGATCTCTTTTCGAAATGTTGTTTTCTTTGTTTTGGTCTGTCTTTGCAAAATCCTGTAAGTGCTCGCCTTTCGCACGTTGTTTTGATACGTGAATCATATTTATGATACAAAAAAATTTGGTGTTTCTACGAGCGAATTTAAAGAAACTGTCGCTTTGACGTTACACGTTACACAACTGCTGGAAGTATACATTCGATGCTGAGTATCCCAGAGTATCTATATACAGCTTCTCCAGAGTTTCAAGGTCATAAATTTCGAAGGATCCAAGAAAAAGAGCGACGAAAGTCGACACACCGTTTATATTTTATTATACCGAACAGTCAGCATCACTCGGCCCAGAGGAACGTAATATAAATAGCTTTAATTTCGGATCTAATGCTCCGATCATTATGAAACTTGGCGACAATATTTTTAAGATAACGCACTTAAAGAATATAGAAGAAAAAAAATCAATTTTTCCGACCATCACAACTGCATATACCCCCCTTAAATCTTTACTTATCGCTGTCACATTTATTGAAAGATTCTCCGTCGTTTGCGTAATTTTTATATTTGTCTCTTTATTTTGCTTCGGTCCTACAATTAATAAACGCGCAGGGCTATTCGTTTTTTTCGTTCCTTTTCAATAGTGATTAATTGCAAAATACTAGAATAGCCGTTGTTTGAATAGGAAATAAGTTCTACCAAAGCGGCACTCAGGATTATTTTTTGGTCCGGGCTAGAATTTAGAAGATGAGTTAGGGGGGTGGTAATTCGGTACCTCGACCAAGTACCTATCTATTTCCGTGGTTTGTAAATTAAAATAAAAAATAAATAAAAAAAAATTACAAAATTAACGAATATTATTTTTAAAAAAATTACAAAACTGACGGATTTTATTTAAAAAAAAAAAATAATAATAAAAATAGAAATGTAACATTATGTTCGTAATAAGCACAAATTAGATAAGTATACGGGAATTTTATTTTTAAAAAATTAGCTAAATACTTGTAATATAAGCAAAAAGTAAATATGTATGTTTAAAAAAAAAAAAAATTAAGTAAAACAAAACATTACAAAACGAAATTAAGATTTCGAAGATTTTTTTTGCGGGAGCAATGGCCCCATGGCACCTCCCTTGACTGCGCCAATGTGTTCCACTATTACACTTCAACGATCCATTTTTCTTGCCTCGAGGCGTCGAAGAATTTTTGTGGACGCCGCGAGAACGTAATTTTTTATTCACGCATTAGAATCCACCGATTAGTATCAAACGGAGAATCGGCCAAATTCCCGTTGTAAGTGTAGATTTATAATTTTGACAAAAAGTCACCAGTGAACGCCGATTCCGAAAATAATTACCCAAACAAAACAAATGTAATATAATCAGAGCTGCAATTCTTCAGTTACGTCTGTTTAAATTGCAGACTTAAGTTTAAAACGGGAGGTTTTTAGCGGTCACCGTAAGCGTTGTAAGCCCCCGATGGATAGTAGAAGCGTCAACAGAAATTTTGTGCGTTAGTTCCGAAACACGAGTCAAAAGAAGTTTTTGCGGTAGATTATTTGGGTTGATTAAAATTTTGATATCGACGGAAAAAACGGATCCCCGAACCGTTTGTAAACTCGGCCAGAATTCGACATTATTCGCAAAAATCTAGGCAGCACTAAAGAAGATTAATATAAGTACCATAATTCGAATAGAACTTTTTTCGAAATTAGTTTTGATATTATAAATTCGTAATCGGTATCAGCCGATTTATTTATTATATCTTCCATTACAAATTACACCTGTCGGCCGTCATTCGACGGGGAACACTATCTTCTTTTTCTAATAGCGAAAAATAGCTTACGTTTAGAATACTAACGGTGGGATCTATAGGGGTGTAATAATATTATAGTGTATAGAGGTAAAAAAAAAATTTTATTTCACCCTATTGTGTTAACTCAACTTTTTTTTTGAACGGAACATTTCAATAAAATTTCCGAACGAAATCAATTTCAAATTACCGTTTCGTATTAATTTCACGATTTTGAGTATTTATTTTTCTTCACAATAAAAATTAGAGTTATTCAAAATCAAAACGTGTTTATGTATAAAATAAAAAAAATTCATTCAATTTAATTAACTTATCACGCTGTGAAGTGTTCTTAAATAATTTTAATTATATCGCCGCATCGGAACTATACTGAAATTAGAAGTAAAATTTTAATAATTAAATTAATTGATAACGATTATAATTTGACTATGCGTTCGCGGAACAAAAAAAAAATCAGCGACTAGTTTTCAACGATCGCGCATGTTTTTGCAAAAAATCACAGATCAGTCGGAAATGTAGACAATTCCTGGAATTTCATTTAATTTCAGCGAATTAATTTTAAGTTGATTCGGGTACGAAATGTAGACAATTCCTGGAAGGTGTCTTATGTAATCGTTATTATTTCGCTTTGTTCGAAAATTAATGCCGCGCAGCTCTAATTTCGAAATCGAACATATTTAATCGTTTTTCTACTTTTTCCCCATATCCGTACGCGCTACTTGAAAGAAAATTACGGATGTCTGGAGAAAAAAGACTGGGGCCCGGTTTCGGTTCAGCAGCCCGTTCTTTTGGGGCTTCGTGCGCTGGCCTAAGAGTATTTACGTATGCGTAGCCCTGCTATTAAAGAGTCGAGTCGAGCTACGGCCTAGTATATATCGATTACGGGCGATATGACGTCATAACTGCTTTTAAGGTCGGGAGTTCTGGCCGTAGGCGAAGGGAGAAATGTGGTTGAGGATAGAGTCTGAATATAAGAAAGAGAGCGAGAAAGCGAGAGCGAGAGAGATAGAAATAATTTGGGCCCTACATTCGTATCGTGTCTACTCCGCTACCAGGATAGTTAAAAGAAGAAGGAAAGAGAAAAACTAAAAAAAAAAAAGAAAAAAAAGGAGACACATATATAGCGTTAAGAAAAGTTAAACTTTTCTTCTCTCGTTATCTCTTTGTTGACGGCAGTCGAAATTACAGATAGGAATTAACAGGTGCTTCATACCGTGGCCCGTTTAAACTCTGAAACAAATGCGGCGCATGCTCTGAGCATAGGCATCTTTTCTCGAAGAAGATTGTCCGGAAAGTGCTGCATAATTTGAAAAAAAAAAATAGAATACGGCCTTCGTTTATAATCCGACTAGTTATTTAATAATCGAAAATGATATTATTTCTTGTTATTTGGCGAAATTCGTATGTTATTAATCTACATCAATTCTTTTTCAAAATATTAAAATGGTCGACGTTGTACCTTAAATGTTTGTTAGATGTCTAACTAAAAGATGGAAATGAAAATTACACTTACCCTTTGCAGTGAACCCCAGGTGTCATTTATTTATGACGTATTTAATTAAATTATTTATTCTCGTAATAAAATTTTTTAATAAAAACGAATGAAAACGTAATACGCTATTTAAATTTCTGGGTAAGTTTTCTTTTTTCAAATTTTTTTTTATGTATTAAATGTACTTTTTAAATTTTAAAAAAAAAAAAACAAAAAGCATCGCCAAACTGACTTGAACTATTTCTTTCTAGGCCGTAGTTTATATGTCAAAAAAGAACGTCCCGTTTTTTTAAACTTGTTTTTGCTTTATTTATTTATTTTTTAACCCCCCTTTGGGCATGTCAACAAAGGATCTTCGTTTAGTCTCGGCTCTCTGTATAAGTGTTTAATTTGTTTAGATTTTTGGTTGGGGTAGAAGAAGAACAAGAAGAAAAAGAGTCGAACAAGAGAAGCGTAATACACAATATTAACTACACATCAGCAATAGCTTTGGGCAGTACGCAGTAGTTAAAACGAGTTACACGTGAGGTAGAAATTAATTATTTTACGTCTTAGTTTCAAGAACATTTCCAATTTGTGTACCGAATCGTTACACGCACATGCATTATTTTAACTATAAGGCATATGGTTAAGAATACGCAATCATAAGCATGTATATCAACAGACAGAATCTGGTATTAGTGTAAAAGCTGGGTGTAAACAGTTCGTTGCTTATTACATTCTACTTCCACGGACAAACTCAAAAACTACCGCAATAGTAGTCGACCTAAGTTAGTAAGCTAAGTAGTAATGTGCCATTAAATTAAATTGTAAATAATAGAAAAAATTTTATATAGAAAAAAATTATTCATAACACGATGAGAGGTTGAGTGTGTGGGGGTGGGGAACCAGTTGCTGGCTGGGAATAGACGGACCGATGTCGATCGCTGCCATTGATCCATGCGCGTGATGATCAATTACACGATTGGAATATCAGCTGATTTCGAAAGACAGAAAATTAGGGTATTTACACATTACCGATATCTGTATACCAAATAGTAAATGAGTCAGTTTCTTTAGAATGTAAGGCGTTTTATATATTTTTTAAAAACTGCTAATGTTAAAATATATGAAGGGACAGGAAATTAACTAGATCTAGGTATAGACTGGCCAAAAGGCGAAAGCTGGACCAAAAAAAATAAAAAATATATGTATATATATTATATATATATATATATATATATATATATATTGATGAGGTTCCATGAGCCGTACTTAACCGTATCAGGAGCCATGTTGACCTTGCTGCTCTATATAATCATAATAACATCTCGTGATCATGAAGCATTGACTTAGAAACGCGCTGGGTTATATAAACATAAATTAATATTTTATATATTGGTGTCATTTATTTATTATATGTTAAAACAAACATCGCATGGAGATTAGTCCCTAGGTTATTACAATACCTAGATTAGTAATATATTAACTAATGTATAGTTGAGATCACGAGCATGTGGTTTTTACCGGTACAGTGGAAATAAGAAGAAGAAAAGGAAAAAAGTTAAAAGAAAGTTATGCAATCACACGGCACATTTGAAAACATTCATACACCTGTTGCTATACCGATGCTACAATTAGTACTGTAAGCCGAGGCCAGCAGATGTCCTAATTGCGCAATTGTTAAAATACAACGAGCAGAAAAGGAATAGTTTATTTTTTTCAAAAATCCAGGCAAGAATGCGACTTTTTAATCGTCAATAGGTCGTGTATAATTAGATTTTACTACATTAACGGCGGCTGTGATGCTGGTGAATAAATGAATAAAACTGGACTCTTGCTCATCGGTCAGTATAAATTTCGAAGTTATGGATTAAAAACAGAGAGTGATACTTTTGTATGATCAACAATGTTAATTGTGGTTAACCAGCATGAAAGATGAACTAAATTTAGGGTGGAAAGTAAAATTGTATACGAACGAAGGTTACCGAAAAAATAGATTAAATTAACTGCCGTCGATACAAAAATATTAAAAAAAAAACACAAAACAAAAAACGAACTAAATATATGTCTCTGTAACGGGAAATGAACTAAACTCTGTACCGGAATTTTCATTTTCTTCCTACTAGAGCGTTGGTTGCGTTTAACTTATTAGATTCCGTCTTAGATATGTCGAATAAACAGACGCACTATCAGTTAGAAAATGAATATTTTAACTGCCTACGAGACACGCTAAGGGAAACAGCTCTGCACGAGACAGCAAATTGATAAAGTATAATATTGCTCGGATAACCGAAATATGTGTGTACACATTGGCGAAGAACTAGCTGTAATCTCCGTCATTTCTTTCTACGATACTTTCTGAAATCTCGCTGCTTAGTGTCGGTGAATTCATTTTTACGATGAAAATTATCATTGTAGAGTTGCCGATATTTCTGTAACTCAATAATTCTTTTCCCCTTAAGTCCGCTGTAAAACGAAATGAACGAACTAAAAAGCTCAGAATAGAAAACGAATTCGACAATGCGTCTGAAGACGTGCTTTTCACGCTGAAAAAATAGAACTGTCTGCGTCATTGAACGAGTCGATTAGCGCAGTATCAACTGCTTTTTCGTTACAGCGCCGTAAAATCTTGCTTCACACGCGTTTTATTTTTGCCTGTAAAAATCTTGCCCGCATTTAAAAATCAGGAGGGATTATATCGTGTTTACACATAGTCTTGTTTTTTCTTTATTGCCTTCTTCGATGTTTTTTTTTTTAACTTTTTACACTTCCAATTTGATATTAATAAATTAATAATTAATTCGAACGTCGTAAAACACACGGAATAAATTTAATTATATAGCGTAATGTAATTTATAATAGAAGCCAAACTTTAACCGCGTGTCTAATGCGAAGGCGAACACACTTTGTAAATCATGACCAGGATGAAATCTTTAAAAAAATCGGTTAAGTAGTTAAATCCGTGATTAAATCTGAGAAATCACACTGTACATCAAGTAGTGACTTTTAGCTTGAAATTTTGTAGGTAATGGTGCAGTAGTTTTTCTCGCAACATCGTCATGAGGTGATTGACAGAACGGTGGTCGATAAATGCCCCGAATATTAAAAAAAAAAAAGCAAAACATATTAAAACTCGCTGCTAAAAATTGTCAAAAAAAAGGGTAACTGAATTTCTCTCTCTCACAATAAACAGCTTAAAAAACGGTGTTAACAAGAATTCAGAAAGTTTAACGGTAATGCGTAGAAGATTTTATTGCGTACGAAGTTGGTCAGAATTGTTTAACTACTGTTGTTTTACAAACGCAGCAATTTTTTTTTTTTTTTTTTTTTTTTTTTGGTAAATTACTGGAAAATTTACACGCCTCTAACCTTTTGCAACGGGAAAAATCAAACTTTCTTTATTTTGAATTTAGTAAATTGTAGTTATCGTTAACTTAACATACTGAGTAACCCTGAGCCCAAGAAACATCATGCTTGACTGAGCTTGTTTTTTTTTTTTTTTGTAGTATCTTTAAAAATCAGTTTGTTTAGATAATAATTAACTAAAAATTTTTTAAGCAAGTTTTATATTCACATAGTAATTGTCTAGGTGGAATAAGGGTCATTTGTACAAATTGCCCCATTTTAATCGATTTTCTGAATCGCCCATTCCTACTTTATCGTCCAACCAACCTTCAGTTCATCATCGAATGTATAGAGTGCGCTAGTGCAATTTTTATACACGGAGTATTACTAGTGTCACAAGACACGTACCACAGAATTTCGAGTGCATTTGAAACAGTATGATTATTATAGAATCCTGAAGAGGAATTATTTAAAAGATCCACATGAAGACGTGTTGTGCGTAGAATTTGATTAGCCACGGAATGTTCCACTACCTCGCCTCAATGTATGTGTGCAATTTTATAAACGCTCGGTATGATTCTATATTTTCAACGTCTATTTTCACAACTCGCCGAAGTCTCAGATATGTATGCATTTGTAGAGAAGGTGAAGCTTTCAAAGGTGCCCGTTATTTCATTTTTAAATGAAAGCATACAAACAATGCTTAACAAAGGGTATTAAAAAAATCGTATTATTTTCGGATGCTTGCGGAGCACAAAATAAAAATAACCATATGCTTATGTTTATCGAAAATGTCTGGGTTGAGCATATTTATCCTGTCCGTGGCCATAGTTTCAATCAATGTGACCGCAATTTCGCCTTTTTCCGAAAAAAAGCCAAAAAGGTATCTCGCGTGGTTGATGTACGGACATAGTGGGAATATCTGGTTGCAGCCCGAAAGACACCATGTCCATTCAATGTGGTTTTCGATAGTTCCATATTGAAATCATGGAACACAACGCTTCCGGATCTGTTTTTTAAATAATCCGAAAAATCCTACGACTGCTTTTAAAAATACGAGAATTCGTATACACCTCAACATCTTACAACGAAGACGTGTGGATCAAATTCGAATTTTGGAAACCGAATATTACAGACTTCAAAAATTTAACGCTAAATCCTGCATCTGCTCCGGGTATTGATAGTAACAAAAAAAAAGGTAAGATGTAGAAAATTTATTCAAGTATCTAACCGAAGAAGAAATTCTTAAATTTAAAGAATTTGTTAAATTTATCTGATCAGTTATGCTTAGACAAAAAAAAACTTTTTTTTAGAATATTCTTTTTTGAAAATTAAAGTATGTTTTTTGCAAGATTTATTACTTCTAGCATTTGATTAGCTCAACAAAAAACATGAAAAAAAACACTAAAAAGTTGTTTTCTGAAGAAAGTGTAACTTTACAACCAACATAGAACCTGAAAAAGTAGCAGCAGAATGTCCGGAAAATGTTCTCTGGAAAAAGGGCAATTTTGGAGCTATTTTTAAACGTTCATAGCAGCGCTCCTTCGTTATTAATTTTACAACATGTAAAATGTAAAAAGGTAACGCACAAAATAGAAATTATAATTTTATAAATGTTGGAATATTAAAATATTAACATATTACGTTGTAACAAACTAGGTAATCACGACGTATCTGCGAACATGTTGGTGTTTTCATAATATTTAACGTTTATAAAATATAATTACTATTTTGGGCACTATTTACATTTTATATAAAAGTAATGAGCATTACAATTACTAATCTCAACTTAACAACCGATATAAATTATTCGGTGTTTCGAAGAATTGGAATATCCGATTAGTAATAATCGTACGAGATACTTTTAATTTCCAGCTCGACAACAATCCACCTCTATGGCACACACATAATCGAGCCTAATCCAACATTTCCACTATTACCGATTATATTACTCTTCATAAATCCTCTTACTAGTGATAAAACCTAAAGAGTAACCGTACTCCCCGCTTCGCGTGTACACATTGCTACGAATAAATTTACATTTCTAGATCAATTTTTGAAAGAAAAAAAAAGTAATCCGATGTGAAACTGTGATAAAATAAATTTTCAAAAAGTATAGGCAAGTTCGAAAAGAATGAGAATTTTTGAAAACTTTTTGAACGAAAATGTAGCAAAGTGGTGGGGCCGTAACATATTAAAATTTCATAGCTCTCCTCTTTACTAGTCTACCAATAATGAGATAAATGTGAAATTTTAAAATGCGTTTTTCTCAAAATTCAAAATGGCCCTTATTCCATCTAACGCTTCAATTTATATCTTGTTTGAATGGTTCGCATTATATAATTTAACCGGTATAAAAAAGAAAAAAAAGTACTAATTTTGTTTAGGAGCTATCTCTATGATTATTCTTTTCGAACTTGCCTATACTTTTTGAAAATTTATTTTATCACAGTTTCACATCGGATTACTTTTTTTTTCTTTCAAAAATTGATCTAGAAATGTAAATTTATTCGTAGCAATGTGTACACGCGAAGCGGGGAGTTCGGTTACTCTTTAGGTTTTATCACTAGTAAGAGGATTTATGAAGAGTAATATAATCGGTAATAGTGGAAATGTTGGATTAGGCTCGATTATGTGTGTGCCATAGAGGTGGATTGTTGTCGAGCTGGAAATTAAAAGTATCTCGTACGATTATTACTAATCGGATATTCCAATTCTTCGAAACACCGAATAATTTATATCGGTTATTAAGTTGAGATTAGTAATTGTAATGCTCATTACTTTTATATAAAATGTAAATAGTGCCCAAAATAGTAATTATATTTTATAAACGTTAAATATTATGAAAACACCAACATGTTCGCAGATACGTCGTGATTACCTAGTTTGTTACAACGTAATATGTTAATATTTTAATATTCCAACATTTATAAAATTATAATTTCTATTTTGTGCGTTACCTTTTTACATTTTACATGTTGTAAAATTAATAACGAAAAAAAAAAAATTGTCTCAATCGACCTAGCAGCAGAGCAATGCATTAGGATGTAGAGTCAATGCAGTCCTCCTTTTTGGCATTTACGGTAGTTTCGAACATTTGCGACATATGGCCTTTCACTTGCGTGCGGTTTCTTGACTGAATTTCGGTCGTTTCAACTAATTGTCGTTTCTAGTGTGGTGCCGAAGCCTCACATCTACCAACCGGTACAAAATTAAAATAAGAACCAGAAAATTAATCAAACGTACATGAAAAGAAATCAATTAATGATCCGACATTAATTGTAAAGTTGAACAATTGTCGTTTTATCGATTTTTATGCAAAACTAAAGCAGAAAAAAATCATAGTTCTACATGCGCAGTCTACATTCAATTCTGAAGCGAAAATGGAATTTCCGTAAAAGCATGTACGCTTTTTAAGTTGGTCTAGTTCAGTATCGACATATAAAGGGGGAAATTAACTTCGATTTTGTTTACTGTTACGGAAATTTATTTTTTAAAGTCTAACGAAATGCTTTTCGATCAACCGAGAAAAAGAAACGATGACGCGATTTTTCTAATTAAATCCCGTTGGCGGCCGTAAGATATACTTAAGCAAGAAAAAAGAAAAATTAGCCGCTTAAAATTTATTTCGAAAATTTACGATGAGTTTTTTATTTTAATTATTTTTCGTAAATTTAAAATTGCAGAGAGAAGAAGAAAAAACGGATAAAAATATCTGCCGAATCGCTGTTCTATGCGATCGAAGAAAACTGCCGTCATCGCACATTGACGCAATTGCCCTTCAGTGCACCGTCGGCTGAAAAAATTCTCCTTGGCAATAATTTTGCTTCGATTTCAGCATTTCAGCGCTGAAATTTAAATGGTCGAATTCGGATTTGGTTCGGCTTTAATTGAGTAAACGGCGTTCAGTTCCGTGTTGCTGTTTCATTAATTTCGAATCCGCCGTATGCTGTCTGATTAGCTTACCAGGGGCACACACATACACGCGCGCGCGCGCCTAAGAGAAGAAATTCGTGGCAATGTTCCAATTAGAGAGCCTCGTCGTACTCGGTTTCAGCGAAGCTTTCCCACATACATGCATGTAGATATGGTTTGCATCGAGTTGGCTGAATAAATCGTACAGGTGTAGACGCCAGGCGGGGGCGGGGAGATGCGTTGCTGGTTGCGTGACAGCAGTCGTAGAAACGCTTGCGGCACATCAGTCAATGCGGCTGGTCGTTTCGCTAGATACGTCTAGGGCGCACCGGTCCGTAATTCAGGTGCCGCCAGCAGGTGAATGCTAAAGGAAAGGTGACCGCCGTTTTATCTGATGGTCGAATTTAAATTTATTTAGCGGGGCTCGTCCGCAGCCGTAGCCAGGCTGTACTTACGCGCGGCCATAAAACTACGCTAACCGACGTATTATGCGGCTAAGGTGGAAAAAATTAAAGGTCATCCAGAGTTAGAGTTGCCTTCAAATTTTCACCGCTCATTCGGAACGGTTCTATGTTACTAGACAATTAATCTTCTAAGTTGTTTCACGATTCGGCACGGATCAATAAATTTCCCGCGTACGAAAAGAAAGGTGTCGGACCGGCGCGAAAGAAACCTCCAACTATAATTCGGCTACTAGATGTGGAAATTGGCTTCGCGACCGAAATAATAATTCCCTACTATTTGGAAGATCGGGCAGTAGTTCTAGAGCAGTGTAGGATCAGCGCTAACGGATGCCTACTCCGATCAGTACTTGGCTATAATTGTGTTTCTCCTATCCCAGCTTGCTCTTTAAAATCTCCTACTACGAACAATTATGTTCGCCATTTGTTGACAGGCTCGTTTCCGAACCCTATTTCGCTATTGCCCGTCTCCGTTGACGACGATGTGTTCCTGCATTATAATCTGTTTACTTATGTGGCTATTCTATTAGCTCGTTTTTAATCTTTTGATTCGGTTCAGCCCCTCGCATTGATTTTCCGTTTTTCCGGATGATATGAAAATTAACAATTCTGTCGGAAGTCTCGGATTTTTTGATTATCGCATCTCGTAAGTTTCAGAGTTTTTATTTTTATTTTCATTTCAATTTTTTGGGCTCGTCAACCAAGTGCTTTTACCCAAAAACAAAAGTTAAGGAAAGAAGTCGGGGTTATATTTTAATCGGATCAGGAATTTTATCCAAAAAGAAGGAACAAATAGCTGGAATAATAATTAGTGGGGAAGGAAAGGACAGGATAGGAAGTCCAAGCCTCAACAAATCGGAATACAAAATGCTCCACAGAAAAAGATAAACACTGTGGAAGAACACATGATCGGCGTCGCAAATAACTGCATCATCCGGATGAAGAGGACAAGAAGAAATCAAGAAAAAACGAAATTTAGATAATGGCGGCAAAGAATGGCCAAAGCGCATGCGAACAATGGAAACAACATCAGAATATCGAAGAAGAGAGGGATGCAAGAGAAATCACGAATAGAGAGGAAGAGTAGGCTGAACAGATACAGATGAAATGAATAATTATTAGAAAAGGAGGAATATCCGATGCCATGATCTGATATGGAAGCTTTTACAAATTGATAGCTATCGGATGGAATTTTTTTAAAAAAAAGACGAGAGGAAGCAGCAGCAGCCCGAGTACCAATGAATATCAGCCGCTTCATTACCAGATATGCCCGAGCGGCTAGGTACCTACAGCAAATCAATATTGATTGAATGGAGAGAGGAAATATTATGAATGAATGAACGTATATGGAGGATAACAAAGTGTCACACGCATGATCAGGAATGGAAGAGGATATGGCCTGAAGGGCGCTCAAAGGGTCAGAGATAATTAAAAATTTAGCGGGAAAAATGATTCGAGGAAATGAAAATAATAAAGCGAAGGATAGTCGATAATTTGTTTATGAATATGGAACAGAAATAAGGAAAACGAAAAGATTCTGAGAGGTTAAAATCAGGAAGGATGAAGGAAAAGCACCAACGCCACCAAGCCCCTTCGAACCGACCGTGTAAATGGAGTAACATGAGAGGCAAATAGGGAATTGATAGTGCTGTAGAATTTAATCGTATTTGATAAATTTTTTTAACTTTTAAACCTACACAATTGCGAGTTTCTGATAAGATTGTTTTTATCTCACATGTTATACTTTTGTAATGTTTTTAATTTACCAAAAGATGCGACAAATATGAAAGAAAATTAACATGCTCTCCGTTTTATACATCATTTAAAAAAAACTTTCTTACTGCGGTTTCTAGTCAAACGAGTAATGTCATGTAAATTTTCTCTTTATAATTGTCCGTAGGGTTTTCAAAAATAAATTTTCTAGCTCGATGAAGCGTAATGGACTTTTTAAACAAAGTACAGATAAATCCATACCTGTTTGTTAATATTTATAAAATAAACTTAATAACAAACAAAATTATAGGAAAACTATAATACAGACGTAAAAAATTTCTGTCTGTTCTTTTTTTTTTAAATAAACAAACCAAAAAAACAAACATGTTTAAACTAAACGTAAAAAAATTACAAAACGCAAAGAATATTCCGATAGGTAATTAGGACTGCGTACGAAAGGCTCGTAAAAATTATGAGACGTTTTTCGCTCTGCGTTTATATAGATGCAACTTAAAATCAAATGTAATTTTCATACATCATAGAACATCAGTTACCGGATTTTTTTTTAAAGAAAAAACTCCTCATATTGCTAATAATCTGGGGTTGGTTTTGCATGCGATGAAGACCAGTATAACTTTAAGAATTCAATGAAAATTTGATTACATTCCGAGAAGGATTTTTCCCTATTTTACTTTACATCATACCGTTTACAGAATAGATGCATTTGGTACGATAAATACATTGTAGTATTTATTATGTTTGTCCAGAGAGAAACTAACAGGAGACATTATTATCCGTTTCCGGAACTTTTATGATCAATCAGTTTGCGATAAAATTTCTGTACTAGTAATAGTGGGCCGAATTGATTATAAGCGTAATTTTGGCCGTGTGGTCAAAACAAATTTTTCCCTAATCGGAACAAAAACATATTTTTTTATAATTGCTCGGGTCGTCGGTACTATTAAATTTCCGAAATTTCAGTCATACTTATTGTTTCAGTTTCAGCGAACAGTAAGAACAAATTACAGAAATAAAGGCTGATGCAATATAATTTTTCAATAAAAACAGCGTCGTATAATAAAAGTACAGCGTGTTGCTAGAGTACTCGGCTTCCGTTACGGAAGTCTCAATCTTAGGCAACGACAGAAATTACAGAAAATAAATAATTAAATTAACCGCTAACAGTATGGCAAACCATCGATACGTACTAATTGATATGCAGTAGATACACGGGATCTCTGTATCGCGATGAGAAGCGATTACAATCAGTTCCAATTTTGCGCCTAGAGGACACTATGTTTATATCTGTACTCAGCTAGAATGTACGATGAGGTAGTCGCCGACACTCAGAAGCTGAGTCTATGTTAGCGATGAAGGAAATTGAAAGGGTACAAATTTAAAAATGAAAACCTAAACCCGGGGTGTCGTATTTTGACTGTTTTTTTATCTTCACTGAAGGAATCTTCCGGTGTGGAAACGGCATCTTTCTAGCTGCCGAATTATGTTACCAGGTACCGCAGCATGACCTAGAATAGTCTCGGTGGGGGAAGGTAACTACTCCGGTTTTTTTATAATAATATTTGTTTCTTCTACTAGCGGATATCCAAAAAGTAACTTTAGAATACTAAAAACAATAAAATTTCTCTTTTTTTTTTGCAGAAAATGAAAAAATAGAGCATCTACGTAATCAATATAACAAAAAAAAAAAAAACACAACAGCGACACATTTTGATAATGTGCATTCTCAGAAGTCTTACCTTCGTGAAAAATTTTCAGAAGGCTAATCTCGCAGCTGGTAAAGAGTTGGTTTTAGCTTCTTTTTGCTTCTTGTCCTTTCTTATATTATTTTGCGTTTTAAAAACCTGCTTCTTTTCTAGGCTGACTTTGCATGGTTCTGTTTTTTCCCGCTTCCGCTGGAATCGGTTTCTTTCGAATTCCAGAAGTATTTCAAAACCATCTCATCCGCTCATCCAGTTGTGTAATAATACTTCTCGTACGCGTTGCTCTCTCGTCCGCATCATGTTTTCAATTTCCTCACAATTCGTATAAGGGACTGGGAAGGCGATGAGATTTATCGGAGTTTACGGTGCAGGCTCTTTATCGCGTTTTACAGTATTGTTTTCCTTTCTTCAGTCCAGACTAATACACCCGACCCTTGTTTCATCTTTCGTTCTGAAACCTAGTTTATCTCTCTCTCTCACTAGCCATTCCTATCTCTCTCTTCTCGCATATCCCGAGTTATTGCAGTTTTCCTTTTAATTAAATTCCGCTTGCCCCGTGTTGCTTTCTCATTTCTCGCTCGCATTTTCCATATTCCGTCGTTTTCACTTATTCCCATCTTTTGTTTTGTTTTCTTTTTTTACTATTATTATTATTGTTATTATTATTATTATTATGTATATTTTTCTGCCGTTGATTACACGCCCTCTTCTATAGATATCTTTTCAGTTTTCGTCCTCCCATTATGCAATCCGTTTTCCTTCATCTTCTTCTTATATTCTTATGCGAGGATTTTATTTATTTTCTTATTCTCAACGAACTCTGATTTTCCATATTTTTTTTTTAGTTCGCTATTTTTTTTTTTTTTTTTTTTCCTACCCTGGGCGCGCCAGCGGCCTTGACCCAACAACATGAAAAATTAACAGTTATAACTAAATAACCAGGCGGTCAGAAATGGAGAGGACAAAGGACAGTAGCAATGGGATAACTGAAGGCAATGGGAAGGAAAGAATATAGGTAGCGTTAAAGGGAGTAGGAAGACCCAAAACTAAAAGTTGGGTGTAAAGAATAGAGCGTTCGTTAGAGAGTGCTGAACATTCGAATAGGATGTGATTTGAATCACAAATACAAGAAGGCTCAGAAGCGTGAAGAGAGCAGAAAGGAGAAGGGGACAAAGCGAATCGAAAGCGAGAAGAGGGGAGAAGAGAATGATTGATTCTAAGCCTAATTAAGGAAACAACAGTGGAACGACGACAGGTAGGAATAGATTGAAACCAAGGCAGGAAACTAGGAACCGGTTGAATAAGACGGTACTGAGAAAAGCGATTTGAGAATATAGATGGATACATGTCAGACCAAAGTCTGGAATGATTAGAGCGTGATAGAGAAAGAATGTCTGAGGAAGGGAAAGAGTCGAGGAAAGGACCAGTGCGGGCGGCTGAGCGAGCTAAAGAGTCAGCTGAGTCATTTCCCACAATATTGGAATGACTAGGGACCCATAGAAAGTCTATGGAAATGGAGCGGAACGAGAACAAAGAGGAGACAAGAGATCGGATAGAGAGGATGATACCGTCAGAAGTATAAGAAGGAGGAGAGGAGATGGCTTGAAGAACGCCTTTGGAATCAGAGACAATCAGGAATTTGTGAACTCCACTCGTAGAGGATATGAAATGAATTGCACGAAGAATTGAGATCGACTCGGCCGAGAAGATAGAGCAGAAGGAAGGAAGTCTGAAGGACTCAGAGTGTAGGAACGTAGGAGACGTATACGCACCACCCACGCCCCCATCACTCTTGGAGCCATCCGAGAAGATTAAGGCATGGGAAGGAAAAGAAGAGTTCAGCAGCTGAAAGAATTCGAAGTTGACTACATTGTGAGAGGAACAATTAGCTCGGACTGGAAGAGAGGAAAAATTGATGGGGTGCCATATGCTATTAAAGTCGAAAGAAAAGTAAGGAAGACTATTATAAGAGGAAACGTAGGGAGAAAAATTGGAAACACGAGCAGCTATATGCGATAAAATCGGAATTCTATGAGGCGCCAAGCGCCAGTGATTTTTGATATAAAGATAGGAAGGGATAATATTGGATGACAAAATGGGGAGGCGTTTTATTAAAAATCGATAACCGAGGAGTGAACGACGAATGGAAAGAGGTTGAGTGGAAGATTCGGATAGAATCGCAGGAATAGGAGAAGATCTTAAAGCGCCAATGCATAGGCGAAGGCAGGAATTCTGAATTGCGTCAAGTTTCGAAAGGAGAGACTTGGAGGCACTGCCATAAATGAAGGAACAATAGTCGAGTTTGGACCGAATAATCGATTTATATAGAATTAATAGAATGCACGGGTCTCCACCCCATCTGAGCGGTGATAAAGATTTGAAGAGATTAAGTCTTTTGATCGAGGAATTATAGATATAATTAATATGTTCATGAAATGTAAGGCGACTATTTAAGAAAATACTTAGATAACATATGGAATTAACAGTGGGAATAGGTGTACCAGATACGCTGATGTTTATAAAAGCACGATTAAAGGGGCGGAGAGCAAAAATTATACACGAAGACTTGGAAGGGGAAAGAGAGAGGTGGAGTGTAGATAGAGCATTGCTAAGATGGGACAATGAATGGTTTAACTCGTTGGTGGCAGAGGACAGATCATCTGAGGTGGAATAAACTAAAATGTCATCAGCAAAAAGGAGAGAGAAAGAGGGAATAGGAAGCGAAGCAATATCGAAAGAGTAAATATTAAAAAGAGTGGGGCTAAGGCAGGATCCCTGGGGAAGCCCACGATAGACGCATCTAGAGGTGGAAAGAGAAGGAGAAGATAGATAAAGAGTTCTATGTTGAAAGAGGTTGAGTATAAGAGAGATAAAAACCGGTGGGAGATTAAGAGAGAGAAGTTTGGAGCCCGGAGAAGGAAGATGCACATTGTCGAATGCAGAGCAGACATCGACAAAAGAAACGACAGTAAATTTCTTAGAAAGGAATGATTTATAGATATCTGCAAGGAAGGTACTGATGCAATCTACCGGGCCAAGCCCGGGGCGAAAACCGAACATATTAGAAGGAACTAGATTATTATGCTCAAGCCACCAAACAAGACGGTTGTTTATTAAACCTTCAAAGAGTTTGCGCAGACATGAGGCTAGGGAGATAGGACGGAAGGAACACTGACTTTTTTTCGGAATTGGAATGACGATGAAGTCATTCCAAGACTCAGGAGTAAATCCAGAGAGTAGGAAAGAGTTGAAGATATTCAGAAGGGAGAGCAGCGAGGAAGGAGCGAGTTTTTTAAGAATAGGGAAAGAAAGACCGTCCAAGCCAGGAGCAGAAGGAGAGGTTTTGTTAAGAACGGACATGAGTTCCTCGCAGCGAAAAGGGGACGATAGGAAATGAGGTTCTGAGGAATTTGGGAGCGAAGGAATGATCGATTCCTCGAAAGTGGGGACATACGGAGGAGCAATAGAGTCCAAGAAAGAGTGAAGTTCAGGCAAAGAAGGATGGGAGAAGTGGGGACGCTCAGAAAGAGGAGATCTGAACGCTTTTGCCATTTTCCATATCTTAGAGAGAGGCGTATCTCTAGAGAAAGATGAACAAAATGATTTCCAAGAGTTCCTCTTGGCAGATTTTGAAATGTACCGAGCTTTTGCGTTGGCTTCTTTGTGAGCTAAAAAGTTGTATATTGAGGAACAAGAACGAAAGGCTTTGAAGGTAGCGGTGCTTCTTTGGAAGGCAACTTTACACTCTTCATTCCACCAAAGAGAGGAGGCACAAGAGGAAGAACGACCGCGCGAAAAGGAAGAAGGAGGGGAGGAAGCGGAAAGAGCAGAATATAGAGATTGAATGAAGAAGTTGTACTGGGATGACGGTTCGGGAAAATCCAGAATAAGGGGGAGTGAGGAATCCACCAAAGATCGGAATTTAGTCCAATCTGTTTTGGAGAGAAGCCAGTGAGGAGCGTGCAAGGGCCTGAAAGGTTTAGAAGGAAGAGCGTTGTTGAGAGCTAGGAGAATGGGGAGATGATCACTACCAAAAGTGCCGTCTAGAGTTCTCCAGGAGCTTACAAGACCAAGATTCGGAGATGAAAACGAGAGGTCGATTGCACTAGAAGAAGATGGATATTTGAAGAAAGTAGGAGAACGATCATTGTGGAGAAAAAGATTATGGTTTAGGATGAGATTTTCCAGAGTCACACCGTTAGGATTGCGCCCTGTGCAGCCCCACATAGGAGAGTGTGCATTCCAGTCTCCACCAATAATAAATGGATCAGATAGGGATGAAAGGAATGAAGACAAAGGAAGACTAGAGACGCTGGAGTTGGGAGGGATGTACACGCAAGCAATATGTAAAGGATTCGGGAGAAGATTTTCAAGTGAAATGTGAATCATGTTAGGGTGGTTGGGAAGGGGCGGAGGAAGAAATGGGATATTGTGGGTGTGATAGGATAGATCGTGTCTAATTAAAATCGCAACGCCACCATACCCATCCATACGGTCAGATCGAACTAGAGAATAACCTTTGAAATCAAGAGATGAGGAGGATTTAAGCCAAGTTTCAGATAACAGCGCTACATGGATATTGTAGAAGTCTAATAGACATTCTACACTTAGTTTATTAGCTCGTAAGCTGCTGCAATTCCATTGAAGGATGTTTAAGGCGCAAGACCGCGACATTCTAGTTAAAAGGAGAAGAGGAATTAAAAGAATGAAAAAAGTAGCGGGAGAAGATAGAGCTGAAATTGAAGTAAAAGAAAGGAGGGCAAGGGTAATAGGAAGGGTGTAATAAATGAGAGGAGATCGCTTGTAGACGATCTTCCAACTTAAAGGAGAAGTTGACAATGGAAAAAAGAGTAGAAGAGAGAAGACGTATCCGAAATTGGATACAGGCAAAATTGAAGATATTTCACCATTAGCGGTACCGTCAGTAATTAAAAATAAACCGGAGAAGTACCTGCACGAACTGGGTTAATGCCCAGTTTGTAGGCTTCCTTCCGACACAGTGTTGAAAAAGAGACGAGAGAAATACCTGCACGAACTGGGTTGATGACCAGTTTGTAGGCTTCCTTCCGACATATTGTTAAACCAGAGACAGGAGAAATACCTGCACGAACTGGGTTGACGACCAGTTTGTAGGCTTCCTTCCATAATGATATAGCTATGTAGCATGAAGGAAAAATGGAATAAAATTCGAACTGAGGAAAGTTTTGAGTTGATGATTCCTGAGCGAACAGTTATCCTTGGCGAAACGGACGCAAAAGAAAAAAGGAGAAATAAGAGTAACAAGTATAGAATGGGATGCTGGAAGATGGTCAAAAAGGAGAAAGAAAGAACAAAGGATGAAAGAGGTGGTCTAGTTGAAATGAACGTGATTGGATAGGAAGGCTGAAAGATTATCAAGGAAAGAGGAGGAGGAGGATACGTTAAAGGAGGCAAGGAGTTCCATGATAGCTGCGGAAATATGGGAGAAAACAAAGGAAGAATCGTTTAGAGAGGAATTAGGAGAAAGAATAGGTGGAACTGGTAAGGGACTGGAAGATATGGGGGGGTTGGATTGGGGGGAGTCGTTGTGATTCAGTGCACAACCATTTAGTGGTAAATGAGAGTAAAGGGATGGGACGAAAGGAAATTGAGGAGAAGGCTTTAAGTAGGATTTGGGTTTGGAAGTTTTGTGGAAAGTGGGGGATTTGGGACGTGGAAGAGAAGGGAATTTAGAAGTTTTTGGGGAGACGTTTAGAGAGGAAATAGGGGCTGCGGCGCGATTAGCATAGGAGAAGGCTGGAGAGGCGGAACTGGAGGATTTAATTTTAACGGCTTCGTGAAAGGAGATGTTCTCGAAAGCCATGATTCTTTTTATGTCCTTCTGCCGCTGCCATTCGGGACAGGCTCGATCGGAAGCGCTGTGACTACCTTTGCAGTTGCGACAAAAAGGAGGCTCCTGGAGATTTGTACAATCAGAGAAAGAATGTTTAGAGGAACAATGGGAACATGAGGGAAGAGAGCTGCGGCAATGGCGTGCAATATGCCCGAAAAGGAAACAATTAGAGCACTGAGTGGGAGAACGGATACTTGGGGACACTGTAAAACGAAGTTTGTAAATGGATACAAACTCAGGGAGAGAGGATTTGGCAAATTTTAATTCGACACTTCTGGTGGGAACTTTGGTTCCATCGGAAGAGCGAAGGATGCGACGAATAGATACTATAGGGATAGACGTAACAAGCCCTTCTTTAATTTCCTCAACAGAGAAAGAAGGATGAACTCCAGAAATAACACCAATTCTGTATAGAGTATTGTGGGGAATGAAAGCTTTCAGGTCGTTAGAATTGAAGAATGAGCGATTGTTTAGAAAGTCGTTGGCGGTGGAAATGGAGGGGAAGATAACAGAGATACGCCCTCTACCCTGAGGGGTAATGTCGGAGAAGGAGGTGGAAATTTTGCTGATGAGCCTGGCCAGCGCAAGCGGGTGGAAATTTCCAATGTTTTTATTGTCAGAGGTGTTCTCAACGAAAACTTTGAATGGTCCTGGGTATTTGGACGGAAAAGTGTTTTCAAAAGTATCGTGAATATGATCGGAGTTAATAGTGTTGCTGTTATTATTAGTGTTACTGCTATTATCGTTATTGTTACTACTATTATAACTACTGTTATTATTAATATTATTATTATCATTATTGTTATTGTTATTGTCATTACTATTATTATTATTAATATTAATATTATTATTATTGTTATTATTAATATTATTATTATTAATATTATTATTATTATTATTATTTTTACTATTATTATCGATAATATAATTCTCGACAGCTGTATTAGGACTGTTGTTAGGATTATTTAAAGTGGCAAGATTAGGTGAATCGGGTCGGGATAGTCGCAGATCCTTGCTTGGCAAAACCGCGGACGGCGAGAGAGGGCCGGACGGTTTGCGCTTGCCGACAGCGTCAACCTCCATCAAGTTTAGCGAAACATTCGGTTTCGCTTTTAAATCTTTGGAGGAGGCCGCTGGGCGGCCCCCACTAGACGAGCTCATCGATCAACTGGCTTAAAAAGAGAGAGGAAAATAAATAATAATAATAAAAAAATAAAATAAAAAAATAAATAAATAAAAACGAAGTGAATTTAAACGAACTGAATTATTAAAATGTAGAAGCAAAAAAGAAACGTAACATAAAACGATATTGGTTACTAAGTAAAAGTTAAATGCGGCAGCGAAGAAACCGAAATTATTTGTCTAAATAGATAACAATGAAGCGATCTCACCGGTCTGCCGAAACAACTGATTACCGAGCTGATAACGGGAACGCGAACGCACACGAGATAACGATTGGTTTACACTCACACCGACCAACATCTTAAATGAATAAAAACAACGCTTCGGATAAAATTTTTTTTCAAAGTTTAACGCATCGAAAATAGCGACTGTCCAACCCGGTACCTGAGTGACGTAAATTTATGCGAAAACGGGGAAAGAAAATTTCTTTTTTAGGTTTTTTATTTAACGAAAATAAACAAAAACAAACAGCGAAAGGATAGTCAATTTGAGATCAGAACCGAGTGGAACATTTGTAGTTTAGCTTATTGTAACCATTCGTGAATAATGTAGAAGTGTAGTATAACATCCGGCTGCTAAGCTGTTCTCGTATTCTTGTCTTACTCATTCTGAATAATACAAACATATCCCTCTGGCAATTTTCTGACAGTCCTTTCTTCGGCTAATTTTATTTTTCCTTTAGTTTTCGGTAAACTTTTTTTTTATGACTTGCGTGTAAAGTCATTATTTTGTTAAATTTTTAAAAGAGAGTTTTACAAAAAAAAGTGAAAATTTTTCAAATATTATTGAATTTTCTTTTATCTGGGATATTTTTGGTGATTCATTTTTAAGATTAAAAAAAGAAGGAAGCGTGTATATAAATGATTGAAATTTAAGAATTTTCGGAACGATTTCAATAAAGTAGTAGTTGAAGAGCGCATAGCCGGTAAAGGATTTGCACGAAGAAAATATAAGAAAGAATGTGGAAATATAAATAGATTCAATTTCCGAAAAATTAAAACTGCAACAGATCCGGCAAGTGAGAGTCGTTGGTTTATTTTCTAGATTAAATTTTATTCTTTGAGCTACTGTCCGATTATACGAATATATATATATATATATATATATATATATATATATATATACTTCTCACGATGTAACGCGTATTTCGTGTGGAGACTTCCATTTTCGTATGCAGATTTAGCGCGGTTTAAATGTTTCATAAATTGTAAAAACGCGTTACGATCTAGGATGTCGTTTCTTGTGAGGCTACGACGGCAATTCATTTCTATGTTAATAGAAGAAATTAGTTTTTGTGAAGGAATCCTAATGATTGTTGTGCACGAGGATTTTACTAATGATTTGAGAAAACCGGATAATACGGAATAACGAAGATTTTTTTCGAAAGATCATTTTTTCGACGGAGTTCTCGACTCCTCTATTTCGTTGACAGTTCGAAAAATTCTCTTTGGTTAATCCACGTACGCGTAGTTGTTGGGAGGATAGAATCGGAAAAACCTTAAAACGGAGATTACATGAACGAGGATGTAAATCGAAAACCTTTAAAACTAATCATACGAGACCTTCGTTTAAGGAGATGGAAACTACTATAAATGGCTGCAAAAGGAGAAGAGGAAAAAGTAAAAATAAAATTATTAAAAATTTTCATTTTTTATATATTTGGTTGACTTAGCCGCCGAACGGGTTTTTGAGATCCGCAGCTTATAAAACACGACGATAATAAGCGCAATTTAAAACTTTTTTCGGGTTTTACTAGATTTCGAATTAAATCTGCTTCGATAATGAAAAGTTCTCTATGATAAAATTGCGAACGGAAAAATTAAATCGTATTTTAAATGCAAGAGCTACTGTACAGTGTTGATAGGAAAGCTGCAACGATGACAATTGTCGGATGAGAACTGCGCGGCCCAAGTATCGAGCTAGTTAGAGTCTGTATAAAATCAATGCGGGTTTCACAAACTGCTGTGTAGATGTGCAAGGATTAGTCCATAAAAACTTTGGCTGCGAAAAATATGAATGCAGAATACGATTGAAACAAAACTTGTAACAGACGGTTGGGAAGAATACGGAAATGTACACACTGCAATAAACGAAAAAGGAAGTTGAACGATGTGTCTTATATATACATAAAAAAAAAAAAAAAAAAAAAAAATGTTAATGATGGATGAATAACCGAAATGCACATCGGTAAAGATAAATTTGGTATTATATGTAGAGCCGGATTCTCAAAAAGAACTAATTCACTGTATTCATTATTTAAACTCATTGTTAAATATATTTAAGACAAAAATAAATTTTGACACACTTAAATTAACAATTATATATATATATATATATATATATATATATATATATATATATATATATATACAATTGTTAATTTAAGTGTTAAAATTTATTTTTGTCTTAAGAACTAATTCATCCATTTTTAATTCGTCTTTGTTCAGTTCTGAGCGTAGGCGCTACCTATTTGTACGTTCTAACTGTACAAACATAGACACAGTGTTTACAGCAGTTGCTGTAAGCGGCACTAGTGTAGCCACAAGACTTTGTTTTTCCTTTAATGGCTGTAAGAGGTCCTACAAGGTCAAAGCCTATCTCGTATGGGGGTGCTCAGACACTTATTATCATTTATTTGATCAATGTAACAATTTAAAGTACATAATAATATTAGCGTACAATCTTATATACTAAAACTATGGCTACTATTAGATAAAACAATACAATAAAAGGGGAAAAAACAATAACAAAATAAAGCAAGACAAAAAAAAACAAAAATTTTCGTAAATCATACCGGCATCCTAATAAATATATATATATTAATTACAACGTAATTCTTAGGCTACCTCCCATTCGAAAAAATGTCCCAAAAAAATGTCCCAGAAAAATGTCCCAATTTTATGTAACGCAAAATGTCCCAATTTTATGTAACGTTTGTTATTTTTATAGGATTTTTGTTATTGTTATTTAAAAAATGTCACAATTTTATATAATGAAATATGTAACGAAAAATGTAACGAAAAAATGTCTTAATTTTATATAATGAAAGTTAAATATTAGAATTGGATTTTTGTGGTTATGTTATTATTTTTTTTTTTTTTGTATTGATGCCAATTGCGTTGTAAATTTTGATCATTTTATACATAGTATAGAAGAGAAAGAGACAGAAATGAAAGCAAGAGGGGTCAAGAGGCACAGCCCCTTGCGAGGCCAAAATAACCGAGTTTATATATATATACATAGATAACTGAGTACATAATAGACGAGGACCAGGAAGGACGCATAATAAAAAGTATACGCACTACACTGTTTCATAAAGTTAAAAGAAATACTATAACTGCATGTTCCTGGTTCTACGCAATTAACCAGGTTTTTCGATTCTGTTCTCTTCAGATATCATTTGGTATAATTAGTAGTAATTTCGTTACAATGTTTTCTTCAACATTATCTTTAGGTATCCTGGTATTTCGCTTTTTGTCTACTCATGACGACGAAATTTAAGTAATTTGGCGGTAATTCTTTATTTTCTAACCAGCATTTCGAGTTTATTACGTTCCTATTGCTTTGTTTTTTCAGAGTGGTTATTAATTTCAGACATCTAGTTGTTATGTTGCTAATTTTGTTCATTTCTTGGAACCGATTATAATGTTTGATTTATCGATATACAAATACCAAGTGTGTCTGATGCATACTAACTATACTAACTAGCGCGCATATATGGTGTATATGTCTACTGTTACCTTTCACGTGACTATTAGCGATTATTTAATCGTCGCCCGGGATCGAACTCAAGACTTCCCCGATGGAAGCCTAACGTAACTGACCTATCGCGAAAAACCCTGCTTGAGGAAGGGAAAACCAAAGAAACATGGCCCGAATGTGAAAGAGATCTAAGTTTATAATTATTAATTTTCAATAAACGGATTAACAAACAGAAGAACGCGTTTACACGACATATACAGCAGAGTCATTAAGTACAGAATCGGTTGAACGCAAAAAGTGCGAATAAAGTACTTTAGAAAAACGAGCTACATAACGGAAATAAAACTGGTACTGAACGTGATAATCAATTTTGTCATTCGAATTGGAATGATATAGGAACCGTTCTTCTTCTTCTTCTTCATTCGCCGTCTCCAAATTGAAGTTTGGCCATCCACGATTGAACATTTTCTTTTACAATGGCCGATAATCGGAGGAGTTGTATAGAAGGGCAGTCGAACCAGTTGATAAGATTATTCATGAATTTTGACGTCTTCCATCTCTTCTTCCAAAATGACCTTCAGAATTTCGTATTTGGCGCCTCGTATGATGTGTCCGAGGTACTGCAGCTTCCGTTTCTTGATGGTTTGCATTACTTCAAGGGTCTTTCCCGTTCTTTGAAGTACCTCGATATTAGTAACTTTTTTCTCCCATGATATTTTCAGAATGCGCCGATAACAGTACATTTCAAATGCGGTAATCCTTTTTTTTTTTTCCAATGATGCATTCAGGGTCCAGCTCTCGCGACCATAAAGCAAAATAGAGAAGATGTAACACGCGTCTTTTTATTACCGGGTGGTGAAATCTATACGGGGGGAGGAAGAATATCAGGACACCAATAGAATCGGATGAGGGGGAGGTTGGAGAATTTTTGAGAATTTATGCGACACCGGGGTGATAAACGTCTTCTTCTTCTTCTTCTTCTCGTGCCACCCGATTCGGGTATTGCTTAATCATCATGTATGGATTGGATTATCTACTGGAATTGATTTCGATCGTGCGGCTGTGTATTTTTAATGATTTATAATTTCCGACGAGGATGTAAAAAACGCCGTCGAGAAACAGTCTTTACAGGAAAAATACATTTGGCCGGTAGCGAACGACGTGTTTACTTTTTGTAAATATTAAATAATGGCCGAAGCGCACAACTGTATACAGGCGAATTAGGCGCTAATCGTTTTTTCGCTTACTTTGTTGCTTTAACATTTTTCAGTACCGTTGGCTAATAAAAACAATCAGGCGGCCGAGTTTATATTTAAAGCAAAAACAGCGCCCGCAAACGATACGGTAAACAAGACTGCATCGCTCGGATCAAGTCTAGTAATATAAAATTTTGCGGCGATAAAACTTCCCGCCCTTTCGTTCACCTTATAAAGAGCATGAAAAAGTAGCGAACTAAAACACTTTAAAATTAACGATAAGACAGCCTTAAGCAAAAGCGTCTCCATATGGAGAAATCGTTAGTTATTGCCAAAGTAAAATCCGTACGGTTCGGTACCGGGTTTTTTTTTTTTTGTGTTTTTGACGCGTCATCTATGTATGTAAAATTCTTTTCGGAAGTTTCAATGTGCGGGAGCGGGATGATATTCTACTCGACCGAAACACAATTAACTGAGAAAAGTAGCTGATATTTCACGTTCCAGCGGTTTCCTTCAACTTGCATCGACCAAGATTTTGTTTTAAAAAACGGGCTATTTTTTAAAATATAAGAACAGCCAGATTTATAGATAAGATTGGAAATAAGGTTTGTCTGATTTGACGGCTCGGTGTTTCACATGTAGTGTGACTAATTTAACTCTTTTTCACACTTGACTGCGCAGAGTGTGTACTCTGTTCCGTGGTTCGGTCAGCAGGTTTATCTTCGTTTATTTTTCCTCAATTGATTTCAATTGCTTTCAAAAGTATAGCGTTTTTGGTTTTTTTGATTTTGTCGTCAACTCTCCCCATCTGTACTCGTTCTTTTTACTCACTTATTTATTAAGTAAATCTTTTTTCGACGGAAGTGGCTGACTCCAGTGATGAATCTGGATTTTAGTTCTTTAGAACAGAAAAAAAAAAAAACAAACGAACAATCACGTGAACTACTGCACAAACAAAAATCGAATTAAGAAGCCTCTTTTTTTACAATTAAAAAAAAAAAAAAAAAAAAAAAAATGAAAAGTTACATTTATTCAAGATAAAACTGATTACTAAACTTAAGATAGCGAAAATGAACAAATCTATTGTAAATAATAAATTATTTAAAATTGTTTAAACTGAAATGTATGGACCGTAAAACGAATGCCTGCATTTTCAACAAGCTGGATATACTGTCGCGGTTAGCAGACAAGATAAGAAAACGATTTTCAAGTTTCACACGGCGCACAATGTAAACTCTCTACAATGCTGGATAATTACTGGAAAAATGATCGGGAACAGGATGAAAGGTAGATTAAGAACACGTCGGGTCGACCAGTTAAAATCATTAACTAGTTTGAGCTTACACGAGGTATTCAAAATAGACCAACACGGAGGACTCTATGGTAGATACGGCAGCTTCGTAACACCGCCGCGCCCTCTCAAGGGATACAAGAAAGACGAAGAAGAAGAAAATGTCCGAACTGGAAATCGAACGTTTTGAAATTTTAACATGGCCATATTGTTGAGAATATCTTTAAATCGTTTTTTATGTTTTATTTTAAATTGTTTTATATAAAATTACATCATACGAAGGAGAATAAAATACAATCGGAAAAGAAATCAGATGCCGAAATTTCGTTTGTACGTAGATAAATTATAGACGGCCATGTAAATAATCTCAAAGCTAGCCCCCCGTCTGTCGATCTACCCTTCCCGTTACAAATAGAACCACTAAAAGTCCCCTACGTCACTACTGACGCCGCTGTTAAAATTCAAAATATTTTACCATAATTATCGGTAAAACTTCAAATTTATTTTTCAAATACTACTCGTATAATTCAATTTTTCTCGCAAATTCAATTTTTTAGTACAATATTTATAAGGAAAGATCGCAATGACATTTCACTATTTTCCAGTGGCGGGGTTCGTTCATGTGTTCACATTCGCACGTGAACACCCTGGATTCAACTTTAAGAAAATAGAATCCAATGTTTTTATTTATATTTATTATTTACATATCGCTATTAGTAAAATTAATGTCAAAAATAAATTGATTTTACATTTTTAAAAAGTAATTAAATTTTGTCCAGAATTCTTTTAGTGTGAAGACTACTCTTCTTGTAGCACGTGCGATTGAAAACCATGTAAGTATAATGTAGAGTAGTGTGTCAGAAAGATAAAAATGATGTTGTGTTAGTGCATGTGTTACATCGGCTTGATGGAGCACACTCGAATTGTAAACCAAATGATAGGCGTTGTTCTTGCAAGATTATATTTTGTTGTAGGTGAGTAGTACTTTAATAAAGTGAATTTGATTATAAACAGAATTAATTGATAAATTTTCATAAAACGATTATATGTGTACATTTTTTTACTACTTATACCTCTATATTTGAATTTTGAAGGAAGTAAAGTTTGACTGGAGAGTATATTTATGTGTTTATTTTTACTTTCATTTTATAAGAAAAGTGTATTACTGCATCCATATTATATATATATCGGTTGTATATTGCGTACATATGCAAGTTAGTACAATATTGTACATTTAAAAACAGTTATGCGTTTAAAATTATTGTGATTCTATTTGTTAATATTATAATTTCCAAACATTGAAATACAGTAAAAATTGATTATAATGGCATACCAATTAGCATTTAGCTTTGAAAGATTTATACAGATGAATTTAACAAAAACATCATCCCCGATCTTTTTTAATGAAGAAATGAAACTTATACAAACAGAACAGATATTATATCGTTATTTTTTGTTCTGCATATTTTGTTAGCGTGACATGTAAAATGCTTATTATAAATATAGCATCGATGGGGAAACCTGTACTAAGACCATTGCAAGAAATATTAGTAAAAAACTATTATACTCATTTTGTTATAATAAAAAATCGAAAAATTACAAATTTCTTCAAAAGTAAAAAAATATCAAACCACTTCCGTTTTGGCGCAGTTTATTTCTCTTACTCTTGCTTTATACTGATTTTGAGTTTTCTTATTATCATACTTTTATGTACAAAGAAGAAAGTGTGGTGTTTGTATTTTTGGATAAGAAATATATGTAGTTATAATTATAAATAAATGATTGCTTATTCAGTGTAATTTATGCCGTAAAATATTTCATGTCAGTTTCATTTGTAGTAAATTTTGGACATTAAAAAATTACAATGCTTTATTTGATATGGGATATAACGATCAGATTATTCAGCTCTTTGAATGTTTTTATAACTAATTTCTACTGTATCTTATAATTTGTCATTTTATTATACTCTTTTCGGTGAGACGTGCATTAAGTAAAACTGATGATACTGTTCAAGATGTGGGCTGGATATTTTAGCATAAAAATTTAGTTGTTTTTCTTTTTAAGCAAATTCAAAATAATTGTAATAATTGATAAATTAAAATGATGATAAAATATAAATATTACATAGACTTAAAAAACAATAACAACAAACATTTTGCAAAATTTTAACTTTTGTTTGTTTTTTAATGTACTTAAAAAAAATGTGTAACGAGTTCTCACGGTTCATATTATTAAAATTAAAATTAAAATTTTTTCAGTAGAAACCACATCACTATTAAAAATACTACTAACGTTTTGAATATGTATACATAGTCGATCATTGCGATCAGAGTTTAGTTTTTAATGATGGACCGCACATATTCATTCGAATATTTTTAATAGTGACGTAGTTTCCACTTAAAATTGTAATTTTACTTAAGGATAAAAAGTGCTTATTATATTCTTACTGAGTTTTTCGACACTAAAACGAATTAAAACATTTTTACATAACACAATGTGTGAAGATAGGCTAAATGCTTTGACTACGTTATCAATTGAAAAACAAATGTTCCACAATATTCGTAACTTTCATGAAACCGTTATAGATTTTTTTTTTTTTTCTTTAAAGAAAGATAGAAGAATAGATTTAGTTTACAAGACTTTTAACTGAAAATTATTAATATCATACATACATAGAATATAGTTTTTGATAATTCAATAAATATTTGTGTAATATTTAATATATTTAATTGTGAACCTCCGGTTACTCACGAGCCGCCACTGCTATTTGCGCTACATTAGGTCACACATTGGAACAAGTGTTCAAATTTGCCTAGCAGCCAGATGTATAGGGTGCTCTTTATTACAACCTGACGGCGCTCTTATGGTGACAGATGATCGAGTTCAGCTTTATGCGCTGCTGTCTGCGTGAAAAGAGAAACGTGCAGTATATAATTGGAAAAGTACCTGGTTCGTTAAACGCTCAATATTTTGCTGTTTATACTGTTCTTGTTACTCTACCCGTGCATGGTACTTTACGCGATCACAGTGACGTTCGCCACCTCTGAGAAGTACTGCGCCGCCCCGGACGAACAAATCACGGCTTCGAGCAGATCATCAAATCTGATTTCAACTAGTACTCTACACATACTGACGGAGCTTTTGTTTAGATAGCGACTTCCCAAATTTCTGCTATCAAACTAATAAGCTGTATTTTTAACCGAGCTATCGGATGGACCTGTTCTCAAAGTGTCATTTCATACGAACTGGCGATTTCCCGACTTACGATTTTCGGCTGCAAAAGTCTTATACGTTTCCAGGAGAATTCTATTGGCGACTTGCAAATGTGTAAATTGACCGATAATTAGCTCAACGGTGCTTTTTTTCCTTTTTTTTTTTTTTTCGGAAATCAAATAAATTTCTCCGTGAAAAATTCCGCGATTTTTTTTTCTTTCTTTTTACTCTTTTTTAAACATTCAACGATTCTAGTTGACGAAGTAGATACGAATTAATCCGAAAAAAGTTTATTCAACACGAAAAACTACAAACAAAAACCACCGAATTCGCATTTTTATATTAAATCACATCGCGTGTGTTAAACGATGGACAGAATGCGATTACCGAATAATAGATTACGTGTTATAGCTTTCAAGACGGCTAAAATTAAATCTTAAACGACACGAAAACCGATGTATCGTTCAACTCTGGTCCGCTCGCTATCCGTAGTCGACGTTGTTCGTCAAACCGAACTTTGCGAAACCTGTGCCTTCTTACTCGCATAGCTGGTGTGTCCTACATGAATAAGTTTCTATATAGCCTATTTCCCTAAGGTTGTGTGCTCGGGCCTACAGCGATATTTTCTTACGACGCACGCACACGCGCCATCTCCCGATAAAGCTTCGTCGTCGATCAGATATGCGAGCAACGACTGAAATTACATTTATCGCACCTAAAATCAGTACGGTCTATTTGATTCTTTAATCGCTAATTTGGTCAGCCCCGATTCGTATCAATATGCACTGCAGACAATTGCGCTGCATAACAATAATAATAATAACGGAAGATGCTTCAAATGGTGAAAAAAAAAGCTGTAAAATTTTGGGATACTTTTTTTAAAAGTGCGAACTTGCCTCTGAGGGTAGTGCGGGATTTTTCTATAATAGCTTCAAAAATTGGTACAGGACGATCGACATGTATATCAGGTGTCAAGAAAAAACTTTTAGTATATATCTGGTGTTCCTAAAAAAAGAGATGTTGAAGAAACCAACAATTGTAAGTTTTGAAATTGAATGAACTAAAGAACGAATTAAAAGTTTATTATGTAAACGAAGATAAATCCATACCTGCTTGTTAATATTTATAAATATAAAATAAATACACCCCTTAGTAATAAACGAACATAAGTATAAATTTACTATGATGAATTAAAATAAACACCTCAATTTAAGATTTTCGAGTATATCGGCTAACAATGCGTGCTGTACTCGGAGATAAAACCAAAAACAGCTATTTTATACTCGTATTTATTATGTAAATTTGGGGCCCAACTTCAGTTGATATTAGAAAAAAACAAGAAGAAAAAATCTCCGCGCGATGTAGTCGTAAATTTGGAAAAAAAGGTATGCGGCGGGAGGTAATAAATAAAATAATGGTATATGGAAACGAAAAGGATCTACTCAGATGAACAGAACGAAATGTTCTGAAGGACGATATAGCGCGCGATCTTACCTTTTTAAAATAAAATTCCCATACAGCGAAATTGTAAGAACAATAAATTTTATTGCGCTGTAGAACTTTAATTTCCTGAGATGAGAAATGTTTAAAAATCGTTCTTATTTTATATTACGCTCGTGTGGAACGCTATTCTTTAACACTATCAAATCAGGTTTCAGGATGATTTTTTATCCAAAGTACAATCCAAGCAATTCCTCCATCTTCTTACGCTACGTATCTCTCTACCCCTTAAAGAAGTGTTCGCACTTTTAACTTAAAACTTTATAGCGCAATTTTAGTACCTCCCTATCACGGTATCTATACCAACATTGTCGATTCATAGAAAATTCACTGACTTCAAATTTTTGTAACTTTTCATAAACAGTTATTTTTTACTCTTTTCTTATTATTCGAATATTATTTCGAATTCTACAAAAATCTCTTCTTTTTCCAATACTGAAATTTTTAGTTTAACTCACTGCGTCGATGTGGGCCGCAGATTATGATATCTCTGGTTTTGAGATGATAAAACCCGCTGTTTTTTAATGCAAAGTTGAAATACTGCGTTTTTAGCACTTTTTTGAGAGAATGATTTTCAAGTCCGCTATGCCACATTTGAATCTTTTAAAACCATCGGCTTCTTTATAATAAGCTAATTTTAGAAATGAATGAACTTTACGCTCTCTATTAGTGTCTGTAGCTTTTGACTACCATAGATTTTGTAAAAATAAGATCAAATCTTTTCCATCTTTAAACTTTGGTAAACTTTTTCCGTAGTTTCAGTGAATACTATTAGAAATTTTCTTTTTGTAATCATCGTCTAGAAATCGGGGTAGAAAAAAGACCGTTGTCAACAGTCCGATTCTTCGGACATATTAATGGACCACCGGATTCAGCCGAAAAAGATCGTGTTGTACAGGGAAAGGTACCGCCGCTGGAAGAATTGGTTGCAGTCAACCATTAAACAGATATACCGATCAAATTGTGGAAATTGACTCGGAAAATGCTTGCGACCGATTGCGGTCCGAGACAAATGGCGGCATTGGATCTGATCACTGTAACATGAACGACGCAAGAAGACTATAAATTTTTGCGGCCACAGAGTACGAAGGTACAACACGGTTTTTATATTTCTTTTTCGAGTGCAATGTTCAAAACCCTTCGTGCCCTTTGAAGTTCGAAGTTTTTACGAAGCTTTCTTATTTCGTAATCTTTGTCATTCGACTACATTATTAATGGTATCGCTGCTGATTTAATAAAAAAGCGATAAATTGATTTTAGGTCAATTCTCTTAAAATGTATCACGCGTGACGTAGGTATTTACGTGTGACTTTTTGTGATAAGGTAACAACAAACGTTCAGGGTTAAATTCGTGGATTTATTTATTTATTTATTTATTTTTTTTTTTTTCAAATTAACGAAAGCAGCGGTGTTCTGAACATGATTAGTGAACTATTAAAACAGGTGGATTTTATTCAACTACAATAAAAATTAAATATTTCTATTTCATTGAGGCGAAATCAATTTAAAATGCGTCAATTCTGGTGTGCACCACGAACTAAGTAACCGTCTAGACCGATATACTCGGACCTTTTTATAAGCAACAATTACGCGTGACACCTTCAAGTTGACAATCTACAGACTAAGTTGATTGCGATTACCCGTTGTGTATATTTTCCTTTCAATACTTTTTTCGCGTTTAGAAAAATGCTAGGAAAAAAATCAGGATTCGCCATTGATAGACATGTTATACAGCACCGGCCCCACTCAACCGGGAATTTTGTGGTAAAACTGGGAAAAAAAGTAAAATTAGCCAAAAATGATATTTTTGATAAGAAAAATCATTTAAAGCGAAAAATGAAAATACACTTTTTCGATGTACTTCAAAAACTCAAGAATAAATTACGAAGAGTTCTGTTTTATTCGTGTAAAACATGCTACGGTGGTCGAATATTACCAGTAGTAACAGAAAAATTCTATTCTTCTTTTTGTACAACAATTCTAATAATCAGGAAATCGGAAGGATTTGAACCGGGAAAACGGGGTGATTTAAAAATCATATTTGAGTGTTGTTCACCCCATGTATATTATGTACTGGGTGAGCCAAAAGAAGCTACACACGGGCCATAATTAACTGCACAGCAATTTTTTAAACGTTTAATCTTTAAGAAATGCGTATATCATGTAAATGTAAAGAACATTTTAGGTATTTTTCTGTTTCTAAACAAAAAACAAAAGATTTATTTACGACATTAGCAAAAAGAAAAGAAAAAAAAAAAAACTTAAAAATTATGAAAAAAATAAACGACACATTTACGTGTAGTTAAAAAGAAAAAACTTAAAATTTCGACAAACACGAGTCGAAAAAATTAGGCTTTACGTAACGCTTCCCCATGGGATGTAAAGTAGACACGTTTGATGTCATCGGAATATTCTTCTTCCAACTAAATCCTGCCATCTTCGGCACTCTGTTTATGTTTCTCTTTTCGCTAATCCTAATTCCTTTTATCTCTTGATTAACCTCCTGTTCCTCCCCCTCGTCCTTGGTTCTCTATGATTTCCCCAGTTTGCGTCGGTCCATAATTACTAAATTATCTCGTCTCCGTTTCTCGCATAGTCTCCTTCCTTCTTCTCTAAATCGCTTTTCCTTGGGGCTGCATCTCCTAATTATCCGTTGGATTCTGAAGGTTCCCCCAGTATATGTTTGTGATGCGAATCACGTGCTCTTCGAGTGCTCCGGTTTATCTCGCGAGCGTGAGTTACTTTATTATCATCTTTTAAAGCTTGGTCTTCCTGCTCCTTTCAACGCTTCTTATGTTCTTTCTCTACCTATTCTCTCTGTTGTTCCTGTCCTAGGGGTTTGTTCCTTGATTCCATTGTCGACAAAATAAAAACATACTTTCTATCCTATTCTATGCATCTATTCCTTTTTGTTGGGCTAATGTGCTCTCTGTAGGCAAATCTAAGGGGGGTAAAAAAAAAAAATCATTGGATTTGCTAAAGTCTGAGCTACAATTCTCACTCATTTACAATGCCCATTATGCTCATGGTAGTGTAGTGTTCGTTTCCGCTCAAGGACAGAAAAAAAAAACACACGTTACAACTCTCGTTAAAATTTCGTTTCAACTGCTGGGAAGTTTACACATGCATCTTTCGTTTAAACAAACCCATTAATAGATGCTGGCAACCTTAGGCTATCACTTAAAATTTATTTTTGGACCATCGAAGTCATTTCTGTAGTCAAAATTTTAATTTTCCCAATATTGTTCAAAGTATTATTTCCTATTGGGGGGGGGGGATACGTGTGCAGCTTCTTTTCGCCCGGTCCCGGCATAGTATTTAATACAACGCATATTTAGATTTACGAAATGACTTCGCAGGTAATGGATTCATTTGCGAGTTTTTCTACTATTTCACCTAAACCAGATAGTACGAATTTGATTTTGATTTTAATGTTGTTTGCGACCGAATCCCACGTCAGCTTCCGTTTGAAACATCATACTAACGTAAAGTGGACGGTCGGTGTTGTTCCTTTTTGTATTTCTTTTAAGCGAGCATTCGTCCGAAAATTTTCATTTTTCAAAAGTGGAAAATGATGATTGCTGCATTCGGAAAAAGTTTTCCCGAATAGCCGCTGCGATGACATTCTTCACTTAATATCTGCGGAGAGACAGGAGGAAAGTTTTTCGGATGACGCAGCGATTTTAGTTCACCCCAAGTGAAGTGCATTTTCGGTGGAAGTTTGCACAGAATTCTGCTTGACTGAACTTTATGTCGCTACACCTCTGGATTCGGTCGACAATCGGTGTTATCGATTAGTTTTATTATTTTCAGACGGTTCTATATTCCGCGGGCTTAGTGCTGTAAATGGAGATGTATTATTTTTAATCGAGAATTTTCAGAAATAAAATAAAACAACCATTAATAGAATATAATGATAACGATCAGTAATAATAATAATAATAATAATAATGAGATCACTTCCTGTATGTAATAGTTTTCGAAAGTTTTCCAATCAATTTAATTTTTCGGCTTGGCAAAAGTTTATTGTTTCGTATCCGTTTTGACCAATGCGTAAGCGTTATAATCAAGTTAGAAATGTCGGTCGACTGCCGTCTCTTTATCTTTATTATGCTGTCGCATACTTTTTTTTTCTTTTTTTTTTTTTTTAACATCGTATTAGTAAAAATTCGCTTTATTACATAAATCTTCTCGTTCTTCTTTTATCGGTTCGAAGGAAATGCCGAGTATAAATATAAACAGTGTCAAAACGCTTTCTGAAGGGAAAAAAAAGCTTATCATCGAACGGGTACGACTATTCTATTGGCTTTTTTAACCCTTCAGTTTTAGTCGATTTTTGGTTAAAATGAATCACCGATGTTTTTGAATGCGTTCTTTTCGTAGAGTTTCCGCACTCAGATAGGAATCAAAAAAATTTTTTGAGTGGTACCTGTCCTTGTCCGCGCAATATTGTGTGAAAAACCGCTTTTCCCATAAATGGGCAAATCGGAAGATTAGTAACATGTGAAGTAAGATTAAGCTATTATTGCTAGTAATCGAGCCTGTTGGAATGTACTAATTTTCTAAAATGGGGATCATCAAGGTGAATTAGTTTTTCTTCCGATTTTCAGCTGACTTTTCTGGAGTGTTCCTTGGGCAGAGCGACTTCAGTTTAAAATGAGATGCCGAAAATGACACCTCTGCACAATCAATTATTGGGTTAGTAGAATTGCCTTAGTAGTGTTTTTTCGACTGATGTATTAGTCCGACGCTGAACTCCTTTTTATGCAAAAGTCCAAAATGTGCAGTTTGATGAATTTGTTCAAAGTCTCGCTATATATTGTATATATCGATAAAGATTCGATTTTAGTATATTCTGGAGGGAAAATTTCATCGGACGGTGAACCGGAGGGATATGGGGTGACATTTGAAGTACAAGTTGAAATTGATTTGATAAAATGAACGTTGTAACAAAGTGGAGTTCTAAAAAGTTAGCTTGCACAGTGCTATCGTTTTCGGTGTGATGTTAAAGAAACTGAACGGATCGTGAGAACGTTGTAACGCGATTATGGCGTTTTATTCTGTCCTCAGGGATACCATCGCGGTTTTGGAATTAAAATTTTCTATTTAACTATATGTATTTTAGTAGAATTTAAATTTTTATATTTTACATTTTAATTGTAATTATTTTCGTTATTAAAACTGTTTTGAAAGAATTGGTAAGAATATTTATTTAGCCCAATTTTTACAGGAATATTTCGAGACAGGTCGACATAGAAAAACATACATATAAGTAAAATTAAATTAAACAAAATATGGTACGTATCACTTTGGCTGGGTATTGTCCCGTGGACGGTAGCTGTTCCTTTTGTAGGACGTACGATGGCGCTTCTTGATGACAACGAAGAGGAGGAAACGCGTTGATTAAATTAATACTAAACAAATTTTTATAATCGTTGAATCGAACTTTGATCATTCGGTTCTCGGGCATTGTGTTGGATCGTTTTCTTTCGTATACTTAGGCTCGTACTACTGTTCTTTTCAACGACTCGATTCGCAGTCTCCCCGACCGTTTTTACTTTTTTCGAACAAAAGAAAACTCGAGAACTAACTTCAAACTCGGCAGAAACGGAACTCCATCTCTCATCTCATTTTTCAGCATATTTCCGATCGTTTTTTTTCTCCGAAGCTGTCTCCTCTCCGCCGCAGACAAACCTTCATCAGACCAATCATCGCGCGCATCCCTTGTTCGGCATGATCTACATCTATCCGTCTCTCCCCAGCCAGCGACAGGTTCCCACACACTCACGCATTTTTAATTAATGATATATTTTTATTTATTTATTTATTTATTTATTTATTTATTTATTTATTTATTTATTTATTTATTTATTTATTTATTTATATTTTTTGTTTTTTCCTTGTAATGGGCACATTACAACTTGGAAAGAAAAATCATACTGCGCAACTCACAAAAATACCCGGAGTTTTCGAAAAACTTTTTAAAATAAGGGCGACAAATTTGTTTTCCGGAAGGCGCATGTCGGACAAAAATGTTTCGGGTAAAAATAGCGAAATTATTAATTACGCATTAAGGGCAGCACGATGAATCTATTAGCACACACAAAAACGCATGACAGCCGTGCAGGCTAAACAAAGAATTCTTCCCGTTTCGTGCTTGAGACATGCAAAAAATTAAGCTTAAAGGGTATATGTACACACCATTTAGTAATTTTACAAGCGTACAGGACATAAATCTGTGTATTTCTATTTCAATGAAAATTGAACATTACAACTTCGGAAATGGACAAATTGTAATAGGAACCAAACGGAGTGAAACTAAACCAAATTTAATTTAAAAAGGATCAAAAGAAGTTACGCCTTAATCATTATCAACGGTATCAGGTACCACCTGGTGGAAACAATCTACTATATTCTTATACAAAGATAAATTCCGTCCATGTAAATTTTGCAGGAATTTCGATTATTTTCGGAAATAATTTCGAGTAAAACCAAGCGACCGATTCGATTTTAAAGACGATTTAATTAAGAATGCTACGTGTGTGGAAAAGAAAAAAACCGGCCACAATAAAAAGTCGATAAAAGATAAGAATTCCCGAACGGTTGATTTACAGCGATTATGGATATATTCTCTCCCGGATATTTTAAGTTAATTAAAAGGTGAAATGATGAAATTGTGAAATGTTTTGTTCGACCTTTTTCGGAAAAACATTAGGCAGACGTTTGATGCGTAGATTTTTCTTTGTTCCTTCATACATTTAATGTAGCTTCATTGGGTGAAACGAAATTGGAGACTACACCGTCAGACACATATGTTATTTATATTATTCTTAACGGTTTTGGTAACGTTATGGAAATATGTCTAGGACGCTTGTGCACGCTGCATATACACAGCCTTTACTAATTTTAAATGCAGTCAATAGCCCGTGTTCGTTAAACTATAAATATAAAATAGATAAATTCCCCTAAATAACAAAAACGAAAATAAATTGTATTAAACAAAAGAACATGTAAATACCTCGATTTAAAACTAAACTTTACTTTCTGACGATGGATCGGGTTGCTAATGAGCTCGAAACGTTAAATAGATGCGTTAATGTTCACGTGGTGTCTACCGGAAATTGTGATTTCGATGTGTTTAACCACGAAAATATTGTTACGTACTCTGCGTATGGTTAGCCGTGATCGAAACACGTTTCCTTAAATTAAGCTATTTACATTAAATACTTATTTTCATTTTTGTCATTGAGGGGAATTTATCCATTTTATACTTCTTACTAATCTTCTTTCTTTTCATATTGCATCGAGCGCCGTGACTGCCTTTATTTATATGCTCTCGATTGCGTACCGACATAGGCATATAGTGTTCACGGCAATATCGCAGGTGTACACGCAACACTACACTTGGAATTGATATTAACTAAGGCGCGCATATGGTGTGGTATACATGGCGGATCCGCTTTGTAATAGTCATAGTCAACGAACTTTCAGATCACTTCCTACTGTGACACGTTGCCTTTCAAACATCCCGTGTTTTTTCTTCTTTATAGTCTGTTCCCCCTTTCCACCGAAATTGTGGGCTCTTCAATCGCACGTGTGACCATAGTGTCCGATAGCGAACTCCTTTTCTTTTCCCTTCGGCACTGTCATTCTCTTTCCTTTTTTTATCATGCGTTGTTTGAGCGTTCGACGGCTCTGAGACAACATTTAATCACCTCGTCTCCCATCGTCCTTAGTGTAGTATTCGTAGTGTCAGGTTCCATTTTTTGCTTTTCATAACTGCTACTATTTGCACGCGTTGATGAGGGTAGCAGTGGTCCGTTATTGCTAAACCGCGGGGAGAAAGGTATAGAACATATATTATTATACGATATTAACTTCGTTTTTAAACTTTGGAAGTTATTCGAAATAGATATATTCATGGAACAACCTACGCAAGCGTAAGTAACCTAGAGAAAAGATGGGGTCCCATCGTAAATTGTACGCCGGACCTAGTTCAACCTCTCGACTTCCGTAATTACTCTGATTTATCTCAAACGCTGCACGATATGCAGGTTTGTGATAGTTGAAGATTTTTAAAAGGGCGCAGCAGATGCTTTGTAAACATCTCCCCGTACGAGTAATAACAGGAAAATGCTGAAAACGATTATTGTGTAACGAGTGAAAACTATGGGGGGGGGGCTGTTGTCTCTATTCTGATTTTCTGTCAATTTGCATTTTTACTTATTTATGGCGCGGGGGAGGGGGGAGAAAAACTGCCCCGTGAATCGCGTTCGTGTAACTGTAATTGTTTCGGTTATTTAGGAACGAAGGTAGTGCGTAAGCTTTTTGCGCCGTATAAAGTGCCTGATGCTGTTTAAATATTCATGAGCAACTGCATCTCGTTCGGGACCAAGTTTCTTCTTTGGCTGGTTCGTTGTTTCAAGATTTTTTTTTTTCGTATTTTATTTTGAATAATAGCGCTTTAAGTAAGCAAGGGCGCACTTTGTAGCCGACTCGAGAGGGGCGGCTACAATATTCCCGTTAAGTGGTTCTTGTTAAGTCCTCAATTATTATGCTCAGGTCCGAATGATATACATTTTGTTTTCTCCAAATTCGAATTGTTGCCATGTATTTTCATTCTAATATTTGCACGCTCGCGAAAATTTTTTTTTTTTTCTCTCATCGCCGTCGAGTAAAGTTGCCGTTGATGGTTTAAATTTTAAAAAGATTGCCGTTTTTTTTCCCTTTGTCTTGGTTGATAGGCGACAATTTTTCTTGTTAAATATGTATACGCTCGCGGTGTGTTCATTCGAGCGTTCCCGATAATGTGATAAAAATTTAATATGCGAACCGGAATTTAAAATTCTAAATACACTCACGTATCGCCTTCGTTGTTATTTTAACGTTTTCCGATACGCGAAACGAAACGTTCTTGCGATATATATATATATATATATATATATATATATATATATATTTAGTCGTCGCGATTAGTTGCTAGAGCGCTTGACTTCCGATATGGCGGTCACGGGGTTCGATCCCGAGCGACGACGAACTTTTATTACAAGAATTAAATAAAATAAATAATCGCTAATAGTCACGTGGAAGGCAATGGCAAACCACCACGTACAACATCATATGCGCGCTAGGTCAGTACACAGCAGACCCACACCGAACGGACTGCACTTGTAGCGCGATAAATCAAACGATTACAATCAGTTCCGAATGTAGTCTTGCGTGTGTACACTTGCGTTGCATATTACAATTGCCTGGTACACAACCTATATCGGTACCGCTAAAAATGTACGAATAGGTTGCGCCAACGCGCTATGTAGCGTACGGCAACGACAAGAGCAAGGCTCTTTAAATATATAAGATAAATCTATTTAACCTGTTTTTTAGTCGCTCTCTTTTTATCAAGCGTATCCGTTTCGGTAAAGTCCCGTTTATGATTTTTCCTAGAATTACTAAAATAACGAAACACAGGTATAATCCGCGTGCGCTGTAATTATCCTATAGGATTTTCAGTCAACTGCCTCAGGTGTTCGGTAAAATTTAAAATATGTTCGTATTTTCAATTAAAGTAATCCGAAACATAACTACTATTCGAAACCGATATGAATCATCGAAAGTTAACCGTCAAAATATTATCTAAAAAAAAAAAAAAGAAAATTAAAAGCGGAAACTTTCAAGAAAAAATCATTCTTAATAGATATGCGCGCTCGGTCAATATTTCCGACTAATCGTTCGGTTGTTGCGATTACGTTTCGATCGTTTAATTTCATTTAACAAATACATATCGAGGTGTCTTTCCTGAGATTTAAGAATTTTAAAATTAAAAAGGAATAATTTCGTATCGGTTGGAAGTGTGTCTCTTAATTTTAAAAATGTTCCGGTCATCTGAAGATACACGTAAAGAAGATAAAAAAAAAAAAAAAAAACAAAAAAAAATAAGTCTGAAAGGTATTTTCGGTGGTGATAATTTGAACGACGCTTAACCCCCTATTAAATTAAGATTTTCTTGAGAAATTCGATGAGACCAGGATCACGACTTGAAAAATCTTTCCTACGAAACCTCTGGCTCATTTCCGCTGGGTTTGTTGCGATTCTAACCACACGATATCTTTGAACCCTGGTCATTTTTTAGTCTTATTCCTAACAACGCGCGTTCCGTTCGTCTTTCGGCCTTTTCAATTCTGTCTACCAATTCTCTTGTTTTAGAAGCCACCGGATGTACGAGATGATCTGAAATCGTTTCAAATCCAGTAATGGCTTTTTCCGAAATTAAATCATTTGTGCAAATAAGTATAATGGCATACGTAGAATCTGGATTTTAATGAGCTCTAAAAGTAAAGTTTCCTTTTGAGCGCTTACTAGTATATGTTTTTCCGATTAAAAATTTATCTGTAGATTAATTGAAATACTTTTTTTTTTGTATTTTTTGCTTTAAGAACAAATTCCATTCGAGATATCTAATTGTTTTCTATTCAAAACGATAGACGCAGATTGTCCCCAATAATTAACTTTACCATTACTACTCTATACATGGCAATTAGGTTTCGCCTCGATTACCTTTTTTATTTTTTTCTGTAATCGTCATAGTTTTGTCGTATCGGTATGCAACAGTTAATGCAAAGCTCAATATTAACGGAGTTGGTGTCGGACCTGCTTCCCGGGCGATCAGGAAAGTGCTTTCTAATACTATTTCGGATCTTTCCTTCGGCAAATGCAAGTAAAAACGATGTTCAGTTATCATCGCGCGTCTTTTAGACTATTTTTCGATTTATGTCTATCGACTGGTAGCGTTGTCGTTCGGGGAGTGGGGGAACTGGAAAAAAAAAAAACAAAAAAAAAAATTCGTTTTATGTGTATGAATAACACGCAAGCAATACTGTCGACGTTAATTGGCTTACCGTTTTAATTATGTTTCGGAAGTGAATGAATACACAACACGGCTGATTGGGGAATTTCGAACAATCTTTTCTTTTTTTTTTGTATTTCATAATCATCGTGTTTCCTTCCGCATTTCAAAATGAAACAGGGTAAATGGGTCCTTTCGAAAACCTCTAGTTCACCGGGTTTATGGTTGTTTCGATGTGTTCTTTCAGCCGTTCCAAGTGATTATATATAGCGGAGAGGTACGGTTCTCGTATTTGCATATTGCTGCCAAGTTATATTGCCGTCGAAAATCTCCTACATTTTAATCGCGTCCGAATAATGTGTATTTTGTCTATCGAGATGGATTTATCGGCGCATTTTCTTCCGTTGCAGTTTTTAGTGGATGTTCTGGATTACATTAAATTGCGCCATTTTCAGATTAGCCCGCATCAGGAACGGACTATATAAAGGCGATTAATAATTGTCAGGTTGCGAATTTTCAAATTATTCGAGGCGGTCTGCATGTTTCAGAATATTTCGTTGATTATAAATTATGGAAAACGAGATGCGCTATAAGTGAACAGTGAAAATATAAAAATATCGACAGCTTCGGACAATTCACGATTATTACCGAGCCGCGTAGTTTTAATAATAATTTCTTTAACGCTGACGTGGTTTATATCGATTTCGAATCGAAGTATTTTACGATAATATTCTCAGCCGTTTATCGCCATTCTTTTTTTTTTTTTCTTTTTTTTTTTTTTTCTTTTGTTGTCGACGGTTTTGTAGTTTCGCGCTAATTTTTAATGTATTTTCGGGGCGTGTGTAAAAGATGAAATTAAAATGACGTAATAAAACTTCGTAGTTGTGACGTAAAATTCCGGTTCAAGTTGTGTTGATACCAATGATTTTGTATTCGAAACAGATACCATATCTAATACGTATGAAGTGTGAGTGTGTGTGTGTGTGCGTGTGTGTGTGTGTGTGTATGTGTGCGTGTGTGTGTGTGTGTGTGTGTGTGTGTGTATGTGTACACCGAGGTCAACGTTTTAGCCGATTTTTTCTAGTTGAAATTTAATTTCGCTCTCGTGTGAGTAAGTCACGAAGGAATGATCTCGAAAAGCATGCAACGGTTATCGACTTTTTTGAAAAAAATTCGAGATCATCGCTACTCGCTGTACTATTAATAACAATGTAGACTGTAAAAAATAACACTGCAAAAACTGCGGAGAAATGTGATCGAAAGCCTTGGAAAAATTAACATAATTAGCCATTTCCGCTGTTGTGTTTAACAATTTAGGTAAACGGGACGTTATTCGAACTTATCATTAATAACATGCCTTTGTAACATTTAATTTCGTTAGAAATCAGTTGCTACGTGAATTCGAGTAACATATTTTCTGTTTACCTAAAGGATATTTACTGATCCGGACCACTAAAAAGAAAAAGAACACACAGCCAACGACAGTTCACCTAACGTTTTCGAATGTCGGCATTGTTGTGGTCGCATTTGCTCTTTCAGGATTGGAATCATCACGCCATCTTCTCGCCCACCCTCAGGCCACAGCGCTAGTTATGAATATGCAATATTCAACCCCCCGGTTCACTCGGATACTGGTTTCAGCAGATGATGATGATTTACTGATCAGATTTAAAAAGTCTGAGAATCGTTTTGCAGTAATATGGATCGGGCGTATACTTTTGAAAATTTCGAAATGTTTTTAATTTTTTAAAAAAACGTGAAAAAAGGTTTATCAGAAAAAAGAGAGAGAAAAAAAAAAAAGAAGCTGTTAATGATACGCATCTTTGTCAGCTTGTAAATGAAATAAGAACGTAGCGAGCAGCTGTAGTCGATTTAGCATATCGGGTAAGCGAACGGAATTTGGGTTTTATCGAATATTAAATATTGAACTTCGATAGCTCCCCCGTAATATTATCTGCTATAATCCGTTTTACATATTCGGCTACGGAAGAAATGATTCTTTTCTCTTTAAAAAGTAATAATGAAAGCTGGCTTGTGTGTTAGTGAAAATATTTTAGCCAGCTGCCGTGGTACAGTTAATTGTGTCTCATTCGGCCGGAATACCCCCCGATATTCTTCTAATGAAACAATAAATTGAGAAAAATATCAAATAAAAACCACGGGAAAATTTAATCTCTTTAAATAAACGAAACTTTTACAGAGATACAAAATGCTACGGAATATTATAAATAACGAATTTAGCGCAAACTCAAGTCCAGAAAAATAGAAGAAAAAAAAAAAAAAGGATAAACAATATGACACATTCGATAGTTGGCGGAACGAAAAGTTGTAATAAAATGGTAGCTAGAAGGAGACTTGGCCTAAATATATTTAATGAAAACTCCAACAATGAACAACTCTCTATATTATATATGAAAAAAGAAGTAGCAAAGTGTAAAAACTACATAAAACAACGCAAAAAGGTAGGTTGGTAAGGATTTTGTTCCAAATTAAACCCGCGACAAAGCATTAAATCTGTTTTTGGGGAAAAAAAAAGAAGTATGATAACGATAAATAAAAACGTAGTAATTCGATAAAACCAAACTGGATCATCACCCCATTCATCAATCAATACAAATCGGAAGAAAATATAAATAATCAAGAATCTGCGGAAACGATGAATTTTTTAACACTCCATTTACAATGGAAGAATTAAAAATAGAGCTATCAACCGTAATAAAAATACTAGCGTAGGAATGGATATGCAGCAATAAGAAATTTGTCAGAAGCGGGACTAGCAGTATTACTAGAAACATTCGTTAGAAGAAAATTCGGAAAGATCAATATTAATTTGCCCAATTCTAAAACGTAATAAGGAAAAAAAAATGAAATACAATAAAAAACCATACAGAAGAAGACGTGGATTGTAAATAAAATAAGCGCAGACCTTTTATACGTTATATAGCCGAATACGTACGGGTCGTCATACAAGAACTCCGGAAATATTACATAAAATAGATATTACCGAGTAATTGATGCGTAGAATGCGGAGAGATTAAATCAATTGAACACATTATTTGGCAATGTGAAATATATGATGATCGTAGAACAGATTTTTTATAAAAGATATATTACCATTCTATAAGACCATGACAATAAAATGGTGCGATAGATAACCAGATCAGGAATTTGTTTACATTTTGTAACATATTTGTATAAAATGTAATTTATTTTAATAATTTATAAATAATAATTACTTAATAAAAAACTAAAGAGGAATGGCCAGATGGCGAAAGGTAGGCGCACAGAGGGAGAGGAAAAAAAAGAGAAAGAAATCCACTCAAAAAAAAAAAAAAAAAAAAAAAAAAAGAAAGAAAAAAAAACGTTTTATTTTGCTTGTGTTTAAAAAGCGTAATTTTGTCGATTGTCAAAAATTAGCCTGGTCCTTTAAATTCAGATCCCCAGTACGGAAGACTGCAAAATGTCCATTATAAATATGAGTAGTCGCGCTAACGTTAAATCCTCATATTTCCCCCTTTTACACATGTAGAGCATGCTTCCTAGTGAGCACTTATTCCAGCGTGGATGGTAGTAACCGTTTTAAAACAAGGTTAAAAAAATTGCAGAGCTTTTTTTGTTTAAAAAGATCCTCTTAAAAGCTCTAGTTGTTTCGTAAATATACACATGCGTGACGACCGGTTAGCAGCGACGGAAGTTCTTTTGCGAGGTTTATTTTGGAACGGTTTGCAATCGGCTCTTTTATGCTTGCGATAATCACGGGAAAAAGGATAAAAGCGGAAGTGGAAATGCTCAAGTGGTCAACTACTGACTTAGCCAACGGGCTAGAGCATTTCTGTTCTTTCCTTACTGTCGGTTCTTTTTGCTCTTATCATCATCCGCTCTTATCAATCATGCACCTTTTTTAATCAATGGCATTCGCCTTCGGATAAAATACTTTTTTCCTAACATAGTCTGATTGAAATGTTGCCGTTCGGTAAATCGCTAAGTCAAAATAACTTGGCAATTGTTTAACAATGCGAAATTTGAAATTGGTTATCAGAGATTTTCATTTGAAAATTTACTTCCTTTGAATTAACGTGTGTACTCGTACGTTTGGTCTTTAATATTTTTCGTTCCCCTTTTATAATCTTAAAATGTCACACATCAATAATTCCATTTTTTTTTCGTCTTTTCCAGTACCTCGATTACGGACATTAAGCCGATGCAAGTGGACATTTCCAGATGTGTCAATGTGCGGCAGCGGGATATCATGCCCCAACGAAACAGCACACCGCGCTAGCTGAAATTCCATGTTTAAATAAAAAAGTTTACAACGTTTTTATGGGTTATGTGATACCCCCAGTACTGCGGGAACGGATTTACCGTTTATTATTATTATTATTATTATTATTTCCGATTAAGTGTTCTTCCAGTGTTCATCCCTCTCGGTGGAGCGTTCTGCCTTATATTCTTTTTTGCTTAAGCTTGGACTTCCTACCCCTTATTGTGCATCCTATATCCTGTCCTTTCCTTCCCCACTAATTATTCCTGCTATATTGATTGCTTTTTAGTTAAAATTTCTGATCGAATCAAAATATAACCGACTTCTTTCCTTACCTTTTGTTTCTGGGTAAAGGTCCTTGGTTGACGAGCCTAAAAAAAAAAAAAAAAAAATTATTATTATTATTATTATTATTTGTTGACAAGTATGCGGCATTCAAAAGCCACAGATAACGGAAATTTTCTTCTCCGAAACGATGGAAAAAAAAAGAGATGAAATTGCCTGTTACCGTCATTTAATAACTCAGATGCGTGCTAAGTAGAGATGCAGAAATCAAATTCGTTTGAAACCATTTTGGATACTACACGTATGTGTCCTTTCCGACTGCCGACAATATACATATATTCGCTTTTCAACTCCAACTCCGTCGCCGAAGTTATGTATCTCATAGCGCAATCTTCGGTTCTGCATTCAACTAAAAAAATTCCGTGTAGCACTGCGAACGTTTAAAGTAACAGAACGTCCTTGAATACACGGTACCCATGCGCCCGTCTAACGCCTTATATATTAAATTACACCGTCGCAGACATATCCTCGGCTGTATGCGGATATATTCGCCAGGATATAATCTCGCGGATTCTAATTTTTTCCGAATTCGTTCTATTTAATATCTCTGTACTATAGTTTAAATGTTTTGCATTTAGGTGTTTTTAACGCGTTTTCATTAACTCGTTTTTTTTTTCGTTTCTGTCTGTTCGGACGGAGTTTTATAATCGATTTTAATATGACCTCCCGGTGAGCCATGGAACTTTAAGCATAGCTCAGAACTCGATGTCAATGCATTATTATATAAATATTATATTTATATATTAATATTTATCAATAGTATATTTATACTAATCAAAGGGTCGTCATCGCAGGCTTATTTAAGGCAGGGCTATTCTCGAATTCTCTTTTGTGTGGATTTTCGCATATGAGAGTGACGGTCTCCTCCGTTTTAACCGAGTTCAAAACTCTCTGCACTGCTATTTGCTTCTCTCTCTTTCGTTTTTCTTTTACATACGCGCGTCCGCAAACGTGTATTCTCTCTTTCTCTGTCTGTTCGGCTTTCTTCAAGATAGATGTAAGCGCAGGCCGGAAGAACGTGTCAGTGAGAGCATGGCCTTAGGTCAAGTTTTTCGAAGGCTTTAGCGAAATAAAACGATATTTCACTATTTAATTAGGGTAGCATTTTTTCTAAGAGATAGCACAGCACTCGTCACAAAAAAGTGTTCATAGTTGAGTGAAAATTTTCCGCATGAGCTATCCCTTCAGCATAGGCCTCACGATCATAACAATTTTCTATTTCAAATATGATTAAGTAAAGAGTGAAATTTGTCACATGTCTCTGCCATATTCTCATCAAGATATTTGAAATAAATCGCGAAATTTCACACACGTAAGACTTAAAATCGAAAAATAATTATTCAAATATAATTTAAAAATTTTTTTAAAGTAGATTAAAAAGTATACAGTAACTTTTTTCTAGCCCCATTTGGGTTTATAACACCAGATAGATTGTGACCTGAAGTTTGTGGTTGTAAAATTTAGTAGCTACTGAAGAGAAACTTGTAAGATTTATAAAATGAAAAACGTGCGGAGCAAAGAGAGTAGAGCTGCTGTCGTTGAGAAAAATCACGCAACAGTTCATATCATTTGCAGCACAAAAAAATCATGACACTCGGGTGAACTATTCATGCATCAATTATCGATAGCATGAGTTCTACGTTTTTCGTAAATCTTACGAGTTTTTTTCTTGTAGCTATTAAATTTTACAACTACAAGTCCGCATCATATGGTGCTGTAAATCAGAATGGGGCGCTAGAAAAAATAATTATTTTGCACTTTCTAGTCTATTTTAGAAACGTGGTTTTTTGAAAAAATTTCTTATTTAAATAATTTCATTCAAAAAAAAAAACAAAAAAAAAAAACAAAACAACTGCGCTTGAAAAAGAAAAAAAAAGCAAAAGAATGTTTTGTCTTTTTCACCATTCTCGCAACCGATATTCTTTTTCGCAGAATGCAATTTCGTGATATGTAATTTGTTAGAAAATCGGCCAGATTAGCCAGCCATCGTGGTGGCGTACTTTGTCAGGCATTTGGCTAGTCCGTTGCTGCGCATATTCGTAGTTGTCAAAAAGCGAAAAAAAAAACAAAAAAAACAAAAACTGTGTAGGACTTGCTTCTCTATAATGGACAAACAACTAGCAGAAAATGGAATTCCGACGCACAAAAGATCTCGCTGATGCCCCTACTGCTATTGTTAAGTATGTTTTCCGAAGGACTGAAATTCATTATCCGTAGACAGTTTTTTCCCACGCATCTCCGGATCCCACATTCGAAGATACGCGCCTCTGCAGATTATTCAATACCAAGCCAACTTCCCGCAGCAGGTTGGATAATCTACAAATATCGGTTAAAAGTCACATGCATACTACTCGCGCGTTGGAGTTATCTTTTTTCCCGACGGCACAAACACGCTACATCCGAATCCTGCCCAGTCTGAAGTCGTTAACTTTCACCGAAGAACCACAGTTGTACGATGTTGACCGACCATACCTCCCCCCCCCCTATTTGTTTCCTTGAAATATTCTTCAAAATCGTGTAGAAGAAACTCTTCGAATAAGGAAATTTTCAAACCACTTTTTCGTTTTGGTCTGGTACGCGCTCAGTTTAGCGTAAGTCTAAAGCCAGGTATGTCTCTCTCGCTTTCGCCCAAGCACCGTTCTATGCGTCTACAATACTGCATTCCATGGTACCATCTCTATTTGTACGCGGCGGGTACCACCATCACCGCTTAATACAGACTGTAAGCGATGTAATTTTTTCTCTCTTCATCGAACTATCATAATATTTTTTCCGACTACTTTTGAGAACGCTATAACGTTAGCCAGTCTTTGTTCTTAATGGTTATAAAATCGAATTGACACAAACGATTTTCCATTGATTGTCGTTTAATTATTATTATTTTTTCATCTCTTATTAAAACAAAAAAAATTCTACCAATAATCTTTGTACGAACGAGAAAATTTTTAATTTTTATTATTTTTAATTTTGATTAACACTATATCGTATTAATTAAAATATGATTGAACTGTATCTTCGGCTTCTTCAGCATTCATTGCAGGACATTAAATCTACATCGATGTAAATTGCTTCGTTTAAAAATGTTCTTGTTCACCGGCAATTACTCACTCGTAGAATGCCCGTAAGCTAAGACATCGCATACATCGAATACTCGCTCAAATCTTACCAGTCAAAGTTTAGTTATTACATACGCATACCTGCTCTTTTTATTGTTTCTTGCTGTTGTACCCAAGAAGTGCTATCGATTGTGTACAGCAAAAACGTTCAAAAATTTGGCAATATTTTTTTGAGAACACCCGTAATTAGATTTTTATACAAAAACAAAAAACACGTCGTCTAAGTATTTTAATAAAAAATCAAAATTTGATAATCCCCCGCAGGGCAGGAAGAAAATAATTATCCGGAATTGCTAAAAATATTCGAAATTCAACCAACTTTTTACAGAACAAATTTTTCGTAGCCCTAAATTTTTAGACATTTTTCGGATTTCCAAAACAGCTATCGCGAACTGACCTTTAAACAATCGATTTAATTTAAGTATTCGAATTTTGCATACACTTTTCTTTAAGACGTTTTCCTCGAGACTAAATCTTAATAGCCGAAAAATTACTCGATGTAAATTTCATTCACCGGTAGTACGCCTTTTAGTACATAATATAAATATACACACGCCTACAACTGCAATTTTAATTAATTATCAACGTGTCCGACGTACTATTTCTTATTACTATCAATTATAACTCGTATCGACTTACTGGTTTCACTTTATAGCTCCATTCGGAAGCATTGTTGCGAACAATTTTCATATTCTTTTTATTCATTTTTCTCATTTCTCTTTCTTAAGCATATTATTATGTATACAACCCCGATCTCTTTTACACTCTCTCTCTACAGCTTATTACTGTGTACTATATATGTATATAGCTGACCCAGCCCCGCATTGCTGTGGCTTAGTAGTTATAATAGATTAAATTAATTTTTTACTTATTATTTCGATGCAATCAAATTAACTTTTACTAATAAACCTGAAATTATTTAGCCAATTTTGAATCATATGTAGAGAATGAAATTATCCAACTAATATACACTTATTGAATTTACATTTTATTTATCTAGTCTTTAACTTTAATCTGTAATCAATGACTTATTTACACAATATACTAAATAAATTAGTTACATAAAAATTAAATAAATGAGGCAGATAACATTGGTTTCGAACTATTGCTTATATTATTTTATAAAATTGAAAATTATCTAAGCACTAATTTGTGCACAATGTTCTTGGTCAACCTGTCTTTTGCTAACACGAATAGACTTGATGGTGTTCTCACACGTGAGCAGGCAACATGCGTTCATTCTTGCAATTTCTTCTTCCGATTCAGTAGTTCTCATAACACGCATACGCCGTACATTTCTTGCGAAATTTGGTGATAGCAGCACGAATTGTTGATTCACCAGGTCGTAACAAACAATGCACATTTTTCACAGAGCACTGGTTTTTGATAATAAATTTCAACCATATCACAATCGTTGCTCGTTTGTGTAAGTCTTTCCATGATGAAATGGCAGAGAGTATACCGAAAACTTTTCACTTTGACAGATGACGTTTGGACGCCAATACCAACCCCAGTGCTGCCAACCTGAAAAACTTAACTCTTAAAAAATCACCGTATAATATCAGTCTAAATTGTCTAGTTTTTTACGCATTCCTATTGCATGTATCACAACGCCAGATTGGTACAGGAACGCGCAAGAATTTCAGGGCGACCAGTACACTACTTCTTATTTTATTTTGTATTTTAAGCCATGTGTAAAGGATGAGGTTGGGTAAGTGCGCTGAATGAGGCTGAAATAGGAATGATATAGGCGTGTAAAGGAAAAAAAATTAAAACAATACGTTTGAAAGATCGCTCGACGGAAAGAGGTAAATAGATGAGCTGACCAACTGTTTTCAGATCACGAGTTATACTAAAGCATGTCTAAGAGATATCCGTTCTTCTTCGAAAGCAGAGTGCCAAGACTACGAATGTGTTTAAACGTCATAAGAAAAATCACTGTTGTGCAAAAAAGAAAGTGTTAAGTCTTGGAAAACTTAAAACTACCTACAGCTGATGCGATAAAAATATTTGGACTGTAGATTCTCTGTTTTTTTTTTTTTTAAAAAAAGTGAAAATGAACCGGTTCAAAATTCTTTAGAACAATGCGTCAGAGCCCGAAATTTGAGGTACCGAGTATTTTAGCCGTATTGAAATCCCCAAATTTCTGTAGCTCGGATCAATTAGCCGACATCGCGAGAGCGATATCAGTTTAGAAAAGCCGTACTGTTATCCCTAGAGCTAATATAACTTTCCCCGGCTGGAATTTGAGTGCTTCGATTTTTGTATTTTCTGGCTCAATTCGAAATTTAATACGATTAATTTTTATTATATAAATGATAAAAAATTGATTAAAGGCCAAAAAAAAAAAAAATCTAAAACGGCATCTTACAATTAGAGGCACGGACCGGTAACAAAAATTTGTATAAATATACACATGTCATTATAGACACGTCTCTATTTGATTTGGTTCGACGCTGGGATATCGCACTAAAAATTTGACACGGTTTGAAGGTTTTTTTGTTAATAAAGCCAGATTTCATTGACAGTACCTATGTTTCCTCCGCAATACTTTAGGTGATTATTCGTTGTTGGCTGAGTTTTAAAAACATCGAAAACAAGCTCGTATACAAAGATAGAAAAAAATTAATAAGAATTTTTTAAATATTTAAAGCTTTCACAATGATTACTCGTAATAAATATCTTTTAAAACACAGTTGTTTCCGAAGAATTTTTTTTTTTTCATAATTATTTCATCACTACTGACCAACTTTAGTGGTAATTTAGCGATTAATTTAATGTGATAAAGAGTGTTTTGTGGAGAGGTAGTACTTAGTAGTACTCTCTCTGAACTTTATAATAGCTGGATATACTAGGGGAAAAAAAAAATGGTGTGTGGAAAAAAGAGGTGCAAAAATGGTTGAAGGAATGGTGCAAAGACTGAAGATCCAAGTCTCATCCTTTATCTCATTACTATTTGATGGTTCTTTTCTGTTTACGGTTTTGTTAGTTTTTGACTTTGTCGTGTCCTTCCTGGATTTTAGGCTCTCACTGATCATGCTTCATTTCGATTATAAATATTAAGCTGTCTGCATATATTGGTATTCAGATGCGTATTACGCGGCATTTTTGTTTTATTGGCATACATATATACGCTATTACTTTAATATAAATAATGCTAAGTTTATTATTATTGTTAGTTTCGAAATAAGTTAAGTTAGTTTTAATTTGTTGTACTATATACCTATTATAATAAACGTTGATAAGAGTGTTGGGCACTCACACAACGGGCATATTTGCCCCGCGAGACCCACAACTTATTGTTAAAAAAAAAAAAAGGTTCATTTCGCCACCGCAGTCTGCGTATTTCACCGGAATTATCCGGCAAATTGGAAGCAAGTGGATTCCCATGAATGCTAAGTCGGACAATATGTTTATTTGCTTGTCTTAATTTCATCCTCCACAAACATGACGTTTAAGTCATTACGGAGGGTTTAATTTGAGACGTACTAGCAGGGGGGCTGCCGTAATGGTTCTCAGTACCCTATTTTGGTATCGCTGTATTTTTTGTAAGTTCGATGTTTTTGCTCAGCCCCACAGCTGTATACCATACAGCCAGATCGGTTTTAGTATTTTATGTAATAAAGTTTTATTGTCTAACGATAAGCCCGCTATCTCTTAGCTAACAGCCACGACATGGTTCTAGTTTTAAACCTAAAATGCTCGATTTTTTTCTGAATGTGAGTACCCCAGGTCAGCCTAGCATCCAAGTGTACGCTTAAATATTTTACGCCATTGGCATTTGGCATTACGACGTTATTTATTTTGATTGGAAGGCGTTCAATTTTTTCAATTTGTGAATGAAATATGCGTCGACTTACTTTCATTGACTATTATGCGCTATCGTTTGAGTCAAGTCTCCACATGTCCAAGTGACTTCTGCAGTTTTTCTGTGGCTGTGTTTTCGCACTTATCCGCGGCCAAGATGGCTGCTTTCTCCGCATACAACAAAGCTACTTCTGTGTTATCCAGCATCGGGAAGTCGGACGTGTAGATGAAATATAATATTGGACCCAGAACTGCGGGACCCGAACCCTTACCGGAAAAATATTATTGATTATTCATCGGCTATTTTCACTCGAAAATATCTTTCTTGTGTATACGATTTAAATAGTAGATAGGAGTGAGGAAACAGAAGTTTAAGTTTATATAACAATCGCTAATGTCACTATCAAAAGCCTGCTGCTGGACATTCAGAAACGCGGCCGTACAACTATTCTTGTTTTCCAAGCTATTTTCAATAATCTTCGTTAGTTTGTGACTATAGTGTTGTGGTGCTTACCAAAAACAAATTGAAAATCGGGAATAATTGTATCAGTAGATAATATTGGAAACAACCGTTTTAAAATTAATTTTTCCAGTATCTTTGAGAGGACAAGGAAGCAGCGAGGTAGGTCTATATGATGAGATCACCTTAGACGTTTTTTTTCGGTACAACAATTATCTGCGAAAACTTCCAAGCCAGTGAAAAATATTGATTACGAAGGACGGCGTTAGATAAGAAAATTAACATAACTGTATTTTCGTCTTTACTCAATTGAAGCCGATACTGGTAAAAATTCGATTCTCAGCGTGAATTCTTTCGATCGTCCACCATGGTACTAGCTTCCGTGTGGGTTGTTTGGGCGCTGGGGTGTTTGATCGTGCTGCATTGAGTAGAGCTGAGGTGAAGTTATCCACTACGAAATCAATATCCTTGGTTAAGTTCAGCGAAATAGTGCGGCATTGGACAACAAGATGTGGACTGAAAACACTTTTCCCTCGGCCTGGAAGACAGCGATTATTACTCCCATCTTGAAATCTAACAAAAATCCTGCACTCACAGAAAGCTATCGGCCAATATCACTAACCTCGGTGTTGTGCAAAATTTTTGAACGAATAGTTCTCTGCCGTCTGAACAGAATATTAAACTCGGAAAACCGACTACATAAATCACAGTTTGGATTCCGGAGCGGGCGTTCTACGTTACACCCATTGTACATTCTTCATAATGCTATAATAGAGTCGTCAGCTCAAAAAACTCACCTGTTAGCTGTTTTCTTCGACCTTACCCAGGCGTTCGACAGAATTCACAGATCAAAAATTATGGCTCAGCTCTGCAAATGGGGCCTTCGAGGTAACTTAGCATCGTTTATAAGTAACTTCCTATCCGAACGGAAATTTATCGTTCGAATAGGAAAGCACTCTTCCTCGTTACGCTCACTAAAGAACGGAGTCCCACAAGGCTCTGTCCTCAGCCCGACCCTATTTAATATTGCTACCAGTGATCTTCCCTCCGCTGTACAACCGCCGGTGCAGTGCTCACTGTTTGCTGACGATCTTACCATTTTCGTGAACTGCAACACCATAAAAATTGGAGAGAAAGTATTACAGAGAACAACATCAAGAATCTCCGAATGGTGCTATCAAAATGGCCTCCAAATTTCCATCTCAAAGACCAAGGCTATTCACTTTTGTCGGATTCGGAAATGCAAACACAAAATTAACCTGGATAGTAATCAGCTGGTCGCAGCTTCCTCCGTTCGTTACCTCGGTCTACTTTTTGACCAAACTCTATCGTGGAAATCCCACATAAAGCAATTGAAACAATCCTGCTTCCAGAAAATTAACCTATTAAGAAAACTCGCACACACCACTTACGGATCAGACCGTGTCTCGCTACTTCGAATTTATCGCGCAGTAATAAGATCCAAATGTGACTATGCCTCGGAGATATACTCAACAGGTAACCAGAACTACTTACGATCATTAAAAACATCATCCATAATACAGCTCTACGGCTTTCTACAGGAGCATTCCGCACTACTCCCATCGATAGTCTACATGCAGAGACGCCCGAATGGCCCCCAGATATTCAACAAATGGCTCGCTCGTCCAACTTTTACATCCAATGCATCGCCTCAAACTGCAGACCTCCGCGTGTAATTCCAATTACTCTTCAAGCTAGAATGGAAACAGCCGAGACTATCCTCTCACATTACCAGCGGATATTATCAACCTTCAACATTAGGCAACCACAGTTAATCTCTCATTCAGCCGCAGTCATTTCACCATGGGACCACAATCCAGTTAAAGTGGATCTAGATTTATTAAATTGCAGCCGCAACGAAAATATTATCTCCGAGGAGGCTAAATCAAAGATATCTTCATATGCCCGCAATGCATCAGTACTCTTTACGGACGCGTCTATCTTCGACACTTTCGTAGGGTGTTCAGTGATAAAAGGAGATGCCGCACTAATTCGATACTCACTTCCTGAATTCTTCTCCATCCTCTCGGCTGAACTATACGCAATACTCTTAGCACTACAATTCTTCTTGAATCAGGAAACAGACAATTCAGTAGTAATCTGTTCCGACTCCGTTGCGGCTTTGAATTCCATATCCGATGTCTATAACGATAAACAACACCCCATTGCGAAGGAAGTTGCCAATCTACAAATATCTGCCCCTGCTCGCGCGATATCATTCCTCTGGATTCCAAGTCACTCGGGAATTCCTGGAAACGAGCTGGCCGACAGAACAGCAAAGGAAGCTGCAACGATTCTCCCCGTTCCAGACATTCCGGTACCAGCTTCAGATTATGTCCGCCATCTCAAATTGGCTTTGGCCACACTATGGCACCAGCGATGGCTGGCCGTCCCGTGTTCCAATAAACTTCGCCAAATCAAACAAAACGTTCGACCGTGGACGACTCACCTAACCCGACGAAAGGACGATGTAATTGTCACCAGACTCCGGCTGGGACACACACAAAGCACACATGGCCATCTGCTGCAAAGGACTCCGGCTCCAATCTGCAATATTTGTAACACTAATCTAACTACTCTCCATGTCCTCATAGAATGTCCTCAGTTCTCCTCCCTCAGATTTTCACATAACCTTCCCTCCTCCTTATCTACCATTCTCTCTGATGACCCCATAATCCTTTCGAACTTAATCCGTTTCCTACATCAAGCAAATCTATATCATACAATATAACCTCACTCCTCGTTAACTTATTATATTCGCTTGTAATTATCCGTGCCTCTAGCCAATAGTTGCTGAACACGGCACGCTAATTCAAATAATAAATAAATAAAATAATTCTTCCGATCGTTTTTGTTCCCATAAATACAAGTAGTTTAAATTCCATCATCAGAGTAGTATAGCAGTTATCTTGATTGTACAACGTTTCTGATATTGGCTTTTCTGTAATGTAAAAAGCCAAAAAGTTTATGCGCGTACTGAAAAAAAAAACTTTTGTAACGATGGTCGAAAAATATTTTAACTTTAATATTTTAGAGAAAGCTTTTGAATATAGAAATAACGATAAAGAGGCGAAATTTATTGTTTTCTTGTTTCTTAAGTAGACTTTACCCTTGGGACAGTCCAAATTATCAGCTGATCGAGTCACTGACAGAAAGTTTATAACATTATTTTGATAGAGTTTATCCGCAATACTTCAGAACCGGCGAAATAACGTTTCATTTTTCGAAGAAACATTTACCATCGCCTGTTGGTCATAATCCTTTTTTTCCTTTTTTTTTCTTTTTTTTTTTTTTTTTTCATTTTTATTGCTTTACCGTCATCTTTTACGATACGGCCGGAGCATCTATTTACGGCTTCCTTCTGTTCTTTATTATAGCAGGATGCTAGCTGCTTGGAAGCAATCTCGATAAGTAAACAGAACTTCTTGCTCGATCAAATATTTACCCTAAGGGTATTTCTTAACGGACAATTTTACGCTGCAATCGTACATCAGCGGAGCAAAAGAAAGCCAAAGATCTTTCGAATTGCCACTTAAAGATTGTCGGTATACAAAAATATATTCGATAACTATCTTTATCATTACGTATATTTCTCTTTAATGCCGAAATTCAATGGTTCTAGCCGTTTAAGATATGCCTCCGAACTGATCTTTGTTACAAAAAAGAAAAAGTTTTTGAAACTTTCAGGCTGCTAGTCACATAGGGGACCATTATTTATGCGATTTTTCAAAAAGAGCAACCGTTTTTTAATTTGATCTTAATATATTTTGTTTAATTGAAGATAATCCGGCATTATACAAGTGCGGATTTTCACAGATTTTTATTTAAAATTTTAAAAACGTTGTAAAAAAAAATTGATAAAAATGACCGAGCGACCAAAAACAAAAAAAAAAAAAAAGACCCGAAGTTCGGCCATAAACCTTTTAAACTTCTAAAAGTACTGGAATGTAATTTGAAAAAAATAAAAACTGGTTTTTATGACGTTTTTCAATTTTCCGCTTTCAAATTATTCTATACAGTCATTCGTGAGTTACGTCAAAACATTTTTTCTGTTGCAAAAAAAGACAAATTTATACTAAAAAAAGTTTCAACGGGTGACAGATTTCCCCCACTGGTCGCTGTTTTTTTTATTTTTAAATATACGTAAAAAAGAAAACAAATTAACATCAAATGGCTAAACAGAAGAAAAAGATACTAGGGTGGTTCAAATATAAACCGGAATTTCGTCATAAAAATTTTTATTCTATACTTACAGTGCTCATATTTTTTACAATTTTTCGAGATAACCCCCCTCGCACGCTACGCACTTTTTCCACCTCTCCGGCAATTTTTTTATTCCTTTTTCGTAAAAATCTCGCGGCTTGTCACATAGCCATTTGCGCACGAACGATACCACCTCATCGTTGCTGTCGAAACGTTGTCCACCAAGTGCTTCTTTCAACGGGCCAAACAAATAATAATCACAAGGCGACAAATCTGGACTGTAAGGAGGATGTTCAAGTGTTTCCCAGCCCAATTCGGCCAATGTCTCCATCGTTTTCCAACGAGTGAATTTTTGTTCAAAATTCAGAAGTCTTGGCACCCATCTAGCTGCAATTTTGCGATAACCTAGCCGATCATGAATTATTGTCTCAATACTACCCCTATGCTGATGCCCAATTCGTCGGTCATATCGCGTACACGGACGCGTCGGTCAGCCAAAATGAGTTGTTCGATGGCTTTGACGTGTTCATCTGTAATGCTGGTTTTTGGGCGCCGCGCATGTGCTATGTTTGACACCACTTCACGTCCTTTTCGAAACGCGGAACACCACTCGTACACTTGAGTTTTGCAGAGACACTCATCCCCGAACTGTTCGCGTAATTTTCGGTAAATTTCCACGGATTTTACGTCGTCTTTGACTAAAAAACGAATAATGATGCGTTGCGCAACAGACACTGGTACTTCTTTTTCACTCATGGCTCTAACTACACTAAAAAGTGACGTTACGCGGTTCTAATTGCTCTATACGCTTCGTAACAAACCGGTCTAACTGCCAGTGCAACCACTTTTTCCACAATAAATGTTTCGCGCGTTTATTTAAAAATTCCGGTTTATATTTGAACCACCCTCGTCATTGGCGAACAACATGTCAATGTGTGACGACTGCGCTACAGCAATTTCGTAATGTCTAAAAAAAAAAAAAACAACAACAAAAAAAAACAGTTCAGTCAAGCATGATGTTTCATGCGCTGCAGATTCCGTATGTTACAATTAAAGATAACGATAATTTATTACTAAATTCAAAACAAAGAAATCTGATTTTTCACGCCACAAAGAAAGAGAGATACTTAATTTTTCGCGTTTTATTGAACTTTTTGCCAATGTTTCTATAAATATATTACATGACTGGAAAAATTTTTTTTTTTTTTTTAAAAAAAACGTTGAGGTTTCGGTGCCCTCCCCCAAGGGCTTACTAATTTTAATGTTGGAAACCCGAATGTTCAAAACTAGAGAAATATACACGGGAATGCGCATATTTTTAACCTAGTTCAACATTTTTAACTATATTTCACGCTTGTTTGAACTTTTCGCCAATTTTGAAAGCTTCGTTAAAGAATGGAAATACGATTTCTTTCCCGAGCGATCTTTCCACCGATGATATATCGTGTGTCCGGAAAAAAAAAAAAAAAAATGTTTTTTCCAAAACTTTTAAGCTTTCATTGTCCCCAGGAGGGCCTAAATATAAAGTTGTAAGCTTAGCTATAGTTTTCCTATAAAACGATTCTTCATGCATATGTTTGGGATAGGTTTTTGCTTCCCTGCTTTTTTTTTTTTTACTCGGACTATTATTTATGTGCATATCATTTTGGGGCGAGTCGTTAATAAATTTTTAACCGGTGCTTCTTTTTCGATCTAAATCATTTTTGATAATTTTTTTGTTCTGCCATAGCATTATTTCATTTTCGCTACGGCTTACGGACTATCGACTATCAATTGGATTGTGTGCTGGATATTATTGTAAGATAGTAAATACAAAATTGGTGATCTTGATAATGACCACCACTTTCATGACTCGTATTGCTTCTTCGCTTCATTGCGTGAATTTTCAACTTTCATAATTTTGTAATTCCTTGCCGTGTCTCTAGCCTAAGTTGCTGTATACGACACGTAAAATAAATAAATAAATAAATAAATAAAATTTTAGTATCGCGTTACGAAACCGCTTTCAAATGCTTTAAAAATTAGCCGGAAAAATTTTCGCTACGGGCTATGTGCGAGTATATTTGTTAAATCGATATATTATATACATTTACTACTTTTAAAAGATACAAACCGTTTCTTCGATGACATTTTCGATTTACTGATGTCATGCCAAATAATTTCCTGTCTTCTTTGAATTCAGTATATCAAAGGAATATTACAAAAACAAGTTTTACGAACGTTCTCGGTGGTACTCCGAATTCCTCCTGTTCAAGTTACTGACCGACACGTATTCATAACAGCAGGTCTGTTTTTTATAAAGTCGTTGCATGTTTATGTAGACAAAATTTATTACATATGTACCAGGACCGTAGCCAGGAATTCATTTCGGCGGAAGGAGGCATTCCGAACAATACGTAATACGGAACATTGATATTACATGATATTACATTTTTGATATTTTTTATTTAATTATTTCTATAAATATAATAATGAGATACAAAATATTTTCTAACACAGTTCATAATCGGTCACGGAGATTTTCAGACGTACCATAAAAGATTCCAAGTAACAAACAAACTGCGAAGTATATGAAATTAAAATAGATACGCCGGTCCATATCGTGTTTAGAATGTTTAGCATTTAAACAAGTACGAAGTAACTATTCGAAACAAGCAATGCATTTGAAAACTGCTTCAAACATACTCGAAATATAAACTATATTAATACAATAATGAAGCAAAAAAGTCTCCTATCTTTGCGTAAACAGAATTAATAAATGAGAAAATGAGTTGAAACAGGAAGTTAAGAAAAGTACAGAAAAACGATTTCCTCTGTATTTTCTCTTATTTATAATAAAAAGGGAAAGGGAAAGGAAAAAATAAAACCCAAAACATTTGGGGGGGGGGCCTAAACACCCCCTGCCTATGGCCATGATATGTACAGTTCGGTATGAGAAGATTATTAAAAGTCAATGAGTGCTTTGCAATGATGCGCGTAATTCACGAGAGATATGCATCAATGGGACTGGAAGTTGGCAATTTGAAGTGGTCTGGCTATATTACTATCAGTGCGATATTATATACAGGCGACGGATTTAATGGACATTTTAAATGTGTGAGACATTACAAACAGAATGGACGCTATTATTAGCGGTTTATTGATGGATTTTTCTTTTTCGAAAATATTTATTTCGGTTCGTCAAGAGGAATGATGATTTTTTCGAATTTTCAATGGGCGGCAACCGGATTCGAACCAAGTTCCATACAAACGAAACATCATTAGAAAATAAAAGTACGCTGCAGGAGCAGGCTGTTAGAAATTTATCATAAGGCTAATCTGTAAAAAAAAAACCAAAATCATTTACGCCACCAAATTGGACTTAATGGCGCAGAAAGGGCAATGTGTTATCTTTTAAACATTTCATCGTCTTCTTAACTGAATTAATTTGCAAAAAGCTTCACGAACATAATGAACAGAATGCTATCCAAATGACGGTTATTCTTTATAAGCTGGTCATCCATTTTGAACTTTATTTTTTATATTTTTGAATTTCAAACTTTATTATTCTCCCGTTTACTGAAACGCTCCCAAATAACTTCTCGATGATAAGACCTTATACGGAACTAATGCTTCTTCTGTTTAAGAGTTCCGTGGCTCCTCTGTAACCCCGTTTCACAGTCTAATTTTCATTTTTTTTTTTTTTTTTTTTTTCATTTTAAATAATTATTGCTCCTCTCCAAAAATTTTCGTATTGTTTTTTTACATAGTAAACTTTCTTATTCCAATTCCGGTTTTTCTGATATTTCAAAATTTTCCGTTCACACCTTTTTCGTTAAATTCGGTTATATCTTAAAATTTTCATTTCCTTCATTCTCCGTTATTTTTAGTGAGCGTTATCTAGGAACACGTGTCGGCCTCTTTTCCTACTCTCAACGCCTACCACCGTTCTACTGCTAAATTTTATTTACCCTTTCGTACTGTAATATAATGCGCAAGCTACATTTTTTTCTTTTTCACTATAATCATTTTGTCCTTTTTCATAACTAACTTATTGTGTCGGTTTGTCCAATTTTTTTCTCAGCTGCGTTAAACTTTAGCCTGTCTACTTATTTTTGCTGTAGTTTTTTCAAGCGTGTTCACTTTCCCCGCCTACAGTTATTTCGCTTTTAGCCAATTCTGCTTTTCATATTTCTCTATTATTATTTTTAAAAACTGTATGATTGCCCTTTGTGATTGTTAGAAAAAAGTAAGAGGGCTTCAAAGTAATATTAGTGTAACTTTTTTAAAATAGTAATCGGTGGATTTTCAAAGAAAATTCGAGTTCACATTGTAATTCGATCGGAACCTTCTTTTTTTCTCTCTCTTTTAATTCGATACTTGTTTATATCTTCCCGACGGATGCTTTTTAGACTTTTCTTTGCAGTCTCCTTCTCTTCAAATTTAAGCGATCGACTTATTTTACTTAACTTTTTCTCGTTAAAGGAACGGGTCCTCATAAATATCAATATTGATCATTGTGTAGTTCTCTCGATTCCGGTAAATAGTGCGTACCATCTTGTGACAACATATAGTGTGTGTCGGGGGTAGAGTGAAATTAAGCTCTTCATATTATCCCGAGCCTAATAGATATTTCCGCTTGGGATCTGTGCCTGTGCAGATTTCTTCGACATCCAGCTCTCAATTTCAGATTAGCCATTTTATACCACTGGGAGCGACTTGGATCCGGTATGAGACCATTCCCGAAAACTTTGGTAGCAGCCGTCTAACTGCTACACTACTAGTACTAAAGAAAAAAAAGAAAAAAAAAAAAGGAAAAAAAAAACAATATTTTATCCTTATCTTACGTCAATCTGTAATGTTTCTTTCTTGTTTACAGGACTGTCCGGAGGGCTTGGTGCATGAAACTGCCTTTAAAGACATTTATGCTAAATTTTTTCCGCACGGAAGTAAGTATACAAACCATTTAAAATATATCATTATTATTGCCGTCGGATTTATTTGGGCGAGTGCGCAGAGGACAGTAATATTTACGTTTTTCTAATTAGATAAAAAAAGGGTAATAAATCGATTTAGTACTTCATTAGAAAACAGTATTCTATATTTTAAGTTTCTCTAAACGAGATTACGTATTTGGATTCTCCGGAAGGGGGTAGGGAGAGTATGTTGTCTACAGATTGTACTGATTACTTTTAAGTTTAATAACACGTGGAAGTCGACTTTCTTTCATAAAAGTGTACGTAATCGTGCATTTAAAATAGCACCCGAGATAAAAAAAAAAACATTTTTACATGCTGGCCACACAGCCTTGTTGCATAATTTTATTTTTTAGAGAGCCCCACCTCCTATGAATTGTCCTTTCTGTTGCCAAGGTGTTGCCCGCTCAACTCCTCACATACCGTGTGACTATCCAGCACTTTTACTCCATCGGCCCCCTTTTGTAAATAACAAAACAGTCGCTAACATACTTGAGAATTCCCCCAATGCAATTTCATCTGTGACACAGTTTATCAGAATTAGTGGAATAAGCAGTTATCTATAAGAACAAACCGCGCATCCTCGTACTCTAGCCAGAACAGTTAAACACGGTACAGGGTGTTGCGTCTACAAAAAAAAAAAAAAAAAAGGCTGTCACGGGACGCCCGACAGGTGTGAAACATCATAATAGATGGTTAATCAAAGAATTTTTAATTTAAAAAAACTAATAAACAATTTGTATTCCAATGCTGTAAAATATCATCCTCAATGTTCCAAATTCAAATATTGGTGTATTATTATTATTATTGTTATTGCGTATCCAGACAATTATATTCGGCTGCTGATCCGATATTTTATAAATTTATACGTATTCAACTTAATCAAAGTGTGCTTTTCTACCGCCGAAAATAATACAACCCTTTCATCCTGTTTGAAATAAAAAGTTAGACATGCGTTTTTCAAAATGAATCCTAAGTATAATATTTAATTTCTGAAAACTAACTCGAGTTCCTTTTTCTCCCTTACGGCTGTACAATTCAAACTTTGTCGGTAAATATTCATGACCCCGCTATTTTGTCTTAGGAAAAATTAACTTTAATCTCTTTTCGCATCTCACTGTAAGACTCCAGTAATATATCAGCCGTTTTTCATACTACGTCAGATTCAGAAAGGGATACTACTACTAGGCTTCTGATTTTATAGAGGTATGGATGGGATTTTGTGTTGAACGATAAGAGTTTCAAAGCTGATAAACAACTCGTAGAATCAGAAATGATAATGAAATTTCCAGAGAAGATACGTGAATTTAAAAGGGACAAAGCCTTGAAAATCGCAATATATTCGGCACTAAACACAGAGGTAAAACGAGGAAGAGAGAATTTTTTAGTTAAGTTCACACATGGTATAAAATAAGCAGCACCCGCAGAATTCTAAGATTTAGAACCATCCGTAAAAACCGGGGTTGCCAATGGTCTGAAATTATTGCATTGAATACTCTGCTAGCGTTGTGCCTATTAACAAACTGAAAAGAATCCAAATTTACCTGTAACTTAAAGCAGTTATGTGAGTATGGTTATTTAAAGATCAATGAAGGATACCACCGGTATGGTAATAAAAGAATATCGCTGAAGCCTAGCAACACTTAAAGATAATAGAGGCATTTTGGAGGTCTTAAATCTCCAATTGTCTTTAGCATCCAAATAAGTAAATTGAAGTTGGCTGGAGGACAGTATTTCATAAGAAACCCTTTCGCCTAGGTACGATGATCTAACAGAGAGAGAGGAGGAATATTCAGCTTCCAAAGCAGCAATAGAAGTAGGTAAGCAAGCGCCGATTTTAAGCCGTAAGAATGAGTTCTGTATCCTCCCTACTTTGTTACGATTGGTTGCTGAGGAATTATGAAAGAAGTAACAATCATAGTCTAAAATACTGCGATAGTATGCTTTTTTATAACTTACTCATTGTGCAAGGATCGCTACCCCAATTGCCATTACAGAGGGCCTTGAGTAGGGGTAACCGTTTTAGAAGTTTGTTATACATGTAATCTACATGATGGTTCCAGTTTAATTTAGAATCGAGAATAAAAACTAAGTACTTATGTGCCGACAAAATGGAGAACCGGCAATGGAAATAACACTGTGAGTTGGGTTAATTGAGCGATATGAGAACACTACTGCTGTTGAAGGAGCAATAGACAAACCAAGATTATTTAGGATATTGCAAACCCGTATGATATCGTGATTAAGCAAGGTGGAAGCTTCAGACAGGTTTCTACAGCGACTGCAAAGAACAATGTCATCTGCATAAGACAATAGAAAACCGTCATTCGCCAATTCTAAATTAAGAATTATTAAGATATGTAAGTTAAATAGCAGCGGGCTTAACATTGATCCCTGACATAAACCAGTGTAGACAGTTCTATTCACTGGTTCTTGTGTGGGGTGTTGGAAACAAAACGTTTTCTCCGAAAACGAACTGTGTATTAGGTTTGCAAAGTTCTCAGATATGCCTAATTCCACTAATATCTTAGATAAAATGTCCAATCGAATATTATCAAATGCCCTCTTGATATCAATGAAGCACACGGTTAGATATTCCTTCTTGATTAAATGTTAGCCAGCAGGTTAGCTACATAGTCCATGTGTTGTTTCATGATATTTTTGAATTCTAATTTTATTAATCGTCTCATACAGTAATAATCACTTAAACACTAGAATATTAGACCAAATTCAACACACGTTCGGCTACAATATAAATTTGAATACGCGCTTGATTTAGTGTCAAATAAATAAAAACTACAATTTCACTCTCCGAAAGATACATTTTTGCATTGTTTCAAATTTGAACCGTATAAAATTTTAAGCGATTTATACGCTTTTCGATTAAATTTCGCTTTTGAAAAAACTCAAACGAAAACAATTTTAGCTAACATCGATAATAGCGAGGAATGAAATAATAATTTGTACTACTCAGATACAGAGATCATTTAATTGAAATTATTTTTCACTCGTTTGTAATGGGAGCGGTATTCTTGAAATAGGCCATCGCACCTTTTTCAATAGTAGAAAATCAAAAAAAAATTTCGATCTCTGCCACGAAGTGAAAACAATTTTTTTTTTTTCATGCAGTCGATACAAGATGTTTCCGGGGCTTTAGCATTCTGATTCTGTAATTTCCGCATCAGTTTTTTCGGCACCCAACATCGAATTTGGATTTAAAAACTCTGCAAAAAAAAAAGAAAAAAAAAAAACTCTGCAAAAAGATGCAGACTTTTATCAACGGTTGCGGTAGAAGTCAAGACTATTTGATTCTAGTTCCGTTAAATGGAAAGTCGAAAAAGGTTCAAATGAGATGATCAAACAACAGACAACAATTCGGTGAAAATTATCAGCTATCGGTTAAAGAAAATCGTACCAACTGTTGACGAACGGTTGAGCAAGTTTTACTTTTGAGAACAACCGTTCAAAAAGGTGGTCACGACGAAGGAGAAGGCAGCTTAAAACACGGTAATTTTTTAGATATCACAACTCTTATTAGCGAGAATAGGACATCTGTAGAATGTAACGAAAGAATCTCGTCGTCGGAAAATTCCAAATAGTCCTCGTAATTCAGAATTAAATACATTTAACGCGCATTTAGTTATAGAACAGATTAGCATTTAACGAAAAAGTTAATTACGCTTCGCTAACATAGTAGCTGAACGTAGAGACATTTGGGAAACTTACCGCGAATGGTCTTCGAAATCGCTTTTGAACTTATTGAAAAAGCTTCGAGTGCGTTCGGTCGACATGAGAAATGGTATTTTTTACAAACTTTCGATCGCGCGACCGTAATGTAATGAAAGACACGAACGACGTCTCGAAACTTAACCCGGTATCTAAAACATTGTACCTAGCAGCGTCCGTCAATTTTTTTTTTCCTAAACCTTTTTAAGGCATTAAATATGGCTAGCGAATTTCTCTCTGGTTTATCATAGTAGTGTTTCTTTAGAAATTGAAAAATCAGTACACCCGAAAAACGAATCGTAGGCGGCACACTAGCTGCTATTTCTAATGAAAATATGATTCCGTACGCTAGCGGCCAGAGTCTATTATTACAAATCAAAGATTAATTCTTAATTTATATCTTTGTATACTGTCATTCTAATCTAAGATATTAAATGACAGCGCTACATTTTTAATCAGTTAATGAAGGAATGGCTCATAAATTTCGTCTAGCCCCTGCTAAATGTGAAGAAAAATGGAAATTAATTTTTACGCGAAGAATCAGTTGAAGTCGTTAAAAAGAAGAAGTTGATGGATACTAACGCAAAACGTACTATATATAATAATAGAAGTTAAAAAAATTACAAAGAAAAAAAAGTTTTTGAAGAAAAAATATTGTTCCTACTATTTAATAATTGCGAAGATTCAATAATAATTTGCTGTTGAGTTTTTTTTTTTGGTTTTTTAAACTGGCATACAATTTCTGCACTAACAATAAATGTACAAATAAGACAAGCATAAAAACAGAAATAGATATTTAATTTGCAAAAGAAGTGAAGCTAAGACATATTCCAGAGCCACTTAATGCCGTCGTAATTGGGGGGGGGATGGGATAACGGGTCTAAAAAAAGCACTTTTTTGAGAGTAATTTTTAAAGAGACTATTAAAGTTATTTCATTAAAGTTTTTTACACATAGTTATATGACATTTCAAGAACATTCAGTAATTTTTTCGTCAAAAAATATTCATAAACAAGCTAGTGAGAACGAATTGACGGAGGCCATTTCAAAAAAATACGTTTTGCGGTGTCCACGATAACTCGTTACAAAATCATCCGAAACACGAATAGTTGGAAAAAATGGTTAATTTAGAAGTAAATCTAGGTCGCAACGTTGTCCTTTTATTTTTAAATTTTTTTTTCAATTTTTGGCGGTCGGATGAAGTCAAAACCACGATATTTACCCTAAAAATGGCGCCATTTTGTGACTGTAAAATCGGTCTCAAGCGAAAAAAAAAAAAAAAAGAAGAACGTCGCGACCTAGTAAAATATGTATTATAAAACTGTGCTCAACATGAACCGGATCGGTACAGAAGTTTTTGAGATATCGTGTCCACCGACTTCAAAAAAGTCATTTCGAGAAAAATGCGTTTAAAGTTTTGAACTATGAAAATTGGAAGAAAAATTTTTTTTTTTCTCACTTAAACTGAATCGTCGATGCCAGCACCATAAAGTAAGGTACCTGCTGCACTTGCAATGTCCAAGGCTTTCTTTTGCTCCATTCTTTCCATTATTCTAGCCTCTTTTGTCTGAAGCGCAGTTTTTTTCTGGGCTCTTTGAATTCGCGTTTCATCGGCTGTTTGAACGTACTGATGAGCACTTGGACCAACGCTGATTTTCATCTCTTGTAGGAAGGTTAGTAATGCAAAATTGCCTTCATTGGAAAACATTTATTGCGATTTCTACTAAAATAGGGCTACTGGATAAAATTTTTGGAGTGATATTCCAAATAAGTTGATTTAGGCTTTCGTTATTGTTTTGAGTAAATCCACCAACACACCGCTCTAAAAGCTCGTCCTTGCTTAAATCTTCATAATTTAGCTCGGTTGCTTTTGTTACATCATCCGGAAAAGGTTCATAATCGTGCTGAAAATTTCTATTCCGGTGGCGGCCAAAGATTTTTGATAAGCGCACCACAAGTCAGCGCCGGCCAGACACTTATGATGCTGTGAATTTTTGTTCGTTGATTTATAATGGAAAAAGTTTGCTGAAATCGCATCCTTCATTTTTTGCACTGAATCACAATTTCTTTTGATTGCTAATCCATAATACACCGTTAATTTATCAATTGTTTTACCAGTGAGTTTTCCTTTTCCAGAGAGACTTCCGCTTCTTCTAACATAGTTTGTCCAGCCTTTTTTTCCGGTTTTTATTTCTGTTGTGTATTTTACAAAATCACGCAGCCGTTTGCCGATCCTTTTTTGAACGTGGCCGACGCATTCTTATTTATTTATTACAAAGTCTTCGCCATATGGATGGCATTGAATTACATCGGTGAACCTTTTCAACTATCACCGTCGTCGACGTAATTCTTATACTTGACGTCGTACTTTTCCTCCGATCGTTGAAACATTTCTTTTATTACTGATACTTCCATGTTTCCTGCAGGTCCAATGTGATTTACTTCACATTCACCATGTTCCACGTGCTTGGTATGTCATTCTTCAAATTCCATTATATTTAATTTTTTCTCCCAAGTTTTATACCTTTAACAGTGCTCACTTTTAAAGCAAATATCTATATAACTTTTCCAGTGTAATATCCTATTAATGAAGAAACACCGTATAACGAAAAGAAACCTCGTTTTTTCCAGGTACCATCACCGGCTAGGCCCTTTGAAAGAAAAGGAAGCAGCTGCTCCAGTTAACTACCTACTGCTTTCGGCCGGCTCAAAAGGGGTGCAGTGCGCAGCTTATTATCTTAATGAGTTTTACTCCAAATGACCTGAGGTTTTGGGAAAATATTTCTAAGAATTTGTACTTTTATATGAAAATTTTTCAAAAAAAAACCGATTTTTCAAAGTGGTTATCCCATACCCCCCCTTAATAATCATCACTAACTACACAGCTGATTTCTTAAATCAATGTAATTTTTGTTTTCTTTTTCGCTTACGTTTATTGAATAGAAATTGTTTATCACATTCACTCGCAGATCCACTACGAACATACCATGAAGCAGATATAGAAGCGTGTTACAAACTGCGTTTAGATTATTACCTGAAGTATTACATGAAAAAGAGGGATGTGCAGGATTTTCTTGTAATTTATAAAAGCCTTTCATAAAACTTATACCTTTTCTCTTTGTCCTAGTACCGTAAATTAAATTTTTGGTGCTTTTTATACCATTCATTAAAACGTGTACTACTCGATAATAAGATGAAATAGTGAATAAAATTATAAACCTGTATACGTTAGAAAGGTTTTTGGGATTATTTCACCTTCAGTTAAAAAAGAAGATTATCAATGTAAAAAATATAAAAATATCAGTAAATTTGATCAAACTACGTGTTATTATCTGCTGAAAAACAAATGATAAAATAGACAGAGATAAAAAATTTTGGAAAAACCCGGATAAAAATATTAAAATTATTTTGTATTGAATTTTTATCTAAAAGTCAATTTATTCACTTATTTGTTTTTAGTAACCTCTCCAGTTCACCCAAAAAAAAAAAAAAAAAAAAAATCTAGTTACGTTCCTGATCGATTTATGTAAAAACATTTAATCTTACATCTTTAAAATTATATTCTCGTGTCGAGCGCTAAAGTGTGGGTTTATGACAATTGAATTAACTCACCTTCGTGCAACTTTGTTTTAATAGTCAAAACGAATAAATACATGCGTACCTTAAACTTGAATTTGTTAAAAATAATAAAAAAATTTACAAAATTCCAGTTGGTTACGGATAATTAAGATCTGTGACGGTAGAGAATTAGTCATTTGAATAATTGAAAATCAAAATTTTGCTGTCGCGAGTCCAGGATTAAATTTACTATTGTGAATATCAAAAAACGAAATTCGATTGTTGCGCGTATAGCATTAATAGCTTATTTAATATGCTAGTATAAATATACTTAGAAAACTGGAATCACTTATTAATGCAGCAATTAGTCTTGTAGTTAAGCTGTTAATATTATTGTTTTATTTTTCTTAGAAATTAAAATTTTTTGTAATATACATATATATATATATATATATATATATATATATATATATATATATATATATACAAGCTATGATCAATAAGTACTGGGAATTTGTAAATAAAATAAGTTTGTGTTACCTTTCAGACAAATTTATTTTATCTCCTACAAAATAACTGTAGACAAACCAAAAAAAAAAAAACGAAAAAAACACTTCCACCTGAATCAACATACGCCAACGCGTTTGACTCAATCATCCAGACATTTTTGGTAGGCCGAAACAGGGGGATGTCTTTTAACAACTTCGTCTCATTCTGTTTTATGGCTTCCAGAGACTCAAATCTTTTTCCACGAAGTGGTGGTTTTAGGCGATGGAAGAGAAAAAAAGTCGTACGAAGCCATATACGGCGAATACGGTGTCTGCTGGAGGATATTTACGCTGTGTTTGGTCAAAAAATCCTTCACAATCTGCACTTTGTGTAACGTCGCATTACTGTGGTGCAAAATCCAACTATTGTCGGCACACACATCCGGCCGTTTGCGGCGCACAGCATCTCTCTCAAACGTTTCGAAACAACAAGGTAATACTCCTTGTTGTCACTCGGTGGCAAGAACTCGCAATGGACAACACCTTGGTAATCGAAGAAAACTATTAGCATAACCTTGATTTTCGAGCGACTTTGGTGCAATATTTTCGGTTCCGGCTTGCCTTTGAGGCGCCATTCGATGATTGTTGGGCCGTTTGCACATCGTATTCATAAGTGCACGTCTCATCTCCCTCCCGTAATTATCCATTTTATGAAGTTTGGATCACTTCTTTTTAGCAAATTTCTTTCGATGGTCTTTTGCAGGAAATTCAACTCCTAAGTCGTGCAGCAACGTATCGCATGCCGCCTAAAATATCCACAACAGTATGCTGAGCGGTTCCATATAATAAAATGCTGAGATTACTAGTCATTAATCTAAAGGTATGTCCGCACTTGTGCGCTTTCACTTTTACCTTACGTCTTGCCTCTTGCCTCTTTCAACTTGCGTCTAGATGCCTATTGACGCATGCCCGGCAGGCATGCAATTTCTGTCCGCACTTGTTCAGCTCGTCTGTGCGTCTCGTCAGTAGGTCCTGTGGTGCAATCATCTCAAGATGGAGTCAGACGCGCGCTGTTCCTACTTTTGCTAAGTTCTGCATTTTTAGTTTTGAAACATGGAAGAAAGTAGAACATGAAAAGAAAGAAGAAATCGCTGCGGGTTTCGGACTTTTTGAAAACTCGAAATTACAATATTCTGAAAGAAGTGAATACAGATGATTTATTGTTCAAAAACTTTACTCGAATGTCGAAGGCCAACTTTGATTGTTTGCTAATCTGATTCAGGAAAAAATAGAAAAAAAAAGAACACACGTTTCCACAGTATAGGCTTGCTATCACTTTAAGATTTTTGTCCACAGGCGAAGTCAATCCAAATCTCTTTTTTATCTATTCAAAGTTTCCAAACAAAGTCTATAATATCAGAAATTATACCGATCGTTTTGAAAGTCATAATTGCAGCACTGCCGGATTACATCAAGGTCAGTAGAAGTAATTGTTTAGTAACGTGTGTTTATTCATTTGTATTTCGTAATTGCTCGAAATAATTATCACAGCAGAAGAGTGATATTATATAGGGAAAAAAGTGCATATAAATGTGTACATACATACATAGAAGAAGCGGTAAAATAATGGAAGCAGAAATATGTATAATGACGGCATTTCAGTAGGCTAGGCGCTGTGAAAATAAGTATGTTTATATAATATGATAGCAGACAGTGAACAGGAATTAAGGTCCTTCCTGCATTAGATGAACCAAATATTTAAAACATCTCTCTCTTTCTCTCCTCAACCTAAGGTGGGTACTAGCTATTTGTACATCTTTGCTGTACACGATGTAGGTAGTGTACTAGGCAATTATTATATGCAACGCAGCTGTACACACGCAAGAAGACTGCATTCGGAACTGATTAGTAATCGTTTGATTTATATCGACATATACAAGTGCAGTCCTATTTATGTCTGCTGTGTACTGACCTAGCGCGCTCATATGATGATATGCATGTTTGCCATTGCCTTCCACGTGACTATTAGCGATTATTTAATTTTTTTAAATTCTTGCAATAAGTCGTCGTCGCTCGGGATCGAACCCGTAACCTCCATAACGGAAGTCAAGCGCTCTAGCAATTGGCCTATCGCGATATAATATGAAAATAAATATTAAAAAAAATCGTCGCTTCTCGCCTTTACTTAGAGCCTACGGCTAATATTATGAAACATGGTATATGGTTTAGCGTGATTTGCTGAATGCCAAATTTGTAACTGCTGTTGTTTTGTTGGGAAATTGTGAATGAAGAAATACAATATCAATGCACGATCCGCCACGGAACGTTTCTTCCATAAACTGAAGCAATCGGTGATTTTCAGGTTCCTTCAGATCTAGCAGACAAAATGGTGGATATAGCACGGTATTGTCTTTTTTCAATAACTTTGGAAACTTCTACTCCCTTCGGTGTGTAAGCCATCAAATTCAATTCAAAGAAATCTTCAATATCGTCAATGCCAGTGTCAGGTGAAATGTAAACCGTTACAATCAATTCCCGTCGACGACCATTGATAGCGATTTCGATAGCGCATATATCACCTAATCTTCGCTTACTGCCATCGTTCTCTTGAGTTCTAACGAATTTTTGTAAAATTTCATCAGGATGTGCCGAGTCGAAAATAGCATGCAGTTTTGGACCGGGGCAGAGGAACATCATCGAGAAGCGGTCCAGGATCGACTGAATCAAACGTAATATGTTCACTCAAATGCACTGATTCACTATAAACCTGTTTGTCCTAGTAATCCGCCGAACGGTTTATCGAATTCCATAGGGTAATTTATTGAAGCTGAGAACTGAGAATTTCCAACAGCTTGGCTCCAATCATGCTTACCTCTATAAGCCCGTTTGACTACAGTGGTATTCTTATTATAAGCGCGCTATTTCGTTTCCTTTCCAGTGCGTTATTTCGTCTCCTTTTCCGCGTAACATTTTCGAGCAGTTAAGTCCCGGCTAAAGCGTGTTCCATGCTAAAAAAAAAACAATAATGAGATGTAGTAAAAAAAAAAAAAAAAAAAAGATGGTAAAGAATTAAATATAAAAATAGACGGAGAAAAAATAAAATAGGTGAAAAGCAAGGATATCTGGGGAGAATAATTACAGAAGACGGAAGAAGTGATCAAGATATAAAGGAGAGAATAACAATGGCAAAATTAGCATTCAATAAAAAAAGGAGCCTCCTAACATCTAGAAATATCCAAAGAGAAATAAAGAAAAATTTTATTAAAGTATTCATATGCAGTGTACTACTATATGGTTCATGAGCACAATCAACTGGAAGCTATCAAAATCTGGTGCTGGAGAAAAACGGAGAGAATATCATGGATGAAAAAAGTCGCTTGTTATAGTATAAGTTTCATTCCTGATGTCGCACAACACCGGTAGGGTTTGATAATTATTAATAAAATTTAATGTTTTCTTTCCTCCTCCGTCGGACATGATGGCAAAACAAACGAAAACAATCAGAACACAAACGAGAAACTTCACAAGAACCGGCAGTTTTCGAGTGAATGGGCACGGAATGACGCACCGAATTTCGCTCCAACGTTCAACACGTTCAACTCGAATAACGTAGGCGCTAGCGTATGCCTCACGTGCCCCTCCCCCTGCGTAAAGTTGAACAAATAAGGACATACCTTAAGGCACACATGACGATTTTCAAACATGGTTATCTTCATAATTTCGACGTTTTCGAAGGGTGTCCAGAACGAGGCAAGTTTTCAACCACTTCACGACCACTTTGGAACTCTTTATACCATTCGTACGCTCTGGTTTTTGATATAGCAGACTCCTCAAAGGCTTTCTGCAAAATTTTCAAGGATTTGGCACAAAAAATTTCGTTGAAAACACAAAATTTTAAGCAAACTCTTTGCTCAGTAATAGTATTCATGTCAAAATTCGACGGAATACAAGAATTTATCTGTTGTAAACAGTTGACAAACAAACACTAATGATCCGATTCCACTTAACTTTGACACAGATGCCAGTACAGGAGCTGCCAACTTTTACGAAAAACAAAAACCCGGATCGGTCGAGCATGGTTTACTTAAATTGGGAATTCCCGGTACTTATTGAGCATAGTGTATATATGTATATATTATATATAAAATGTATACCCTTGAAATTAACTTCGTTAACTAATAAAATGCTTTATTTTTACTCAGATTCTACTCAATATGCCCATTACGTGTTCAAAGCATTTGATACAAATTGCAGCGGCGCCATTAGCTTCCGAGTAAGTAATTTATATTTAATTTTTACATGTAATCAAAATAAAATGTTGCACATGCACGCAAATTATGAAACACAGTTTTTCCAGTATGAAAATTCTAAAACATAAGATGACAATAAAATTAATGAGTTATTGTGAAAAAATATATGACAATTACTAAATAATCACAAATACAAGATTCCAATATATGTGTGTATATATATATATACTAGCTGTGTCCCACGGCTTTGCCCGTGTTTTAATGTCCGTTTAAATCTGTACTTGGAAATTCATAAAAAAAATTTTGCTTTATCTGGAATTGTATTTATATTAAGATTTTTTCTCTCTTTGGGAAACTTATTTATTACCGTCCAACAGAAAATAGTCTTCACGTTTCACGTTTAGCTGAAGATTATCGATTTTTCTTTAACCTGTCAGTCTTGATCTAACAAAAAGCTTTGCTCAACTAAGCAGCACACACAGCCATCGGTTTGGAGTTACTCACACGGTGATCTCCCATAATTACACATTTAAGAGAACATCTGCTTCACTCATATCTTTCAACCACTCTGTCTCAAGCTTTTTATTAAAATTAATTTATTACCGCAACAACAAACTGCAGTAGTTGAGTAAGAATTTTAATACTGCTGGTAGCAAATTATTAAAAAGAAAGTTAAACAGTTAATTTAAAAAATTTATACAGCGGTTTTGGCCCAAAAGTTCGAATATTTGACATATCAGTTAAATACTCTATTTATTTTTATATGTTATCCATTAAGTCCAATAGTATATGGCTTAAACCTCTTCCAGTTTTTATAAACATATTGTACAATACATTTTCATATTTCGACTCCTAATCATTCATTATTATACAATAAATAAGATAGAGATGAAAACAAACATGTACCATCCCTACCTATGTATTTAACATAATGGGCAACTAATGTATCCTTAACACATATTAATTCTACATTCGTAATTACAGTGAGTATTTATACATATATTAAAATACTCACTTCAATACCGCACAGAATTTGTACAAACTGAAAGTAAAATGAAATATTTTTGAATATTAGACACCGCGATCCTCTCTACCATTCCACCATCAACAACAACTTTTCTTCCGACCTCTCTGTCTTCAGCATTTTATTAAAATTAATTGATTACCACAACAGAAAACTATACGTAGTTGAGTAAAGATTTCAAATTTGAATATAAATAACGTTCCCGGTAGTAAATTCCGTTGCAGGATATTTTAGAAAACACCATTTTTTTTTAACTCTCCGTAATGAGTAAAGCAAGGAGCGCGCGACTTGGAAGTTTAATGATTTTAATAACGCAAAAAGTGAAGTAACAGAAGCGGCGTATTTACTACACCAGAAACTAATAAAATAACCATGGTAATCATTTTATTTAAATTTTTAGGTTTAGTTTATTTTTACCGTGGTAATCATTTTATTTAAAAATTAATTTTTTGTTAATTTCTTTTTATTCGTCCCATATACATTTCTGTGCCCCTGGTCTCATCTCAACTATTTAAAACCCTCATATTTCGTGTAGTGGACCGAATTGTGAATCTAAACTATTCTTGAATACACTTGAACACACACAAAAAATTTCATCAAAATCGGTCCAGCCGTTTAGGAGGAGTTCAGTCACAAACACACGCACAGAAGAATTATATATATATATAAGATATACATATATATATATATATATATCAATACTAATTAAATAATCGAATGTCTCTGATACATACTAGTTAAAATACTAGATTTACCTATCAGAGATATTCGATTATTTAAAAGTTTTTATATGTTTTTCTTAATTTTATATTTTTGATTATTTATAATTAATTATAATTTTACATTTTTGGAAAACAAAATTTTAAAATGTTAAATTAACATCACAAACGATAATAATGAATTCTAATATGTGTATTTCTACTTCTAAATAATTAGCAACTATGCTGCTGGGGTTAACTTGACAACACTGTAAATGTGTTTAAAAACGAACTATTTATTCTACATGTTTACAATTTCGGTTTAAAGAATATGTTAAATGTTATACGGAATTTATTTTATGGTTTTGTGTTATTAAAAAACGATAAATTAATTTCGTACTTGCAGAATTATTCAACAAGTTTGTATTGCTTCGTTATTTTTAATATCAGTTAGTAAACGATTCCCATATGAATTTTATATGAAGCATGGTAATTAATTAAAAGAAAAATTAAAATTTGCCAAATTATATATGTAGTGTTTTAAATTAAATTACTAAGTTTTGTTTAAAATTTGGAATGTACATAGAACATGCTGTTTTTTGCATCATTTAAATTACTGTGCATGTAAGGTTGATTTATAATATGTTTACATTGAAGTTTGTGATTTGTGGCGTAAAAATAAACATATTTTACAATATTAATTGATATTAATACATTGAAATCCTCTTAATATATAATTGAAAATAGAAATCATTCGTTAAAAGTATGGTTTAGTCATTTTCAGTCAGAAGTTAAAATTTTAGTTTACTTAATTTAATGAAAATATTTACCCATAATTTTTATTGGTTTTAATTTTAATTAATGTGGTAAATGCAGCGCTATTGCTAATTTAATATAAGATTATGAAATTTGGAAAAACAAGTTCTTTCCATTTAAAAGTTTGTACGCTGAAAACATTTTTTCAAAATTCAATTACGTTATTTTAATATTTACTGTCCATTTATATTACTGGACTACTGGTAAAAGGAAGTGCACCTGTTAATATTGCAAAAATATATTGAAAATTAAGAGTAATCTGAATACTGTATTTTTTATTTATTTATTTGAAAGATGCTCGACTGCATGGTCATTTGCATCTTTTATGTAATTACATATGCTAATTATTATAAAGTATTATAAAGATTTGTTAATTTTATAAAGGAAAATAAATTATTAATATTATTGATATCGTTACTTAAGATAATGTCCAAAGTTGCATTTCCAAAGCATGTTTGTCGCTGTGTAGTATACCTGTTTTAATGTCAGTAAATGAATTTTTTAAATTACTAAATTTCCACGTATTTTTATTGCCAACTGTCTATAATGTTGTTCATGTTACTATTCTCTATTGAAAAAAAAAGAAAACTCTGAATGAAAAAAAAGTAAATGTAACACTACAATTACATAATTCTATAGCAATGGATGCGTTTCACATAGCTCAATTTCTGTGTATTTGTTTTTTAACAACTACCTTTTCAGTTTAAAAGGTTACAATTTCACACACAATTAAGCTTTGCTATGAACATTAACAAGGCTTAGGGACAGTCTCTTCAGGTTGTTGGATTATGGAATCCCTGATTTTCTCATGGACAATTGTATGTAAGTTGTTCACCAGTTGGTTGTGACAGTAAATTATTAAATTTTGCTCCGGAGGGAAAGACATTAAATATTGTGTACCCAGAAGCTTTACAAGGATTAAAATGCGAGAAATGCCGCGAGTACAGCTAGTATATACAATATATGTAACGTTTTAAGATAAAATGAAACGTTTTGGGACTAAAAAAGTGATGGGGTTAAGTCTAAGAATGACGTCCGTATATATATATGGGTTTGTCAACAAGGATATTAGTCAAAAAAATGGGAAGAAGGAGAAAATAAGGTTTTATTCTTAAACGTTTAAGGATAGAGGATAAAAATAATTCGAGAGTAGGAATTACAAAGGTAGAAGGGAATGTGAGAAGAAGCACCGATAAGGTGAGCAGGAATAACAAGTTTTGGTCGAGAAATGTAGAAGGACGATGGTTCAACAGAAAATCGAACATTTAAATAGAACATGGTATCAAATTTATAAGGAAAGCATGTAGAATGGGAATGAAAACCGAGAAAATTATGCAGAAAAAAAACTATGATTAAAGCGAAGGCGATAAACAGCCGAGATTGTGGAGTGTTTAAGAGAGGGCAAGTATTTAGAAAACCATGGACTAGGAGGAAGAGATGGTTGAATAGAGAGATTAATAAAAGCTAAAATTAGAAAATGAAGAGGAGTAGGAGTTAGACCGTAGTCTACAATAAGTAGTTTACGGAAAGAAAAGCAATATTGTGAGCTGAAAATGTACCCAAAAACTGCTGCTTGAAACGGAAGAACGGTTTAATGAGTCCACTATTTCATTGCCAACTATACCTAAATGAGCAAGAATACACAGAAGATCGATCTCGATCGAATGAAAAAAGAAACGATCATGAATATATGAGAAGTATTACATAAACGGAAGAGGGATCAGGAAGAGGAGATGTGATAGTTTGCGGAATACTTTTACGAAATTATCAGCACTTTATGGAAAACCAGTGATGAGGAAATAAAGCAAACAACGTGAAGAATAGCAATATATTGCGCGTAGAAAGTTGAACAAAAGGGGGGAAGTTTAAAAGATTCAAAATAATTCAAGGCAGGACCAAAAAAGTCAGAAACAATTTCGTTTGGCTCTTTTGAACTATAGGTAATGTAGAAAAAAGAGTGCTTAAATTATTGGAAAATTTAATTCTGGCGACATGTGGAGGAGCAAGATTTAGAACAGATCGGTACTAAAAGACATTTAATAGGATGAAGGAAACTGAAAAAAGTAAAAGAAAAGTAAGGAAGCTTATCACGATTATCAATATATGGTGAGAATTGACGGAAAAAAACAGAAATAGGGAATAAAATTGATATGTTATTAGAAGTAAATCGCCATTTATGAAGTACAGAGAGATAAGAAGAAACAAGTGAAGAATAATAAATAGGCAGGCGTTTTTGATCAGAAAACGATAACCTAAATAGGATACATATGAATGAAGAGAGGAGGAGTGTGGGATTCAGCAAGGACAGCCAAACCCGGAATAAATCTTGGAGCAAACAGATATTATGAATGCAATCTAATTTTGAAAGAAGAAACACGGAGGAATTGCATAAACAAAGTAACAGAAATCTAGGATAGAGCGGAAATTTATAGAACATGAGTAAGATACAGGGATCGCCTCAACGATATTAGTTTGTTGAGAAATGATAGATATAGGTGATTAATGTGATTGTGAAAGAAGAAACGGCCGTCAAGAAAGGCTCCTAAATAGCGAAAAGAATTCACAAAGGGAATTGAACCGCCATACAACAGGCGGAGAAATAAAGGGATGAATATTAGAAACAGCATTTTCTAGTAGCATTAAATAATTTTGAAGGGGGGGGGGTTAACTAATGAGATATTGCGATTGGACGAGTGCACATCGTCGGCAAAAAAAAACGAAGTACAGTTAAGAATAAGTGAAGCAGTTTTGAATGAAGTAAATATTAGAGAGCGCGTGTATTATGGCAAGAACCTGAAGGTAACCCTCGAAAGATTAACCTTGTAGTGGAATAAAAAGAAGAAGAAAGAATTACAAAGAGTTTAATGTGTGTTGGAAGGTGAAAGTAAACACAGATGCAGCTGATATGTCACATGAGAGCAGTAATTAAGATTTTTTATTTATCAATGACATATAAACGTCCGAAAAAATTTCCTCATTCAATCTGGTACACCACGTCTAGGACGAAACTGAACATGTTTTTAGGTAACAAGTTGTTGTATTCGAGGCGTCAAACGAAAGACGTTTGTTAATTCCTAAGGCACGAAGCAGAAGAAGTAGTGTGAAACGAGGAGGAACAAGATTTTAGGATAGGAACAATAATAAAAGGTTTCCAGGAAGGAGGAGTATAACTGGGCCTTAGAAATAAATTGAAAATATTGAAAAGCTTTATAAGAAACATAAGAAGAAAAGTCGTTAAAAGAAATGATGATAGGAGTATTATCACCTTCAAAGGTGCCGTTTAGAGGCGACCTGACTACTTGAGACTATACGATTAGGAGAAATTGATAATCCAATAGAACTAGAAAACGAAGGATTTTTAACACAAGCAGACGTTTCCTTTCGTTGCCACCGCGACTGTTGGTCTGATCTCTATCCTTCCACATTTTCTAATCCTGCTTCCTTTTATGTAACCATACAACCCATTTCTCCTCTTTTTTCGTAGTTTCTTAATTTCCGCAACACGGGGCAGTCAACTGTCTCATCTATAATTAGACTTCGGTTAAATCATAGCTTGCTTCTTGCTTCGCTTTTCCGTTTCTCCATTACCCTACAGCGCCCACAGCATCCTTTCTTTTCCTTCTCCCTGGGTTATTCCTTTGTTAGCTTTATTCATACGTTCTATTTCTAATATTTTTCCTATATAATCATTAATGCTGTTATACCTTTGGATTGGGTAACGTCCTTAGCCATCATGCTCAAAAAAAAAAAAAACATCATTAAGGAGGATTAAGTCATTTTGTAAGATAAATCCCCCCCCCCTTCCATAATTCATGGGTGGGGTCATAAATTTATTTAAATATTTTTTTTTACAAATTAATGCGGTATCATGTAATTAAGTTTTGGATTCTTCCCCTTCACATTGTACAATTTTTAATATTTATCTTGATATAATTTATTCTTTATGTCGGTTAATATGAGTATTTCGATATTCCAATTCCTTCATGACAAATTTTCTCCCGTATTAATTCGCTGTAATTTCTCGATATGCAGCGTTATGTCTATTCGAAATATGCTGCATATCGTCTTGTTCATTATATCTAATACAATTACCAGTCTCCGCGATATTAAACCTTTTGAGTCAGGTTTTAAAATTCTAGGATCTAATATAAAATGCTTTTTGAAAAAATTTGAAGTATAGAATCTGCCATTGAATTTATGTTTAATTTTTGGGAAGAAAATATTAGTTATTCCATTTTAATTTAATCAAAAGTTTTTACATTTTCCTACATCTTGAATGTTGATGAATTTTTAAAATTGCATTGCTGTTAAGCTTTTATTCATTGTTTTAAATGTTTTGTTTGTACATACATGTGATATTGTCGGATGTTTGTTCTACTTTTATTTTTGACTGAAAAAATTTGAATATGTTTTTCTGTTTATAAATTTAACTGTAGTATTCCAGCTACTACCAGTGCTTTTGTTAATTTATTGTTTTATAAGATTTTTATTAGCTTTTTATGATTCTGTGTATATTCGTTTTTTAAAATTCTTGCAATTTTCTAAACTTTAACATTTCACTATAAATTAGACCACCATATAACAGACATGATAATATCACTGTTTTGTATAATATTATTTCTTTTTTGTATTTCAACTGATTGTTATTGTTAAACAGCTCTGTAAATATATTTATAAATTTTGGAATTTTATTATTTATCTACTTACAACGGTTGTAAACTTTCAAGTTTTTATCTATTGAGACACCCAGATACTTTAACCGTTCTTTTTTACTAATTTTGAGTCTACATTTTTGAAAGTTCATATCTTCCGTAAGTGAAAGTAATAATGAATTATAAGCTGAAGCCCATCTATTAGAGTTTGAAAGAATTAATAACTACGCGAATAGCCGTTCACTAAATAATATTTTTAATAATATTCTTAAGAGTAAATGACCCAATTATCTCCATATATATATATATATATATATATATACGGATGGTTCAAAAACAGGAGGATGTAGTTGAGACTGCAACAATTAGGCGTCATTAAAAAATTTCTTCTACCTCGTTTGACTTCAACTTACATGGCAGAATGCATAGCGTCGGCACCAGCATTAACGTATTCGTGTTAACTTTTAGTAACAGCAAAAACTTCCTGATTCTGTCGGACTTGAAAAGTTGTTTGATGTCCCTTTCTAAAATAGCATTCAATTATAAATTAAATAATATATCCTTTTCGATTAAATCATCTGTCTCTTTTTTGAAAGCTTCTGACCTATCCAATTTGCATGGATTCCAGCCCATGTGGGTGTATATGGGAATGAGGTTGCCGACAATTAGGCTAGGAACACGGCTGGTAATTCTAGGATGCTACGGCATATCCCATCCGAGGATTTATTAAGTATAATCAAATTAATGCATAAATAATATTGGGAAGCTTTATGGTACAATCCATACACTAACAAACATTATAAAAAGATCCAAAGGAATATCCCTACCAAACCATGGTATTCATGGTTGTCATACTCAAACATCTACTCAAGAAACTTCTATGTGGCAATGTATAGATTACACACTGGGACAAATATGCTGCTTGCTTTTCTCTATAAAATCCGGTGGATTGATTCCCCATTCTGTACTTACCCAAGGAACGTGGACAAATGTTCTTATGTTCTTATTTTACTTCGTACACTTCTGATTTCCATCGGCCGTGTTATTATTACTGAATATCCCGTGCCCATATGATATGAACTATATTCTTTCACTACCGATTACATATCACGCAATGTATGATTTTGTAAGAAAAAGTACGATATTGATATAGTTATAGCATAAGGTACAATCGAGCTTAATAACTGAAAGTAACCGACAATGGATGGAATTTGTTTTTAAAGTCACAAAAAGAAAAGTAAAAGTAATCAGATTTGTTTTGCTTACATTGACTTTTAGATTTTATTATATTTCTAGAAGACTTTTTATATTGCTGTATATTATTGCAATTTTCCAAATTTTATTTATATTTATCTGCCATTATAATTGCTAGATTATCTGTGGAATTTATAATTTTAACATGGGTAATTATGATACATTTGTGCGTATAGCATATTCCGTTGATGCGAATTTAATACTGCTCCTTGCAATATTCGTGTGTCCAAATGTGCTTTTTTTTATAACCGTTTATATTTTCTGTGTATTTTTGATCCAGATATTGATTTAGAATTTCTAATAAGTTATCAGCGGATTTTAGTTATTCCGGTAGTTTTATCAGCTGATTTAAGTCAATGCTGTCAAAAGCTATTGTTTTATGTGATTTATTTTTATATTTTGTAATAGTTTTGTACACATTCCAAATTGCTAACTCTGTTGATTTCCCTTCCAATACGCCATACTGATCTTTATAATGTTTTGGATTGTGTAGAGTTTTTTGATTTTATTTAGTGTGCATTTGATAATAGGTTTGATTGTTCTATATGTTGTATACCCCTTTTTTGGTTTATTCAGTTTTTGTATTATTGCTGTTCTAGATATTTTCCAGAAATGTGGATAATGGCTTTCTTCAAATAATTTATATTTATGTATTTTGTTACGACTGCTATATATTTTTTTTGCTAAATATGTTTAAGAATATATTAAAATTTTTTTTCTTTTAAAATTTTAAATCGCTTTATTGATTTCCTTTTTTCTCATCTTTATTGAATCTTCAAATTTGTATTCGTTAATAATGAATGGGTACAATTTATTAAATAGCAGTTCGGCTTTTTCTTTGTCCATCCGTCTAATACTGGAATTTCTAATTTATTATTTTTATTCATTAAAATCTTGTACTTTAATCCAAACGGGTTATTTGTTTCTATTGTTTCCTTCTGTGCTTACATTTTGGCTATTCAATATTGTATTTGTATCTATTAAATTATTTTCTGTGATTTTGAAATAATATCTCTTTTCGTTTTTCATTTTTGCATTTCTTTTCTTTTTTTTTTTTATTTTAATTTAACGTGCCGTATACAGCGACTAGGCTAGAGGCACGGTAAAGATGTATTATAGTAATTGTAGCAGATGTGATTCTTTAAGAAATCCGAAAAGCCTGGAAATTATCCTTTCATCGTCACCAAGAAGTTCTGTAAGTGATGAAGGCAGAGCGAATTTTTCTCGTGCCGTTTTGAATTTCGTACAATCGATAAGCAGGTGTTGAACGGTCAGCGGAACAGTGCAGTAATCACATTGAGGAGGAACATCCTTATTTAGAAGGAATGAATGTGTGATAGCAGTATGGCCAATGCGAACCCGACAAAGGGCCGTTTCCTCCCTTCGGCTGCATCTAGTTGAGGTTAACCATGGCACTGAACGATGTTTAATTCTTTTTGATTTATTTGTTGATGGAACTTCCAGCCACGTGTCATGGAATTTTTTATCTAGACAACGAGTAACATGTTTCTTAAAATCCGCCGTCGGTATTGGAATGTCTGGAACAGGGTTGAAATAGGTTGCTTCTTTGGCAGTTTGGTCCACTAATTCGTTGCCTGGAATTCCTCTATGACTTGGAGTCCATACGAAGACTATTTGGAAGCGAGTTTTTTGCAGGGCCGAGATAATTTCTTTTGCTATGGGATGTTGTTGACGATCATGGTACTTAAGTAAGCTTTGTAGTGCTCCTAAGGAATCGGTACAAATTAAATTTTTGTCTGAAGAAATATTAAGCACAGCCATGAGAATAGCATAAAGCTCAGCCGACTGGATGGAATAGAGTGCAGGTAGCGAGCATCGTATTGTATCGAGCTGATCTGATATTATTGCGCAGCCGGTGCGATTTTCCATTTTGGATCCATCAGTGAACATTATTTTGTAATCTGGATATTTTGAAAGTAGTTGCTGGAAGGCGCATGCAGCATTCTTGGTGAGATCTTTTCCTAATTCTAGTAAGGTTAAATCACATTGGATTTGAAGATCTGACCAAGGTGGTAGCACTTGTTTTAGGTTGCTGTAAAAATTTGGTTGAACTATATTAAGCGAGTGGAGCAGTTTCGATATCTGAGTCAAGAAATGCATATCTCTAAGCGATGATCTGGCAAGTTCCGTGGGCTGGAGAGCAAGATGAAGCCTTAATATGTGTATACAGATTCAGCAGGAGTTGTTCTCTACGCAAGGAGAGTGGTTTTTCGTTGGACTCGTATAACATGCTGATTATTGAAGAGGTACGAAAAGCGCCGAGTGCCAGCCGGACGGCTGAATTTTGGATCGTGTTTAGTCGGTTTAAAATATGGTTTTTAGCGGAAAAGTAGATTCCTGCGCCATAATCCCATTTTGAACGAATTAGAGTGCGGTAGATTCTTAATAATGACGTTCTATCTGAACCATAGCAAGTATGCGCAAGCTTCTTCATCAAATTAAGTTTTTTTAATCCAGATCTTTTAAGAGTGTTGATGTGGGAAGACCACGTCAGTTTATTATCAAAAATTAGACCGAGGTATTTGACTTCATCTACTTTCGAAATCTTTTTTCCATTTAGTTGAATACAGATGTCGTGTTGGCAATTTCTGATTTTACAAAAATGGATACTGGCCGTTTTAGAGTCGGAAAATTTCAGTCCTTTGTGCAATGCCCATGTTTGTAATTTGTCCACTGTTTTTTGTAAAATTTGTTGATCTATTGCTGGGTCTGTGCAAGATGTGAATATCGTGAAGTCATCCGCAAACAGGGTACAGTTGACTGGTGCTTCAATTTCTTTAACTATATCGTTTATAATTAAGTTGAAAAGTGTGGGACTAAGTACCGATCCCTGAGGAACACCGTTCTGTAATTCGAATCTTTTTGAAGTTGCTCCACCAATTTGGACAGTAAAGTATCGTTTAGTGAGAAATTCCCGAATAATTTTGGTAAATTTCCTCGGAAATTGAAGCCATGTAGAGTCTGAAGGATTTTATTGCGCCATACTGTATCGAATGCCTTTGACATATCGAGGCCGAGCATTTAGCTCATCTTCTAAATGCCGAATAATTTGAGGTGAATTTATTCTTCATCTTTGAGTTTTGTAATAGTTTATAATTATCTCTAAGCATGAAGGCTAGGGCTTTAAGGTCGGGTGTAAACTCTTTTGCGATAGTTGCCGCTTGACTATTATCTTTACACATATTTACAAACATGCTGAGATTGTCTAAGGATAAGACATATTTGTCTGGAATTTCCGACATACTTCCGCGAAGAGGAGCGAGGGTTTCCTTTATTGATGTTAGGGTATCAGTTTGTAGTTGCACTGATTCTTTAGCGTCGCTCCCGGTCTCATTTTCTTGATCTGTAGGTGTTTTTTTCATCTTTTTGTTTTTATTTTTATTGTCGGTTTTTGTTTCTTTAAGTTCTTGAATGTTTGTATCTGGATTTGAGGATGAGGATGACGAGGAATTCGTAGAAGGTGGAGAACGTTTTGATGAATTTGTAGATACTTTCGGCAGGTCGTTTGATACTTCATTTATTTGAGAAAAATAATTACTCCCGTGAACATGAAGTGTTTGCTTCGAAACGCGTCGGGGTTTTAAAAATTATACAATTGTTATAAAAGTGTTAAAGTTTATTTTTATCATAATTAAAAATGTTAACAATGTGTAAGAACAACAAATACAGGCAAAATGTAATTTGGTTTCCGTTGGAACATTTTTGTGGAAGAGGTGGGAAGAACTCTGTTTGTGTCTTATCTTGAACGGCATTATCGACACTTGATACCCCAATTTCTTGTTCAAATACGTTATTATAATTCGGACAGTCTTCGGCTCGGTGATATTTTTGATGACATCGGAAGCACGTAAATTCATCGAAGGTTATGAAAATTCTGTGTTTTTGGTCGTTATATTCAATGAGGAATGACCCAGGCATTAAGTCTTTATTAATCTCTGTATTGGTATAAAATTGTCTACACCAGGTAACGATATGGTCAAATAATTGATCGTGTGTTCAAACGGAGGAAGGAAATATTAGATGTCATGTTCAGTTTTAATACGTTTTTAATATAATCCTCGAGAATTTCATTTGGTATGGTTGGATTTACGTGAGAGAGCACGATTTTTTGTGTTGGACTGATCAACCTTCTACATTTGATGAAGTTTGATTCAATAGTAAAACCTCCATGTTTTTCTATGAATTCTTCTACTAATTCTGGAGTCTTTAAATGTAAAATGATTCGATTCTTACTTATCTTGGCAGCAGTAATAATATTTTGTGGTCCTTTTACCAGGTCCATTATTGCAATAAGGTAATCGCGTATTTTATAATTAAGTATGCAGTTGAAAACCAAACTGTGTTTGTCGGTGGGATGGTTGAATGAGGTCAGCGGGGTGATTTTTCCACGGGTTTTTGTAGCATATGTAGGCGCTTTATCAGTAGGCATGTTGATTGATGATTGTTGTGGAGGGGGAGTATCCATTGTTCGATGAGCGTCGCTCGTCGATTAACAGATAAGAAAAACCGGACTTCGATATCAGGTAATTTCTTAGGAAAGAAAAAAAAAAATAAAAGAAAAAACAAAGGTAAATTTAACGCATAAAAACTAGTTTCTAGCAACACGTGAAAGCGATAGTTTAACGCGAGAACGCACGACTGTTCACTTTAACTGTTCACAAAAGCTTTTTGCATTTCTTATATCTTCATTTATTCTATTTTTATTATTTTGCAGTTTAACATGTTTGTTTCTTTTCTAATACTACAAGATTTATCTATGGCAAAATTAGTATGTCTGATAAAATTTTCTATCCATATGTTCAATTCTTTTTCGCCGTCGCAATATTTAAGTCTAAATTTTGTGGCTCTTTATGTTTCTCTCTATATTTTTTATAACTGATATATTTTACATATCTTTTTATTCCGTTCTGATTCTTCATGTTTAGTTGAAATATAGTAGTGATCGCTTTTCACTTGTCCAATACTTTCTATTCTTTTATCTCATCTATTAAGTTAATTGTTATATTACACTTGTTTTATTATTTCTGTTAAATATTACTATGCTTTTTTCATTCATTATCAATAAGTTGAACACATCAATTATTTTTTTTTATTTGTGTTCCCCTCTTGTTGTTGTTTTTGTCCTATCTCGTGCTACGTGAATTTAGGAGACCTAGTATTACACATTTTTTAAAATTATTACTTTGTAAACATTGAATGATCAAATTAAAATATTCTTTGACTATTTCGTTTGACGATATATGCATATATATTTAATGTTTTATGATAATGTTTTATGTTAATGTTGTATGTTAATGTTTTATGTTAATGTTTTATGTTAATGTTTTATGTTAATGTTGTATGTTAATGTTTTTTAGTTCCAGGCTGATTTTATTGTTGCATTAAATTATTGTTTACTATGCTTTTGAACGCCATGCGGGTACAGGTTGTTGTAACTAGAGCCACACAGGAACAACGACCATGTGAGTTCCATACGTTCACGTCGTGCAGAGCGATAATTCCCTGTTTGAGGGGCTCAGCTCTTATTAGGAAAGCTAAATTGGAACTCACACAAAATCGCTGACAGTAAAACGGGGGGGGGGGGGGTACACGTACCGAACGTGTGCTTTCCAATAAGTACCGTTAAGCATTTTATCTCATTTACAACAGCGAACTGTCAGCAACTCATCTGTGACCATGTACCCTGGTCGGACTGATGAATGACAATCCAAGATGAGCGGGCAAGTTTCCGGCGCCTTAAAACTGCACCCCGTCGTTTAAAGGAACACATCCCAACAGAAAAACCTGCGGAAAAGGATTGGGGACCCACCGCAGTATCATCACCAAGTTATCGACATGAATAGAACATCGAACTCAATGGCCCCAAGTCTTCATTAAGTTGTATACACGCTCTCTGTGTAACAACGAATAGGGTGCTAAGAATTTGCGGAGGTAAAACATTGGAGCGGCAACATGGAGAAAAACTGAATATTGGTACATGGAACGTGAGGTGGTTATATCAAACTGGAAAACTGGAAAATGTGATTGTGGAAGCAAAGAGATTAAAAAAGACATTCTTGATGTATGTTAAGTTAGGTAGTGCGAAAGTGACGGGATAAACAAAGACGAATACGAATTTATATATTCGGAAGGTGAAAATCACGAGAATGGAGTCGGAATATTAATAAGAAAATGCTTCGGAAAATGAATAGTTGAAATTCTGACAATCTCAGAGCGAGTAATGGCGATACGTATAAATGCAGATCCCAAATCGGTATCGATAATACAAGTATATGCTCCAACAAGTGAAAGCGCAGATAAAGAAGCAGAGAAAATTTATGAAGACATAGAAAAACGCAATCAAGAAGCTAGGAAAATGGAGCTCGTTGTTTGTAATGGGCGATTTCAGTGTAAAAGTAGACAAAACTAACAGAAATAGCAGTGCCGTGGGACCCTTCGGACTAAGTACGCAAAATGAACGAGGCACAAGACTCGTAGAATTCGCTGAGAAAAACAGTCTGGTCGTGTGCAATGCTTGGTTCCAACATCATGCAAGGAAACTTTACACATGGCGAAGCCCAGGAGATCGGATACGAAACTAAATAGACTATTTCACGTTGAATACAAGATACAAAAACATGATCTTGAATTGTCGTGCGTTATCGTCGGCAGATTGTAACACGGACCATCAATTCCTAGTAGTGAGATGCTGTTTTTGGCTTAAATAATGTGCGCATACCAGGAAAACGGAAACCGGAAGCTGAACATAAGTCCTCTGAGGTGTAAAACAATTGCAGGGAATTTTTGCGAAAAAACTGGAAGTAAAAACCAATGAGATAAGAAAGAGTAAATTTCAATTAAATAAGTTGTAATAGAAATTATTACACGAACCACAATTTATTTATTTATTTTTTTTGGTTTTTAGAATGGCGTAATCAATTGGTTGTCATTTTTTAAAGTATTATAAAATAACTATATTATCGGGATCGAGTTCCATATACATACATATATATCAAGGTCGTGTTCCCGGGGGGGGGGGGGGGGGGGGTAATCCTCCGCCATTATAATTGAAGGAGTTATTATAAATACTCAAAAATCTGAAAAAAATCAAAAATTTAAAATAAATATTGATGATTTTTTTTAGGGTGTTTTTACATTAAAAAAAAGAAGAAAAAATATGCTCTATATTTTTAGGCACTTTATTAATATTTTATGCAAAATTTTGTATTACGAGTATAATCAATAACAAATTTAATTTTGATTAATGTTTATACGGTAATTCATTTATATAGGGTGATTTTTTAAGAGTTAAGTTTTTCAGGTTGGCAGCACTGGGGTTGGTATTGGCGTCCAAACGTCATCTGTCAAAGTGAAAAGTTTTCAGTATACTCTCTGCCATTTCATCATGGAAAGACTTATATAAATAAGCAACGATTGTGATATGGTTGAAATTTATTATCAAAAACCAGTGCTCTGTGAAAAATGTGCATCGTTTGTCATATTATGGTCGTCATAATCGACCTGGTGAATCAACAATTCGTGCTGTTATCACCAAATTTCGCACCAAATTTAGTGATAACAGCACGAATTGTTGATTCACCAGGTCGACACAAACGATGCACATTTTTCACAGAGCACTGGTTTTTGATAATAAATTTCAACCATATCACAATCGTTGCTTATTTATATGTCTTTCCATGATGAAATGGCAGAGAGTATACTGAAAACTTTTCACTTTGACAGATGACGTTTGGACGCCAATACCAACCCCAGTGCTGCCAACCTGAAAAACTTAACTCTTAAAAAATCACCCTATATAAATATTATTAATATATAAATTAAAATGATGGAAATTATTAATAGTATGAATATTAGTGAAAAATGTATTATTATTTATAAAATAAATATGAAAAGAATATTTTCAGCCTTCCCTCCCAATTCTGGGCACAGCTCTGATATATATACACACATATATACATATACATGTCCACACATATACATATATATATATATACACATACATTATTAAAATTAAATAAAATATTTTGCAGTATACAATTGAAATTATATAATTTAATAGTCGGGAAAATTAATTTTAAAATTTGCCGAGTGTAAATAATTATGTAAATAACCCCGGTTAATTTCAAGCGACATGACATTTGGCTAATAATGACGAAACCACCGTTTCAATAAACATTCTTTTATCAGTCGATATTTTTATTAGCGAAGTTTCTCTGCTTCTCATCTTATTTGCCTTTTTATGAACCAATACTTAGTCTCTCCGTAAGATGTGTTTTTCCACGAGTTCCGATTAACCGTAAATGCTATAATAATATCGCTGGTTTGTTTGAAATGTATGCTGCAAGAAAAACTTGACAGGTCCAATCAGTTATTTTGGGTTGAATTTTAGATGCTTCCTTCGTTACTATAGTTTACCAAGTTGTTCACGGTAGATAAATCTTTAAGTACTCTAAAGTACTGCATCAAATTTAGCTGTTCTGAAATACGCTTTTATCGCGCGAGTCAAAATTTGAATCGTATAATTTACATGTGGACGGAGAAACAACCGTAACACATTTCCCGCTGATAGTACTGCGTCTCTACCTAGAATTCACTTATTTATTTTTTTTATGATTTAGCGAATTTTATTTATCGCAAAATGCGGTGGCCAAAAGGCACATTAAGGCCTTACATTGAATCCAGTTTTTCAACCCATTTGCACTTTTATTTTACTCTTCTTCGGAGCAGCAAGTAAAAGTTATCATTTTGAAAATTTTTATAAGGAATATTTCGAAATATATTTCAGTTATAATAGTTAAAAGATTTTTCTAATTTTTACAAAGGTGAATACGAGAAATTAATTTTATACCACGAAATATTCCCAGGAAACAAGGAGTCATCCGTTCTCCTTTGAACGTAGGAAATTATCTGATTATTCTTATAGTTCATATTTTTATTCTTATATTTTCATTTATTAATTATTCCATTAAGGCTAGTTTCATCGATTTTCCTTCGTCATTCTTTTCGTCATTTTTTCAGAGTGATAGAATAACTCGAATTTTACTCCTATCGTCATAATTGTACTGCTTTTCAGTCTACTGCCATTAGAATTGCCCTTCTCTTACTAATGATACATTGAATTTTTGTTAGCAACCACCTTTCACTTGTTCGTTTCTCATTTTATCCCCAGCTTTACAGTTCATAACGTGCGTACAGGTGAAGACGCTATCCCTCTTCTTCCGGCGGGGCTATTATTTATTGCGCTAAAATCTCATCAGTCCTCGGCTGCATTTTACCGTACGGTTCATATTGAGAGCTAACTCGATAATGTGGGACTATAAATCAAGGGGAGCTGCATTATCAGTAGTCCTTAGTTATAGGCGAGTAAGTTGTTTCCATTCAGTTTTACTGTTTCTGGCCTACTCATTTCTCTCACTTTCTCAGACTCGCTATAATTTTTCTACACCGACTGCACCTCGGCGAAACCTTAATTCCTTAATTTCATTTCTTCGCCTTCGTTCTTCTGGGCTCGGTGTTAAAACTGACCCAACTACATGAACTTAGATCACCTACTCAGATTCTGAGGCGATCGGAGATAGAAAGTGTAAAGGAAAGAAGGAGGGGAATAATGGCTGGAGATGGGAAGGAAAGGATAAAGGAAGCATTGAAAGGGGTAGGAAGATCCAACGCCAAGAGTTCGGCGTATAGATGAGAGCACTAAGGAAAAAAAGCAGGGCATTCAAAAAGGATATGATTGGGGTCGCATATAAAGGGAGGATCAGCAGAGTGGAGAGGGCAAAAGGGAGAAGGTGAAAGAGAAAAAGAAAAACGAGAAAAGGGAAGGAGGGAATGACCAAATCTCAGTCTGAGTAAAGACACAATTGCCGAGCGCCGAGAAAAGGGAAGAAATTGGTACCAAGTCTGTGAATTGGGAGTAGGCTGTAGTAGGAGGTAGAAGGAAGAGCGATTGGCAAAAAAGGAAGGGTAGATGTCAACCCATAGTTTGGTATGGAGACATGCGGAGAGGAAAAGGATGTTTGAGGCAGGAAAATGCGGAAGGAATGGACCATTGAGAGACGCCGAGCGAGCTAGGAAGTCAGCTGCTTCGTTGCCCTCAGTGCCAGAGTGTCCAGGAACCCATAAAATGTCAATAAGGATAGAACGTGCTAAGCGCAAGTTGGAGATAGAGGCACGAACAGAAAGAATGATATCATGTGTCCTTCAGATGTGTTGTCGTTTTTTCCTCCCTTCCTCTTGAAGATTCCTTATTTGTTTTAAAATACTAAAACTTCCCGTCTTCATTCTTTGCGTGAAGAATCGCTTTTATATCTTTTATGTGTTTCATTAAATTCTACGTGGAAAAGACTGACACTGGATCAAAACACTTTAATGATAATCAAATCTGCTCATTTCAATTTTTTTACAGTCTCCGGAAAACTTGGCAGAATGTATGAAAGAATTTCTTTAGGTCGATTTCGGATTACTGCGTGAGCAAGCAATGTAGCAAACAACCGTTTTCCATTATAATATTGTAGACGAAATTAGATCAATATGTTTTAGTGTTATTGACTTTCACAGCGACCCCTCAGGTGAAAATAAAGGAGACATTATTAATAAACAGTCAAAAGAATTATTTCACAGCCCTGAAAAATACAATCTCTTTATAAATGAAGCAAGAGTTATAAATTTTTAGATTTTATAATTTTTCACTGAACCGTTTAAAAACCAAACCGATATCTGCTAACAAAATTGATCAGCTAAGTGAAATCGGAGGTTCATAAAGTGTATTTATCGATGGAAGCGGACATTTTTTCCAAATAAGAATTACATACTTACAGCCTTAGAAAATGTAAAAATATTGATACAGACGGAAAAAAATAACCGTTCAATTTAACTCGTGGTACAAGCTGTTTAGTAATAATCGAAAAAAGGACGAAGAAAAATGATTGTTTCTCTCTATTTGTGTTATAGGATCTACTAATGACGCTGTCCACGTTGCTTCGGGGATCGATATATGAAAAGTTAAGATGGGCATTCAAGCTGTATGATCTAAACGGCGACGGTTGCATAACGAGGTCCGAATTGGAGAAAATAGTCTGTTCCGTCCATGAATTGATGGGTAAAAAATTTCAAGTAAGCTCTTATCGTCATTTTAATTTGTCGTAAAATAATCTTGTCTATCTGTCTATCTTATCTATTAGTTTATCTATTTAAATTAATATTAAAAAAATAAATAATTTTAGTTTTTTTTTGAAATTTTGCAATTTCTAAAGCAGCGATGCATATGGTTATAATCTAATGATTAAGATCTTCTCTTGTCATTCAACGGTTCTCGTGTTCCAAAGACAGATCTCTTTATCCGATTTACCCAGGCTGAAGTCGAATTTATATTAGCGAAATTTGGGCAAGCAAAGTTCGGTACCTAAACAGAAGAAATTACCTCTACTCTTTGCCTGTTATCTTTAATACGCCTTTTTTCGTAATTGCAAACTCTCTTTGAAAGAGTTGGAACACTTTTTTTTGTGGTTACTATGGGGAGATTTAACACGCGTTATAATCATTTTTGCACATTTTCAATTGATGATGAATGTTCGAGTGCCGCTTAACCGTTTTTAATTACATCATCGGTTTATCAGTTCTAGGCTTTTTGTACTTGATAAAATATAACGCTTTAATAATTTTTGTGATCACGAAAAATTTTAGAAGTAACTCATTAAATCGAAAGTTTAATTACTGTATAATTACGTCAACAATTCCAGCTAACAAATATTCATATATTCCATGTTCTAATCGGATTTTTTCCAAATTCTACCTTCCAGGATTTGCCCTGATGACGTGAGTAGCAAATAATGAGCATTCTTGCTGCTCTGATTCCAACCTCAAAACTGTGCGCAGAGTGTTATATTTTCAATAGTCCGATGAAATTTTCAAAATCTAACTCGAATTACAGACCAGAGTTTCAAAATTCACCTCAATCAAATCTCCGTTGGACTGCTCCAAACGGTACTCCGAATATGCGTCCCTAGGAAGAGCCCTAAACTGCTACCATTTGACTAAGCCCAAATGGTAATCTGAACCATTTTACAAACTAACTGAAAATTTACATCGAAAGTTCAGAAACTAATCCTAGCCTTGTCGCTCATACCCCGGATTTCTGATCTTTCGTAATCCGAGTATGCAGATACAGCCATCGCAAAAAAGGATCGCGTGTTCCCGCGCGCGCATCTGCTACTGCAGAGTCACCGCAAAAGCGCATGATCCATTTCCATGCATACATACACTGAACTCGCAGCCATTGCGAAAGAATACCATCAATTTTCATGCACATACATGTTCCCGGGTATGCCCTACGTTATACGTTATCCTATTATGAATTTTCAAAAATAATTCAAATATACTTTTTTTTTTTTTTTTTTTTTTTTTTACCCCCCCTTGGGTTTGCTAGCAAAGAGCATTAGCCCAGCAAAAAGGAATAGACACATGGAATAGAATAGAAATTATATTTTTATTCTGTCGGCAATGGAATCAAGGAACACTCCTAGGACAGGAACAACAGAGATAGTAGGTAGAGAAAGAACATAAGAGGCGTTGAAAGGAGCAGGAAGACCAAGCTTTAAAAGATGACAATAAAGTAACTCACGCTCGCGAGATAAACCGGAGCACTCGAAGAGCACGTGATTCGCATCACAAACATATACTGGGGGAACCTTCAGAATCCAACGGATAATTAGGAGATGCAGCCCCAAGGAAAAGCGATTTAGTGAAGAAGGAAGGAGACTATGCGAGAAACGGAGGCGAGATAATTTAGTAATTATGGACCGATGCAAACTGGGAAACTCATAGAACCAAGGACGAGGGGGAGGAACAGGAGGTTAATCAAGAGATAAAAGGAATTAGGATTAGCGAAAAGAGATACATAAACAGAGTGCCTAAGATGGCAGGATTTAATTAGAAGAAGAATATTGTGTGCTGGAACCCTACTAATAAAATTCCCATTGGAAACAGCAGCTTTAGCAAGGAGGTCGACGGCTACATTTCCATCAATGCCTGCATGTCCTGGAATCCAAAGAAAGTCAATCTGGGTACACGTCGATGAGGATAGATCATGAAGAAGAGAACGAATAGAAAGGATAATAGCATCAGTGGAAGGAGAAAGGGAAGGTGGAGATAGCGCTAGAAGAACACTTAAAGAATCAGAAACAATAAGGAATTTGGAAGAACTTGCAGAAGAGGAAATATAAATAATGGCTTGTAGAATGGCAACAGATTCTGCAGTAAAGACAGAACAAAAGGACGGAAGTCTAAAAGACCGAGAATGAAAGAACTGAGGGCACAAGAATGCCGCCCCAACTCCGATCGGGCTCTTCGATCCGTCAGTAAAAATTAAAGAGTGATGATTTTCCGGGGTTCGAAAAATTCCTTCTTCCCTTCCCCTGACCCTCGGTCCAAATTTTACTGATCTTCCGTAAAATATTTTTCCAAGTATAGCCGGCTGCAGCCGCCGCAAAAGCGCACCGCTCGTACCCAAGCGTGCATGCGCGCACACACATATATCTTTTTCTTGGCCGTAATCCCCCGAAGGAATGTCGTGGGCATTACACTACAGCATCTTCAATTTTTCCACGCCGTTGTATTCGATCAGCAGCCATCCGTTTACATTCGACAATTGACTTTTTTAATAAATTTCTAATCATATTCGTCCATTTGATGTTTAGTCTGCCTTGTGGGCGAGTTCCCTGCACCTTCCCATCAATTAATAACTGTAGCATGGAGTACTCATTACGCATAGTATGATGAAAAAAAAAAACGTGATATGCTTAATGAAACATCGCTGGCCAATCTACGCTTAATGTTGAGTTTGCGCAAAATGGGAATGTTCATTTGCTTCGCTGTCTAGTGTATCCGTAACGTACGTTTCCAAACCCGCATTTCGAATCTATCGATATGTTTCCTATCTTTTGCTTTCATCGTCCATGTCTCTGCTGCGTACATAAATACAGGGAACAGCCCAAACATTGCACTAGCTTCTTTTTTACCGAATTTTGATGGGCGTGTCGCGCCATATTAACCGACTCATTGTATTTCGGGCTAGTTGTATTCTTCGTTTCATTTCGCTCGTTAAGTGCCCTTTTATCTTCCATAAGCGATCCCAAATATACATAGCCATGTACTATTTCATAACCTTGGATTTGTTTTTGTGGTTCCGGTATTACTTCGATCTATTACCATCAATTTTATTTGATTCTTATCTATCTTTAAACTATATTATGCGCTTATCTTATCCAGTTGGTCTAGAAATATACTCATATCGCCAATAGAGTCAGTTATAAACGTTATATCATCTGCAAAGCATAGATTATTAATGATTCTTCAACCAATAGATATACTAGCATCCTAGCCGCCCAGAACTTGTCTCATGATGTACTCACCATACACAGGTTAAAAAGTAGAAAAGATAAGACATATCCTTGTCTTACTCCTTTTTCCGTCTTAAATTCTCCTGACAATATATCGCCTTCAATGCGCACTGTATTTATATTATACTCGTATAATTGCTTTATTAGATATACCAGCGCTTCGGGATTTCCATTTCAATGAGAGAATTTTTCCCAAAGAACATTACCGAACGCCTTTGAATAGTCGATAAAGCATAACACTAACGGAACACTATGTTCTCTAATTTTTTTCTATTGGCTGGCGTACGCACGCTTATACACAGTTTAAATACTGTACCTGAAGAATGCAGACTATGTAAATTGAATCATCCGAGAAGTAAGATATTTCAAGATTTACATCTATGTTTAATATACACATAGAATATACCTATAAAACTTACCATAATGATCGCCTACTAGCGGTTACCGACGTCATATAGCGCTCATCATTCGCAGGAATGTACACAAGAACGTTGAAGCCGTCGAATAATTGTAAAGTGTATTCGTTTTTCAAGGGTCGCGCGCCTTTAAATTTCCATCAGGTGGAATACAGAAATATTTCAATTTCCATGTGCGAATTTTCGATTGGAAAATCGTTTTTTCCCCTTTTATAATTTAAAATGAGTAAAATCAATGAAGTTCATGACAAATAAAATATAATTTCATCCGCAATGAATAGTGGTTGTCTCGAGTAATAACCTCGATGCAGTAATGGCAACAGCAGATTTTATTCGAATTTTTTTTAAAGATTCGGATGGAGACGCTGCTATTTTGAATGTGCGCCGGATTTAATATCACTACCATCTGCTACACCATAGCAAGTTAATTTTTAAGTTCCGTCAACTTCCTCATATCAAACAGAATCACAACGGTTATTTCCATCATTCAATGTATTTCAAACACTGCCGCCTTCAACACCACATCAACTATCCACTCCGATGACATTCAAATCCTATTTCATCTCCGTTGCCCCTGACAAAGATTCATTTTCCAATATTTTCGCAACTGCCCCCATCACTATCGCAGCATTCATTCACACAGATAAAACAATCCGAAAGGTGAAACAGAGTGACCGTTAACCACTGCAAATTAATTGAACCAGCCACACAATGTAAACACCACTGCATATACGGTTCGAGTGGTACACGTGCATTTCAAAAAAATTCTGGCGTGCCAGATTATCGAACACACACAAATATTCTGTTTTGGGAAACGAATGGCCATTACTAATTCACTTGGATAAAGAGATTAGGTAAATTGATGCGAATGCAGCTACGGAATGCGAAACATATTCGCTGGCCATGTCTAGATGCGATGAATACAGATTACGACTACCAGAATAGTTTTGGTAATAGTTAACGGAATATGTTCCTTATGTAAATAAATTTTCACTTGTAAAAAATAAATTTTTTATTTTATTTCACTTAAAAATCGTATAATTACGTGTAATTTGTTCAAAAATAGTACTTTTATTTCGTTACTATACGTACAAGATTAATTTTTTATTCAATATCGAACTATACGAGCCAATCTCTTCTTTTTTTTTTTAAAGTTTTCTTCTGTAGCTCAAACCTGAATGGAAGAACTTTTTTATTGTCCGTATTAATGACTCTGTCTCGGGAAAGTGTCGCATCCAAACGTTTGTACTACAAGGAAGCACCCTTGGAACAGTACTTTATTACACCTACACCGTCGATATACCGACCACTAATCAGACAATCTTAGTTACGTTTGCGGATGATATAGCCATCCTAGCTACTAATACTAATCTGGAGTATGCAAACGCGACTGTACAGAACCACATTAATCAGATAGCTAACTGGGCACAACTTTGGCGTATAAAATTCAATCCAGCCAAGTGTCAACATATTACGTTTACTAACAGAAAAGTCACCTGCTCTACACTTACAATTAGTGTTTGTAATTCCGTAATTTCACAGGCTGATTATGTTCGTTACCTCGGCCTATACCCATGTACCAGACGTCTCAATTGAGATCATCATATCATCCAAACGAGGAAAAACGTTATCAACAAACGCAGGCTATATTATACCCGTTACGAGGGAGAAAATCAGCCCTGAAATTAAATATCAAACGGCAACTGTACTTAACAATGATAGCCTCTGTTTGGAGATACGGATTGGAACTATATGGAACAACTTCAAAATCTAACTTGGCAAAGATTCGAAGAGAGCAATTGAAAACACTTCACATTATAACATCCGCACCGAAATATGTTTCAAACTTAATATTTCACTCAGATTTACACGTACCATTCCGCACTGATGTCTACACAGAACAATACAAAATGTTCTTCTTCGAGAAACTGCAACTTAGTTCAAACCGGTCAACATCAGTTATACGCCAACCATTCCAGGAAATCCATCGAGACGTCTTAGACGTAGAAAATAGTGTCGTGATGCGTGCTACCTATCATTTAAATTACATCGCACTGCGTAAATTAAACTTCACTGTTTTCAATAGCATTTAGGAGAACGTGTTCGGATTACCGGTTCGGAACAATCTAAGGGGGGTTGAACTGGGATGTATTTTGAAGCTCCGACCTATATAATTCGGGTTAGATTTTGAAAATTCCGTCAGATTACCGGAAATGTAAGGTGGTTGGAAGAATTTTGACTCCCGGAAGAAAATTTTGGGTTGGTTTCTGAGCTCCGGCACCGAGAATGCGATTAGTTTCTGCACTCTGCATACAGTTTTGAGGTTGGAATCGGAGCTGTCAGAATACCCATTTATTCTTCTTGACGTGTAAGTATTTAATTAAAATCTTTCACCATCAAATCCTGCTAAAGACCGCGCAAATTGAAACAACGAAATTATCCGTACCTAATTTTTTACTGTCAATAATCAGGAGGAAAAATTTAATTTCCACCGGACTTTCAGGATTTCCCATTTTCAAGCAGGAGCAGTACAATAGTGGCAGCACTACGTAATACGTCGAACTTACCAATTTTCCCTAATACAGACCTATCAAATAAAAATTGAATGCCAGAATATTTTTTAATACTGTTCATAACAAGTCACGGGGATTTTTAAGAATATCTTAAAGGAGTCGAAACAGTTTAAAGCTTTCACAGTAAATAATTATAAGCTGACCGAAACGTTAGATGTCCAGAACCAAAGCCTCTATGAAAAAATTTGTTATATCAGAGAAACTTAATTTATGCTATAAAAGATTTGTATAAATTTTATCTACGGATTTTAATAATTAACATTTAATAATATTTTCTAGTAAAACTATTAATGTTCCTTTTTTATTCTATTTTAAACACAATTGTCGTCGATCTTTTGCCATTTTTATTTATTTTTAATTTTTATTTTGTAATTTTAATCAAAAATAGAGTTCAATGGGAAATATATATATTTAAACTTGTTCACGAACAAAGAGAATTCGGATCGGATTACTAACAAAAATAAAATAGAAATAAAGTCTAATAAAAATACTATCTTTCTTACTATTTCTAAACTACCATATTTAAGGTATAATTTTATAATTTCGGTTTATTTTTCACCTCTAAATATAAGACAAAAGTTAAATTAAAAATTGTAATAATTATGTATTTTTAAAACACATTTTTAAATTTCTATAAAGGTCGCTATTTGTTTTTCTTTATGAAACAAGGGGTATTTCTCAAATCTACTGCCTACCGTAGAAGATTTTACGTCATTATATAATCCCCCCTCAATGGCCTTCTGGATCCGCCCCTGATATATACTATATATATATATCAGTGGCGGCTCGTGACAAGTAAATCTGGGGGGCTCTAATGTAAAATTACAATAATTTAAAAAGTGTAATGACATAAACTTATCTTGCTTTTTTGTCTACATTTTAAACTAAATAAAACTGGTTTAATGCATTCAAGTTCTGATTTAATTAAAAAAAAGATGTGAATGCATTTTGTATTTAGATTGAAATTTATTAAATAATATTTTCTAATCTTTTCCTTATATAATGTACAATCCTTTGCGTTAAGTAAGTTTCACTGTTGACGTGTCCACAAAAAAAAAAAAAAAAAATTACATGTGGCATAATTTTGTGAAATAAGGTAAGCCAAAATATAAAATCCTGGTCTTCTGTTCTTCGTAAACTATATATGCTCCTTGCATGTAATATTTTTATTACATTTTTCTTTTAGTTCTTCGAAATATTCTATTAATTTTTCTCGATTTTCGAAAACAATATTCACTGTACGCATATTATAGTTCCAACGTGTATTCTAGGTAATTTCCGATTTACAATTTCTTGCAGTAGATCACATCTATGAGCAGAATTTGAAAAAAAGCTTGCTACAGCGGACAAATTTGTAAAAAAGATTTTAATTTTAGAATCCTGGCTTGTTGCTTTTTGCATAATTAAATTCAACTGGTGCGCATAACAATGAATAAAATGACAGTCAGTATTTATATTTTTGTTTTATCTTCACCTATACGCCATTTGTAGAATCGCTCATTATGCTCCATCGTAAGTTTAAGTAATTAGCTTAAAAGGTTAGTCCCTCCAATTAATTTATCTAATTCAGTTTCTAAAATGTTGAACGTTTGAAAAATCACTGTGTAATGGAAGTGTCGACAAAAAGCAGTGCTTCTTGCATTCAAAAGTAACAAATGTATTATTTAAAGAAGAAAAGCAAGGATAGAAATAGAACAAAAAAAGCAGCAAATTAAAACAGTGTGCTTCACCAGATAAACGGACGACGCAGCGCGCGACGCGGATGTATTGTTAAAACCGGCTATAATCACGTGTAAAATTGACGAGGGCTCACTTTTCGAGAGCCCTCAGACGCCTTTAAGTTACGCTCGGGAAACTTCGGCTTTATTCGTTTTTCGTGTGTATTTTATATGCGGCTTTGAGGCTCAAATATTCTGAGCCCACGTACTATATTATTGGTTGTTAATATCATGTGATCAAAAAATCAGCTGTTAACGACCTTGACAGTATACTACACTACGAGTGGATCGTACAGTTCCAGCGCAGTAAGCATGAACCCGACAACTGTTATCGGATGTTTCAGCTGTTCGTTTAACAAATCGCACAAAATGCTTATTTTGCAATTATTTTTAAAATGCACTCTTGCAAAAAAAATTATTTTGAAATAAAAAATTCGTAACACTGATTTTTTTTCTTGAAGTAATTAAATATTATGTATTTTTTGAAAACACACAGGGAGGCTCGCGCCCTTGAGCCCCCTAGGACGAGCCGCCCCTGATATATATATATATATATTTATATGTGTATGTGCATGCGCATGTGTGTATATATGGTAACATTATGCAACAACATAAAAGCCATGAAATTGTTTTATTGAGTATTTGCCACACACACACACACAGAGACTTTTCTTAAAATTTTCCAAGTAAACGACAAAATGAAGATTTTTCCTCGGAATTACTTCACATTCTATATTTCTTGTAATGATCAATCGCTATCCGGAAATATCATTTGTTGTTCTAATTTTTTCTCCCTCCCTCTCTCTCTCTCACCCTTTTTACCGTTATTCGTCTACGCAATGAATACTTTTACGGATTTATCGGTCTGTTATGCCTCATTATTACTCCGAATTGCTGGAGAAATTTTAAAATCATTAAGAAAATTATGAATTTCATCTTTATTAACAATTGCCTGGTTTTCATCATTAATCACTTTATCTTATTTAAAATTTTAAATCTTTAATATTATTCGAGTTTTTATTTCCATACGGAAGCATGAATGTTTTATATGTGTATACATATATATATATATATATATATATATGTGTGTGTGTATATGGATAATGTACAACAGTAAATTATGGATCCAATCAGGTTTATCAGATAACATTTATTTAGTTATCGTACTAGTTACGGTTTTAGGAATTATTAAAATCAACCATCCTCTGATATTTTCATAAATTTATTCACACATCTGTTATTTCCCGTTAATATACCTCTTCTGCGAAACCTTATTCAACAGCTACAGTTATTTTATTAAGTCCTAGTTTAATTATAAACGGGAGCCTCACGCATGAGTTTTATGTGGAGCCCCCTGCCGCGCCAAAAAAAAAAAAAACAGAAGTAGCGTAAGATGCAGAGATTTTAAAGAAAATTACAAATTATAATACATTTGCAAATTTTAAATGTTTTTAAAACTTGTCGGTATTAAATTTGAAGTTGTGGAGTTGTTAACTGTGTTTTTCTGGAAATAGAAGTTACAAAATTTGTACGTTACTGTTAAGATAGGATACATTTTTTTTTTTTTTTTTTTTTGATTTCACGTTAAAACGTGCCGGCAATTTTTTGACAGTATATTTTAATAATAGATTTGGCGGTAATATTATTAACATTTAAAGACCATCCAATTTTTTTTTTTATTATTAACAATTGTACATATCTTGAATCCCGGTTTTTGCCCCAATACTTTTCTGAGACAGAAAAATGTTAGAATGAAATTAACTGGACATACAATCGCACGCACTGCTACACCAACGCGAATAAATTAAGGAGCAACTTTTAAGAATTTCGAAAAATAAAAGATTTAATTTATTCAAGAGAAAATTGGTATTTAAATTTAGACAAAAACAATTAGCAATTCTACTGTGAGTGAATAATTTATACGAACAAGAAAAAAGGGTATAACGTAAAACGAATTCGAAAAATAAAGAAATTAAACATAACTTTAAAACAATAAAGTGAAATGATCCACAGCGCCTTCGTAATAAAAAAATAAAATAAAAAAATAAAATGCATTATTTAGAAGAGAATTAAAATCCAATTAAGAAATCTGTTTAAAAGAAAATATCGTCTACTCACATTAACAAACTTTTTCAACTGTCAATCTAGTTTTACTGGTTTGCTGCACTAGTGCTTTTGTGTCGTTTCCCGTTTGTCGCGTTGACAGATTTCACTAACAGCATTATAAACCTCTGTTCATTGAACAGGCTAATTTTTTTCGGTTTTTGTTACTTCTATAGACACCGCGGTAGAAAAATTGTTGCAGGTGTTCGCATATAATTTTGTTATGATAAATCGAGGTAGCGCGATAGCCCAGTGATTAAGGCGCTTGGCTACTAAACCAGAGGGCACGGGTTCGAGACTTATCTCGTTCCAGATCCGAATCACTCCCAGGTCTATACCTAATCTGAAATAGAATTGGGTACCAGAGAAATCTGGGAAAGCAAAGGCGGATAATCCAAAAGTGAGAAAGGAAATGGCCCCAGTATTCTCCTTAGATCTATTAGGCTTAGTACTATTATGGAAAGCTTAACTTCACAATCCATGATATCTTATCAAGGGTATGGGACTTACTTTACTTATGATAAAACGGCGGTATTGTAGCCACAGTTTGTGCAGCGTACAATGCGCTGATCGTTCTACCAAAGTAGAGAAGTACTTGGTTAGTTAAGCACTTAATCTGATTGGCTGCATATGCTGTTATATATGTGCATGTGCTCCTCAGGGCACTGCTACAGACTCACTACTTTCGGTACAAGATGAAAGTGAATAGATCATCAAATCCGAATTCAACTACTATTCGACAGTGTGTTTTACACATTAAGCATTTTTTTTTCTCAGTATGCTTAAACAGTGGCTTCTCAGATTTCTAGTGTTGAGCGAAAAAAAAAACAGAAAAAAACTATCTTCCTCCTTTATCCAGCCAGAGAAGTAGTTGCTGATTTTCTATTCTTCAAGTGGTTTTTTAACTCGACTGGAATTACTACAGGATTCTTCGTGAGCGATATAATGTCTAACCACTATTTCAGTTTATTTAAAATTCTTTAAAATATATATTTATATATCGACATCATTATTGTAACTATCGATAACGGCTATTATATGTGTTAAATTAAAATTTTTAATTTTTGTATCGTCGCTTTTGGGAATTTTTTACCAGAAGGAAATGATAAATTGCCACGGTTAGTTAAATTTTTTATTATCGAATTTAATTTCGAACCAATTCAAGACTGATTAGTGATTTCCTTTATTTCGGCGAAGAATTATATACCATAAAAACATTGCGACCTATGTGCAACTCGGTTTAGGTTCTTCAGCAGCTGCGCATCTGTATCCAATCACTTACAGATACCGGTGAACTAGATTCTGCGCTCTAAATTTTCCTTCACTGCCCCGAGTATTCTTTAGAAAACGGCTCGTAAGTTACAGCTCGGCTTAATGGCCTTTTTTTTTTTGCCGATGAAACTCGTTTGCGCCAACTTTTCCGAATGACCGTTGCTCTAGCCTATCCTTAATTTTTAACACTTTCGAACCACAGCTGAATTCTTTCGCACTAGTACCTCGTTGGTTCGTTAGTTAATAAAATAAATTAGATAATTATTTACGATAATAAGGAAAACGTTTAAAATAATTGTGGATAATTGTTGAAAACATTTCGAAAATATTTAATACTTACTACTAGAAAAGAGGGAAAAAAAAAGAAAGTACCATGAATACGGTGTCTGAGCCAAAACTAAATGTTTCAATTTGTAATTTTTCACTTGGGCAGTTAGCGTATGTCTTCGGCGTATTATTTCCATTAATAAGTACTTTTCGTATAAAAATATAACGCTCATTGATAATTTCCTTTAAATGTCGAATAGATCTCCCATCTCCTTAAAAATCATCAATTTTAGGTGTCAAATTTGGCCGTGCATATTAAAAACCCCCGATCCCGTTTGTTATTTCGTTTTCCACTCAATTTTAGGTACTTGTAGATTCAGCGTGTTATTTTTTGATGGTTCATCTTTTTTCTGTCACGGGAAATAAGCTAAACTTGTATTTTCCCGCAGTTGCAAGCGCTCTTCACCTAAATAATTTACATTTTCTTCCTTGTACCCTCCAGAGGACGTGGTGGTGTTACTGTCGCATCTAGTCACAGTTCTCCATGTTGATCTATCTTGAGCTATACCATTAATGCCTCATTTAGGCTCAAACTAGTTAATGATTTTAATTGGTCGACCCAACACCTGTTCTTGGTCTACTTTTTGTCCTCTTCCCGCCCATTTTTCCGGTAATAATCTGGCGTTCTAGAGAGTTTACGACGAGCGCTACATATTCCGAAAAAACTTAATAATCTTTTCCCTATCTTGTCTGCTAAGCGCATCTGTATATCCAGCTTGTTGAAAATGTAAGCATCCGTTTTACGGTCCATCCATGATATTCTTAACAATTTCCTATACGCCTGCATTCCAAATCCATCAATCCTGTTAACACTTTCAACAGTAAGGGACCAGGTTTCGGTTGCATATGTAGCGACTGGAAAAATTAGGCAGTTTAACAAATTCAACTTTGTGTTCAGTGACAAGATTGTATCTTTCCAAATCTTTGTCGATCTAATGACTGTACTGCGCGCTACAGTTAGTCGCCGCTTTATGTCTGGTAGACATTTTCTACTTTTAGTTAATACTGACCCCCGAGATATGTAAAATAATCCGCAACATCAAGTCCGCATAGTTCGTCTTGCTTGGCCTTGTTATTCCGGTCTATTATGATAATTTTAGTTCTAGTTCTATTTATAAGTAGCCCATAATCGCTACATTGATCTTCTGATCTTTCCATAAAGGATATCATCTCTTCTTCAGAGTTACTTATAATAATAACGATGTCATCGGCATATCCCAAATTACTAATTCTTCCGTCACCGACTACGATGCCATCGTTCCGATCATTTAATGTTCGCCCCATATAATATATTCTGTATAAATATTAAACAGCAGTAGCGACAAAAGACAACTCTCCTAACCTGAATTTAAATAATCTGACATTATTCGCAAACACAGCAGCTGAGTTATTTCCATACAATTTCTTTAAACAATATTGGATTAATATTTTAATTTAATAACGATCTTTTTTATCGGGAATTCTTACAAAAGTTGTGGACTTCACTTACAACATAAACCTTTCGCTGATAATCGAAAATCGTATCGTTCGGAAGCATAAAATTTGAACTTACATTGATCGGCGAGGCTAAAACAGTGTCGAGACCTTAAACTTGTTTCAGAAACTGCATGCACTTTTCAGATCTTGGCAAACATCGTTCGATTAAACGACCGCCGTTTGGATTTCAACGCGTGGCGTTCGATTACTTAATTAAGCCACGTATCTGAGGGGCAACTAATTTGCCCTGCACTTATGTCTACACTGTAAATAACTAACACATAGCCTAACCGCGCATTTATACTATACACTGATCATCGATTGTATTCATTTTGAATATACTCGTAATATTAAAAAAAATATTAAAAAACGCATCGATTAAAAATTGGTATTAATGTAACTTCAATATTACCGGAAGATTAAATGAACGGGAATTATTATTTAAAAATAATACGATTAAAAAAAGTGAATATGATAACAATGAAAAAGAATACAAATTATGGAATATATAATGAGTGAAGTGAAATATTCGAAATAGTAATTTATTAATTTCGTATAGTAAGAAAGATTTAAGCAGTAAAATTGCGTACAATATTCTAAATGGCATAGAGCCAGATGGGGGAATATGATTTTTCTTAAATGGTGGCCATATGAAAGAAATTTAAAAATATACTGATTATAATAACCTAACAGAAGATACGTATAAAATCGTCTTCCGTATCATTTCAATTGAAGGAAACTAGAACACCAAACAGCAAGCGTCGGAGCTACAGCTTCAAATATTTCGAATTTAAAACAATATTTTAACCAAAATACAGCTGATAAAATTTACTCCGAGAGAATTTATTAAAATGCCCGGGGAAAGCCATTTATAATGTGAAAACAATCAAAACTTCTTCCCAATTTATTGCTTTAATGCCTTAGTGTTGATTGATTATGACTGATGGTAATTGGCGGGTATTCTGCTGCTTCTGTTAATATCTTGTTTACTTAAAAGTAAGTAAAGTGAGTTCCATACCCTTGACAGGGCGTCGGGATTGTGAAGTTAAGGTTCACAATGTACTAAGCCCAACGGAACTAATGAGAGTAGGCGGGCCAGTTCCTTTATACTTGAGAACCGCCTTTACTTTCCCAGATTTCTCTGGTACCCAATTATTTCAGGCTGGGTAAGCTTGGGAGCGACTTGGATCCAGGACGAGACAAGTCTCGAACCCGTGACCTCCAACTTGGTAGCCAAGCACCTTAATCACTAGGCTACCATGCTGCCACTTGTTTACTTAGGAAGAGAAATTCTGTAATAATTTCTTTGTCGGCTTGTAAACGTGTTTGACTCATAAGCGGCCTTTGCGTTTTCATTCGCTCATGCGAGCTTGCTGGAGAAGTAACCCCAATAGAATCGAAAAGAATTGTAGTTATCAGAGATGTAAGCTATTTCATGCTGCAGCTGCTGGAGTAGTGAAGCCGCAATATTTATTGCGGGAGGTTGGCCCGTTTCATTCAATTCCATCAGTCAATGGTCAAGATGCACACGATCAGGTGCAAAAAATTGAACGCGCAGAAAATAACTTAACGAGATTTACTGATATAACGGTAAGAATGAACTATTAGCAAAGCAACTTGCGGTAGTTAAACATTTTTATTTTTATGTTTAACGTTCCGGAGGAAAGCTTTACCATTATCGGAAATAAACATTTTTAGACACGGCTATCCACCGTAAATTGTTTTTCTAATTATATGCACTATAGGAGCTTCTAATGTTTAATAGCTCAGTTATTTACATTTTATCCTATCGGTCTTCCTCCAATTATTTACTTATTTCTGCCACTTAGTCATGCGATTTTATTATGCTACGTATCCGTTCTCTTATCCGCGTTCTTTCCTCTCGCTACTCAATTAATATTGTTTCGTTATGGGTTCCTAGTCTTGTAAGGATAGTGGATAATAAAATGGCGGATTTTCTAGCCCGATTTTCTGCTTGCTTGCTCATTTACTTTTCAAAAATTTCATCATCTAATCTCCTTCCTCTTTTCTGCAGAAAATACCATTTTAGAGTCTGGCCTGACTTTTATGTTCTATTCTTTTCCAATACACACGATCCTTCTAGCGACCCAGTGTCTTCCGTTTTATGTTTTTTATACTCAAATGTTAGCTTCTGGTCTTCCTGCCCCTTATTGTGCTTCTTACATCGCCTTTCGTTTTCTTCTTTGTCTATTATTCCTTCTCTTAGTTGTTTCGTTTCCGCTGCATCTGATCGTATGGCTATTTGATATCCCCTTCTGTAGTTCTTCTAGGTGAAGGTTCTTTGTTTAAAAAAATAACCAAACTCAACTTCATGTTAGAGGATGGAAATATTTTAAGTATAAAAATTTTCGATACATTATCTTAAAAAAAAAAAAAAACCGGATAAAAAAGGTCTAAAGATTTTAAAGCACTAAAAGAAAGATGTATAAAAATTTTGGGAAGAGGCTTTTGTCGTACGGAGGCTTTTAAAAAGGTACTTGATGGAAATAAAACTTTAGCCCTAAAAAAAAAAAAAAAATATTACGTGATCAAATTTTAATTTTTTGCGCCATCTTGTTAACCGTATTGCGCGCCACAAGTGCATGCGTAGGGAATAACTAAGCGCACTAAATAACGCTAACGTAATCAATGATTGAGCGTTTTTTTTTTTTGTTTTTTTGGACTCGGGCCACCAGGGACCTCGCTCGGGATTAGTTAGGACTTGACAATTTAAACGTGTAGAGTTGTTCGTTATTTGAACTAATCTGCCTACATCAATAGATTTGGAAACATCGTGAGACAGAACTGCTATAAATATGTAAATGGTTTGATTATTGGAGATAAAAGATCTGGCCTACAAACGAGCGAGCCTATAAGATCGCTGCGTACGAGTAAATTCCGTGGTTACTTAAAAATATAGGTATATTATAGTTTATCTTAGGTGTTTATTGTTTCGGTCTTGAATGTGTCTCAGGAAGGGTACACGTCTCTTGCATAGTGGTTAACGTCATGTTTTTAGATAAATGCCTCATGATAAACAAAAAAAAAGAAGAATTTCCTCTCGACATTAATTATGGAAGGATTCTCGTTAGACATTTTGAAATCAAAGCGGAGAACCGAGAGCGAATTCGGTGAAGATGTTTCAACGGGGGAAGAGAATTATTTATACTTAACGAGAATATTATATCTCGCGGAAATCAGAAAGAGAAAAGACGAGTTTTCCCGACTGTAGCCGTCATTTATTAATGGCCTTTTGTAGTGTTCATCGCGCATTGAACGGACCGCATTAGATAGCAGAGAAATGCCCAGATAGCTTTAAAAGGCGACAAAACACAGCTGGCTAAAAATGATCTGGTCGCATTCAGGACGCCATTCTCCTTGGCAAGGATAAATAATTGCCGATCGAATCTTCAATACGTCGACTAAACAGTCGTTGAAGAATTATGCTGCATCCCCGTTCATTTGCTTTATTAATCAACGCCGTGTGGCCGTATTGGTTTTTCCAGGTCGAAAAATTCGGCATAAGTGCGTTGTTCATAATGGTAGTCTGACAGTATTTGTCATTGATACACTTGGCTGTGTAACGTCCTCCTTCGGCTTGAATTAGTGTGATGGTAGGTGAACTTGTTCGCGTCCAAAAGGAAAAGAGCATAACGTTTACACCACTTTTTTCACTATTTTGCCCTGACCGCTGAAATCTATAATTTTTTGCTGGAAAAAGATTTTTACTTCCAGTAACAACAGTAGTCGATTATTCTGGCGTCGAAGCAAACGCTTGAATTTAGAATTTGAAAATAAATAAATAAATAATTGCTGAAAACGATCATCGAAACTCTGCGACTACCGAAGGAGGAAGTTGTTTAAATATACTAGATCAAAGTTATCAACGAACGAGAGAATAATTATTGCATAGACACCGGATCAAAAAAAGAAGAATTTCCGAAAGCGATTTGTGCGTAGTATAGAAGAAAAGGCGAGCGTGAAGAAGAATAATTTTTGGCCACGTCATCTTAATTCGAAAAATATCGCACGGTTTGTAAATGAGGAAACGCGCTCGGCATTCAACGGGTTGTTGTACGTAAATTATTGTAAAGATGAAAGCCAAAAAAGAAAAACCAACAAAAAACAAAAAGAAATTGTAAGCTTTTAACTCATTTTTAATTTCAATTTTGCATTTTGCTCAAACGGTTTCGTTATCTAGTTTTACTGGCATTTCAAAATTTGTAGCCTCGACGTTTTCGAATTTTACCGTCGTATGTTTCAAAATATTCCTATCAAACGTTCCGGACTCTTCCGCTAATTATCATCATTTTCTGATGACGGTTGTTATGTGTAAAAGTCAGAAATCATCTTTTATACGGAAATCATTTTTAATCAATTTCGAGCTTTTCTACGCTATTACGAAATTTTTCGGAAAAGGTCTAGCCGGTTAAGAGGGGTAAAAGTGCCTTAGAACCAAACGTTATAAAAAAAAATATATATACTATACATAAAGGGCATGAAAAAAGTAGTTATTGCTGAAAAAAGTTTCAGATCCCTAGATTAGCACAGGTGGTTGTTGTAGGCACTATTTTGTGATTTTCGGGGTTTTCTACGATATCTCAGCCATTTTTAAATCGATTTTAAAAATTCTTATTGCAGGTTAACGATAATAGAATGTTATTTCAAATTTTTAGACGCTAAATTCAAATTTTTAGAAATTTTCGAAATTTTTAAAATGTCATAAAAAATGACCAGTCTTGCTTCCGTTTGTAAATATCTCATTGGTGATGTGTTTTTTTGTGCAAGTGTTTAAATGAAGTTGACTAAGTTTTAGTCGTCAATTTTATTCTTTTTCCTGGTTATAGAGGAGTTAGTATCAACATCTATCTCGTATGTGAGAATGTCGTAGTTAAGCGGTATATAATCGGGTAGCTGTGATCTATAAGCAAGGTTTCGAGTTTTATGGGCCTGTGTAAGGAGACTGTTGTTCCGTTCTAAAATTTTGTATCGACGGCTGCTTTTGGGGTTAAAAATAGTGGAATAGATTAGTGTTTTTTTTTTTGCTGGTAAAAAAGGTTTTGCGCGAGTAACACTTTAGTACGAACGTAGAACGCGTTCTTTAAATTAGGCTTCCGCGGTCACATGATGTTTTTTGGCGTAATCTGAACCCATTGCGAATCTGACTACGGCGCCCTGAACCTTTTCATGTTTGTGTACCTGTTTATTTGGGCGGGGAAGTATATTTCAACGAATAGTGCCTATAATGAAGCGAACGAAACTTTAGAAAATGAGCAGAAGAAAGTCTGATTTGGCTCTGAAAAATTTAATTCAATTTAGAGTTTTGAAACACCTATTTTGAACAACGCCGATTTGCTTCTTGAACGATAATTTACGATCAATCGTGACGCATAAGAATTTGAACACCTGCTATTAATCTTGGCGTTTTTAACGATAATGTAGAATTATTTTCATGGCCATTGTTGCGCTTACTGAATTGAATGAAAATGTTTTTTTTTTGCTCAAATCTAGGCCATAATATTAAGTTAACTGAGATATTTTCAATTGATTATTAAGCTTTTACAAGATTTAACAGAAACACGGTTATATCAGTGCTATGCTATAGGTGAACTGCGAAATTTACGACACTTTTAGGAATATTGCGGACAATGTTGCAGACATATGGTACAGTATAGCAGAGGATTGAGTACTCGTATTTATGAAAATAATGGGACTAGCGTTTTTTTCTCGTTTCTAATGTTCGGTTCGTCAAAAAAACCTTGTTCCACGAAGATAGAAAGGGATGCGGAGTGGAATCAGATGTTTATGCGATCAGATACGGAGAATAAAAAAGATTCAAGTGCAGGAATGGCCGAATGGCGAGGAGAGAACAAAAGATGCACAATACGGAGACAATTAATAGAAGAAAAGAGTAGAAGGAAGAATGTTTGGAAGTGATACAGGTGCACTCAAACAAAATGTGATTAGCGTTACCTATAAAGTTGTGAGTAAGGGCGAAGGGGACAGAGAAGAGAGGGAACTAGCGAAATAAGGAAGTAGAAAGCAAATTGCGCCCAAAGCGTAGGAGATTGCAGAGAGTATTAATGAAAGCCGCATGGAGGGAAAATTGAAAAACCAGGGATAAGACACGGTAGATTAGGCTGGATAAAGAGATAAAAAAAATCCGGTTTTGAGAATGAGGAGTAATACGAGAGTTTAACCATAGTTTGTAATGATCTAAAGTGAGAGGAAATTAATATTGTGAGATGAAAAAACGCTTAGAAATTTACCGATAGAAGTGGACGAGCTAGTATATCGGCTGAGTCGTTACTTTCGATTCGAGGGTGTCCAGGGATCTACCGTAGGTCAATTCGGATGGTTTGAAAAAGGAAAATATTATGAATAAGAGAGCGTATGAGAAGGATTCCGTAATCAGCAGAGGGAGAAGGAAAAAAGAGGGAATGGCTTGTAGGACATTGTGAGAATCTGTTATAATAGGGACTTAATGAGAAACTAGAGAAGAAGCAAAAAAGAAGGACGGCACGCAGGATAACAATAGACTCAGCACAGAAAACTGAGCAGAAGGAAGGAAGTTTGAAGGGGTTTCGGAATAATTTAAGGAAGGATAAAAGAAGGCTGAATGGGACCTTTGGAGCCAGCAGTGAAGATCGCAAGGTGATTGAAAAGAGAGCCGAAGGTACTTAAAAACTCTGATTTCACGACATGGTGGAGGATAGGTTTGATAGGGAAAGTTAAGAATAGGCAATTAATAGGATGTAAGAGGGCGGAAAAATTGAAAAGTATGACGGCTTGTCGTATGAATATATGGAGAAAACTGAGAGATAATATTGGAATTTTGTTGATGGCAAATCGACAGTTGCGGTGGATAGAAGAATAGGAATTAAAAAGGGAGGAAGAAGAAATAGGCAGACCATTAATTAAAAAGCGGTAACCTATATAAAACCTTCGAACGAAAAGTGGACAGATGAGTGATGCGGTATGTAAAGCGGATATAGGAGTAGATTTGCTGGCTCCCAGACGCTGGCGAATTTTAAACTTTAATTATACACACACTAATAAGATAATCTTGCCGAATAAAAAAGTATAAATAGGGGGCCGATTAGTTTAGAAAAACATGACTTGTAATAGCGTGGATAAATCGAACCGTCGCCTAAATAAAATTCTTTTGCTATTTACGAGAAAGTTTTCGGCGGATGTCTTGATAGTGCAACGGTTATTTTTAAAAACTAAAAAAAAAACTATACTCAAAAATAAAAAAAAACGCAACATAGAATTCTCTCATTATTTTCGAAGCCACTGTCATTCCGCGGTCTGAAAAATATGTTTATTCGGATTCTTCCTTGGTTTCGTTTTCCGTTGAATTTTCGTGGCCCCATTCATTTGTTCACCTTCTAATCGCCGTCCAACATGCATAGTGTAGGCTGATGATTGTGTACAGTCTTTCAAGTCTCTTTAGTTTACTTTCGTCTACCGCATTACACTATGGTCGCATTACTATTCCATCATGTCGATATGGTCACATCCGATTTATAAAATAAAATCTGTAGAATTAACATACGAACATGGTAGTCTTGTCTCAGCCAAACGAACATTACGCTTCTACAAATGGTAGCCATTGTTGTGAGAAAATTTCCTTACACCCAACGTATCTCTAAGGACGTTTTCAGAAAATTAAAATCAAGCAAACATGCTGCTGTCAAAAGACATCAGTGCGTTACGTTCCTGCGAATCACAACTGCTTAAGGGATTTTTCATTGTGCGCAAATGAAATAACGTATCGGTCTGGATGCGATACTTTTTCTGCTGTGTCGAAAAGCCGTTTTCGTCACAGCGGAGAAAGAGGCTAGAAGATGCGATTATTTGGGATCAGTGAAATGCTAAAAAGATGGGTATTTAGACTAAATTTGACCGAATCATAACTAGAGTGAGAATTTTAAGGAGGGTAATTGGAGATTAATATGATCAATCTGCGATACTGTATGTACTACGGGCGTATTCTTCCTTGCAACGTGAGCGAACTCCCCCCTTATCGACATCGACGGTCATCGTGTAATCCAACGTAAATAATAACCGACTGGTCGACCCTTTATTTTTACACGTAATCATGTTCGAACGAATGTCGTATCTGTGTATATAGCTTTTACGTCACATTTTACCGGAGCAGCCTTTTGCTGGACTGCTGGAATGTTAATTTACATGTCGCGCTAATAGAGCCGCCAGGTCTGCCTGTTTGTAATTGAATATTTCAGTTCCATAAAAAAAAAAGAAAAAAAAGGAATCATACCGCGCAGGTATTGAAAATTATTTTTTTTGAAAAACCCGCGATTTAAATTCTGTCTGGGGATAAAATGAAAAACAAAAAAAAAAAAAACCATAATAATTCACACCTACACGAGAATATTAGGCGAACTGAAAAATGAACATAAAAAAGCGTACTTGAAAAGAAAAAAGAAAAGCACAAAGTAATAACGATAAACATAAAACGTAGACAAATTATTGAGAATAGGTTAACGGAACAGCGATGTTTCTCATTACCAGCGAGGAGGCTTCACACAGTCTTTCACCTAAACCGTTGCAGACGGACGCTGAGAATTTTAATGAAAGCGAGCAACTTTTACATTTTTGAACTCGGCCCCCGAGCCCCTTTCTTCCGACTAGCACTCCCGGCCGCTAATACGCGCCGAGAAATTTTCAAATTCCTCAACCGATGTAACGTTTGAACGTGCTAATAAATGCGCACTGCGGAGGAACCTGCGTCGAGCCTTTTTTTAATTCATAAACTTTTTCCAACTTTCGGCGGGCAAAGCGGGAGGAAACTTTAATGCCGAGCCGGAACCTAAAAGCGAAAGTAGCTGACGGCGGCGCGTTCCAACTGGCAATTCTTTCTCTCATCTTAATCATCCTCTTTATCTGCCAGCTGGAAATTCATCGCAACCGAATCGGCAAATATACACACGTAATCTTCCCGTTTTTCTTTCCGCCACTCCCCCCACCCCCACCACCCACCCCGCAGGTGCCTCCTGAATTTCACTTTCGCAGTTAGCATTCCGAAGTAATCGAAAAAGCTCAGTCGGCCGACGCGTACCGAAACTTTCAAAAAAGCCACCACACCACTCCCGCTAAATAGACTGTTTCCCATTATTACATTAGCGGATAATGAATTAATCCGTTAACATCCGGACGACTATCGCGCTTAAATTCCGACACGACCGGAAATGTAAAAAAGTTTTCAGCTGTACGCACGTTTAAGAGAGATGCGAGAGCAGTTTGAAAAAAGGAAACGAAACGAGATTTGTACGTGTTGTAGTTCGTTTAAACTGAAATATTCCATTAGTATTCATCGGGAATTAATTTAATTCGAAAGTTCAGTCGCTTTTGCAATAAAAACTGTTGCGCAGGTCAACTTACTACTTCCCCCTTTTTGTAATAAGTTGAATCGAAAGTTCTAACGTTGACCGGCTAGGAAGAGCCGAGTTTCCGGCCAGAAAAATAAAATACTCTCTCTCTCTATAATCATTGCAACGAACGCAGAAAAATTTTCTTTCGAATGGATAATTTAAGACTGTTGAAATTAAAATTATCCGACATTTCTGCAATATATACGTTTCGTACGACAGGCGGTGCCGGAAATACGGCGTTAGTGTATCAACACGAGCTTTATAATATGTTCGCGTGTTATTTTATTTGTGTATATTTTATTTGTGTATATTTTATTTGTGTATATATTATTTGTGTATATTTTATTTGTGTATATTTCTGTCGATTTTGTACTATATAATGTGTATAATACTTATTCGGTTTCTATCGATTAAACATTTCGAATTTTCGGCTAAAACCGCGCCGTAATCTGTTTATTACTTTTCAAATGGCGTTATAGCTGAGGATGGATCGGTGAACGTATATATATATTAATGGCCACGCCATTTTAAGCGCCAGGGCACATCACGAAATTTGTCCCATATATAAGACTTTAATGCGATATTAGCGCTCCTACACATAATACATATATATAGTTTTCGGTTGCGCGCCTTCCAATAATTCCTGGCCACACATTTATTCCCTACGCCAACGTTAAAGAGTACAATGAACCGCTTTTTGTTTGGAATAAAATCTGCAGGAGAATACAGTTTTGCTCAAACGGTCCCTTATACCTTTTCTTTAGTCTGCATAGTGGGTATGCGTTTAGAATATAAATAACGCAACCGTCTTCTGGCTTGCACGCGTCCAAATCTCGTCTGTATAGATCACACCTAACCCGAAACTCGTGCCTTTGACTTTGTTTCGGTGTTCTTAAGTCCTCTCCAATTCCAGCAATTCTTGCTGAATCCAATGCGCCACCTCCTTCCAGGATCTTATATTCATTGCTGCCTTTATATTTGTTTGTAAAAAATGACGTTTTATACTTAGGAAAACAATTCCCGTCTCAGCTTTTGTTTCTCTTCGTCTTTGGCGATTTTGGTTTTCTGCAATCTCATGTAGTAATCTCCCGTATTTATCCTTCGACTTTGCCGAAATATCCTCAAAGTATTTCTTCTACCTTCACTTTCTAAATCCGTTCTCCAAGTTGCGATTAAACAGGAATTCTACAGCACTATTAATTCCAAATCTCCCTCACGTGTAACCCTTTTCACTGATGGGTATCCGATTGGAGCCTCTTTTATCCTTCCGGATGCTAACGTTTTGCAGTCATTTCATTTTTTTTCGTTCTACTAATGATTATTTTCCGTCCATTGTTTTCATTTGTTCGAGCCACCTCTTTTCTAAGTATTTAATTATTTCTGACTTCATGAGTTCCCATCCACTGCTCCCTTTCTCGATCACTTTTCCGATTTCATTATTCTTCGCATACGCACTGTCTCATCCGTTTTCTTTCTTCTCACTTCTGCATATGCGTTGATTTGCTGTAAATTACTAAACGTATTGAGATGGTAGATTCTATGATTAGCGTTGCTGCTTCCTCCCGTTTTATTTTTGGAACAAATACTATTCTTTAATTTCCCGTGTCTCTATCTAAAAAATTCCACCTTAAATTTTGGCCGTATAATTACTCTTTCTCCTTCCACAGCGAACAACGTTCTTTTTATCGATCTGTTCAACCTATTCTAATTCCCCTCTAGTACTTTGAGTTTCCTTCGTTTTTTGTTGCCATTTTTTTTATTCGTGAGCGTTTTACCGTTTTCTTCTGCCTTTTTCTCGGTTTCGCTTTTCCTTAATTTCCTCTCCAAATTGCATCCCCAAATGAAACAATAGTATCTGCAATGCTGATTTTATCCTCTTCGAACGTTCATTCCTTTCTGTCGACCGTTCTGTACCGTATTTCAGCTGAAAGTAACCTACTCCTTATTACGCATCTTACATTCTGTCTTTTCCTTTTCCGTCTGTCATTTTAGCTGCTGATCCCTTTATAATTCAACTGACGTCTCCTTCCCTCCTTTTTGTAAAAAAAAAATTTAATGTTATCTTCAATAGCCTGGCAATAGTAGAAAACACGCCAATTACGAAATATATTAGAAATTTATAATTTAAATGATATGGTTCCTATTTGTGCTTATTTGAATGGTGGGGTTATATGCTGTTATTGCAAAGAATTATGGAAGAGTTTTCTTTATTTTCCGTTTATCTTGCTTACCGATTATTGTTTTTCCTTCATCCCGAACGCACTTCGCTGAAGATCGTATTATTATTATGTAAACCGAATAACGCCGAAGAAGAGAATTATTACGAGCCCGTTAAACTCGAGGGAATTTTGCAAGCTTCAAAATAAATAAAAAATTAAAAATATGTATTTTTATTTGAAAAACCGTATTAAATCCATTCACATGATAACCAAGTTCATAATTTCCAACTTATCTCACGGTTTTTGAATTATCAGTAATTTCGTAAGACTACTGTTAGCGAAATTCAGTTTAAATTATTCTTGCGGAGACAAAATAGAAATAAATAAACAGAAAAAGTAAAAACATATAACAATTTACAAATGAAATATGTATAAATCAGCCGACATGTATCGGAATTACATTACCTTATATATATACATATATATATATATATATAAATATATTAATTACAACGTAATTCTTAGGCTACCCCCCATTCGAAAAAATGTCCCAATTTTATGTAACGCTAAATGTCCCAAAAAAATATCCCAATTTTATGTAACGTTTGTTATATTTTATAGGATTTTTGTTATTGTTATTTAAAAAATGTCACAATTTTATATAACGAAAAATGTAATGAAACAATATCTTAATTTTATGTAATGAAAGTTAAATGTTAGGATAGGATTTTTGTGATTATGTTATTTTTTTTGTGTTGATGCCAGTAAGAATTACGTTGTAAATTTTGATCATTTTATACAAAGTATAGAAGAGAAAGAGACATAAATAAAAGCAAGAGGGGTTACGGGACACATCCCCTTGCGAGGCCAAAATGGCCGAGTTTATATATATATACATATATACATATATTATATAACTCGGCCATTTTGGCCTCGCAGTTGACCCGTCTTGCTTACATTTCTCTCTTTCTCTTCTATACTTTGTATAAAATGATCAAAATTTACAACGTAATTTTTAGGCCGGCCTCCATTAGATTTTATAACGAAAAAAGTGTCCAAATTTTATATAATAAAAACAAAATTCAACAAATAATTTATACCACAAGTTTTATTAAACTACCGAAACAACTTAACATACTACTGCACATATAAATAATACTTTTTTTGCTTTTCCATGGTATTATTAAATTAACTAATGTAGTCTTTATAGCTTCTCCCTATATGGTGGGACTTCATATTCATCAACCTGCACACAGTAATAAGAAGTGTATTTATTATGTTTGCAAAAACGGATACCGTCGCCGAATGCACATGCGAATTGCGAAAACGAAAATGGTTCGACGAGAACTGTGCAATAGCGAAAAATTTGCCGCATTTATAAGTGATACGCCTTTTGGTTTGAAAAGGACAGATGTAGAAAAGTTTGAAGCGTTAGAATATAATAAACGTTACATAAAATTGGGATATTTTTTCAAATGGGAGCCGGCCTAAGAATTACGTTGTAATTAATATATATATATATATGTATAATTACGACTGTTGACAATAGTATTAAAGTTAAATATATAGGAAACGAATGTAAAAAAATCGATCATAGTTAATGACCAAACAAATAGAATGCCGATTTAAAAAACGGAAAGCTAATTATTAATTTTAAAAACCGACTATTATCTAGAATGAAATTTGAATTATTTATATTTTTAAATTTATTTACGAAACAAATAAACAGCTGAGGCTATTATATTAATAAACTTGAAAAGTATATTCTAATTTAATTAGAAATCTCATTTTAATTAGTAATTCGCTATTTAAAATTAATATATAACTGCTCCTTTTTTTTTAAAAAAAAAACCTATATTTGTGTATCTACCAACATACAAGCCATTCAGTCCTTAATGTCGATGACTACATTTGTATACATCGTAAACATATCGGTTGATTTTTATTTATTAATTTGCGAGTTAGTATATTTGTGTTTTTTTCAGTTTTTTTCAGTTTTTTTCCCCCGTTTATTTATATTTAAATAAAATTCTGTCAAGAGGTTATACCGCGCATGAATAATAATCAGACTCGAAACAAATCGTGAAATTATTAAAAAAAATATTTTCTCATGTTTTGTAAAACTTATTTAAGATAGCTGGAAGCGGCATATTTCCATGCTGGATCGGCAACGTAGAGTATAGCAGCTGTTTGGAGAATGGGAGAAAAAAGTATTTTCTAATTTAAAATGTTTTTAAGGGGATAAAAATTCAAAGAAAAATTGAAACCGAGAAAAGAAAAAGAAATTAAAACTTTTTAGAATTAAAAAAAAACAAACAAAAAAAAACAAAAAAAAACAAAAAAAAAACAAAAAAAAACAAAAAAAAAACAGTTAAGTTTTTTTAACGTTGCAAGGAGTTTTCTAGGATTCGCTATTGCGGAATAATAAGAGTTCGTTTAAACTCCCGCTAACAAGCAAGCGTTGGAATTATTGCAAGAGGCGTTGCTGGTAACGCGATTCCGTTTTCAATTACGGAAAGGGAAATAAAATTATCGCTCGGCTACGATTTTGGGCAGTCATTTTCTCACTCGTCTTACTAATTTTATTTATATTTTTTATTAAAGCCGATGACAATAAGACGGCCAGAAAATAAAACCCCGACCATCGACATATTTAAATATACGACTTTTTTTTCGCATATTACGATTAACGAAATTTCGGCACACTAGGGGACAGAGTGATGCCGCAGGAGCAACATGTCGGCCACTATTTCGTCGAAAGTACAAGCACCGGCCAACGAGGGCCGAGAAACGTCTAGCTGTTACTCCGTTATATACATTATTCCTAGCACTGCGCAGGTCAGATTTGTTCACATTACTAACAGCAGACACGTTCGAGTCGCAACCATGTTTAAAATGTTAAAAAGCAGAAATATTATTTTTAATATTTTTTTAATAAAATGCCGCTATTTCCATGGGCGTAGCTAGGAATTTATCATGGAGGGGGGGGGCAACTGACCAGCTATATATTTGTGTGCGTGCACACAATAATCGTGTTATATTAAAAAGTTGATATACAATTAATAACTTAAATAAATATATAACCGAAATAAATAACGGCTTATTTAAAAACGGGCTTTATTTACAGATCACTTAATTTTCAAATACTAATATATACACATAGTCGCAACAGGATATCTAACAGTGCTTTTAATTATTTAAAAGTTCTCTTTTCAGACAGTGCAACTTACTTCTACGTTAAGTGAGTGCGGACCGAAACGAATCACTGAGAGGGAGCTTTTAAATAGTCGAAAGCCAATGCTGATATATCTACTTAGTCTACCGCTGCTGTGATAGAATAGTGTGCCAAGCGTCGTCTAATTGCACGCACATAGGGAATTATTGTGATAATCACGGTATTAATTTTGATGTACATTGTACTTTTACATTTTTCAAATTTTTCTCCGCGTGATATTTAGACGATTCTTCTAGAGGGGACAACGATTTTTCTAGGCTGGGCACTGCTCGCCCTTGCCCCCCTCTAGATACGCCCATGGCTATTGCTAAATGCAATTACAGACATCAACGACATAATTTTCGTTTGGAAACAAAACTAGATTGAAAAAGTAACAAACCAATATAAATGGCTCGGAACAGAGCAATATCGCTTCTTTCAAATTTCAGTAAAGTTTAAGAAAAACATATTTTAAATAAACCTAAACAACTTCTGTACTCAGAATAGCATAATAAATATAAATCAATTTGACTCGCTGGAAAATAAATCTTCAGAACTAGCCATTTTATTACAAGAAATAAAATGATATAAGCAGAAATCTTACATTTGTTGTTTATTATAATTCTAAATGAAAATCATGTGTTTTTAATCAAAAATTTTCAATTTTCCTCAAATTTCATGTTTCACAAAACAAGAAAAAAAGCATTTTCAGCCAGAAATTATAATGATGATGACCAATTTATTAGCCTTCCGTCATTACATACAACAAAACGATATTTTCTCATATTAATCGGAAGTGAAGGTTCCCTAAAGATAAAATAAAATACTTACTGTCGTACATATTAACTTAAAAGACGTACATATACAGAACACCTGTGAATGTACGACACAAATAATAATGAATAAGCTCTTCATTCATCGATGTTATTGGTATTCTACTTTCAAATGATAGCTGTTCTTTTGTTTAATTAATATTGTTTCTTTATTAAATATATATATATATATATATATATGTATATATATATATATATATATACATAAAAAATACGTATTACAGAAAAATTATAGTTTAAAAATATTAAAATAAAGCCGGTATCATGATTATGGAGTAGGTAACTCCGAAACATGTCGGCTTTATTTTAATATTTTTAAACTAAAATTTTTCTGTAATACGTGTTTTTCATATATATGTATATATTTAATAAAGTGACGATACAGAAAATGGATATAAACGTTAATATGGTTTGTAACGCATCTTAGAGCGGTTTCAAATTGATTAATTAGCAGACGCGCACACAAATAAACATACAACAACAGTGTTGATATCTAATTCACTTGTTTGTTGAACTGAATGTTCAGTCAATTGATGATCCTTCTGACTATTGCATGTATCGTTTTTGTCTAATTTATGGTATACAACTTTCAGCATTTATTGACATTAAAACTGGCCAATAAGGTTCATTTTCTAAGTCCACGCAATTTGCAGATTGCATACGCAAACACACATTCGTAAACAAAGTCACTCTTTTTTTGGAAAAGATCCTTTTCGACGGGAACGATTCAGCGTGCAACCCTTTCGGTAGGAACTTGTTTCGGCAGTAGGTAGCCAAGGTTGTTTATTCAGATTATTTTTAAAAATTACTGGCGCGGTGTTTTTCATACATCTTCCGCTAAGCATTATCATTTTACTGAGGAACATGGACTACCAGATCTATATATTTCTACCTATAGAACATGTATTTACCGCTATCAGAGATTTCGGACAAGCAAAAATTCCTCTCATAAATAATTCAGTTTTTCTGCATATTTAGCATATATGTATGCATTATTTAAAAAACACTTTAACTAATTTTATTAGGTTATTCAATTCTTCTAGATATTTTAAATCTACTTTCGCTTTTTTTTTTTTTTTTTCAAATTCATTTAGGAAATCCAGAGCAAGAGGAAATTTTTGAATTTGGAACACTACTGCTCAATCAACTACAAAATATAAATTGATTAACTTATTTTCATAAAAATTGTAATAAAGCCAATTGCGATTTCGAACCTTGCACTTGCTCTGACGAAAATTTATATTGCTTAGTCGATTATATTATTCTCGCTATTAGTTAATAATGTTGCAAAAAAAGAAAAAATTTGCATAAAGTTGTACCAGTTATCTTTCTTCCAACGGTATATCACACGCCGGGCAAAAATGATATATATTTTTTTTTCAAAATTTGGAGCTTTCAGCGCGTGAATTTATAAGTTCCCATAAAGTGCTCTTTTATGTACATATGTTTGAAATATATTTTGGCATCTTTAAAAATCGTTAAGGAGAATAGTATTTTTTGCACGAAGTATTAATGCGTGATGTAGAAATAAATCTGGTAAACTACGTTTTGTTACTAACACGAATAATGATTACGTTTAGTGCGGATGCAACTTGAAAAAATACCGCCGGTAATTCGGTAAAGATCTGAACAAAAACCCTGTCTTTCGCTACCGTCGAAATGAATCACATGGAAAAAATTCTTGGGTTCAGGCTTAGTCGTTCCCGCTGAAACGATTCCGCAGAAGGGAGCCAACTCCTTGTAAATATGGACGAGTAAAAAACAAACAAACACGCAAAAATCGTATATTTTACAATTTTAGAAATGCTTAATATCAAAGTTTAAAAAATTACATTAGTATTTTTTCAAGCATGTGAACGTAGCATATAATTAATGTTGATAGCATCGCCACAAACAGAATCTATAGGAAAAACAAGTTCAGTCAAGCATGATGTTTTTATGGGCTCAGGGTTACTCCGTATGTTAAGTTTAAGGGGGGGGGGTCTTAGAGGCCAAAAAAAGACGATTTTTTGATAATTTTTTTAGAGAATATGGTTAATGCAAGTTTATTTACATAATTGGTACATGATAAAGTAACATCTGAAGAATATTGTGTTAAATTTTCATTGAAAAATATAATATAAAGAATTAAGCCAATGGCAGCAAATTTTCGTAGGCGCCTCGAAAAAAAGTTGTTTTGCGGTGCACCGCATAACTCAACACTGGATTATCGGAAATGAAAAAACCAAAGTTTTTTCATTAGTTAATGAGTTTCTGTAGGTAGCAACGGTGAGTTTTTTAATTTATTTTTATTTTTTAATCGTTGGTAACACTTGGAAGTGAAAATACCGATTTTCGAGTAAAAATTAGACATTTGTTATTGTAAAATAAATAATAATAATTAAAAAAAAAAAAAAAACTCGACGTTGCTACCTTGCAAATTGTCTATAAGAATAGTGTACCAAATTTCAGAACCATCGGTGGATTTTGAGTTACAGAGTGCATCGGCTTTGAAAACGTTGTTTCGAGAAAAACGCGTTTAAAGTTTTTTATAGTATAAAATCACAAATTAAATGTTAATAAGGTAGTAATTTTTGTCTATACTCACACAGAATCATCAAAGCCAAGCCCATAAAGTGAAGAACTTTGATTTAGAATGTCCAAAGCATTTTTTTGCTCTTGCCTACGACGAATTCTCTCTTCTTTGGTATGTTCTGCCGCTCGCTCATCCGCTTTGCTCATTCGTGTATTTTCCACTGATTGCGCCTATCCATGATAACTTGGGCCTGTACTGATTCCCATCTCTTCCGGAAAGGTCAGGTAAGCAACACAGCCTAATAATTGTCGAACCACTCTCAGTTTTTGGCGAAATCTTTCAAATAAGTTGGTTGATACTCTCATTATTGTTTTGAGAGAATCTGCCAATACATCGCTCCAGGAGAGCATCTTTGCTCAGATATTCATAAATTGGTGTTTAATCCCCTCTAGAACATCACTTGGTAGAGCAGAGTAAGAGTGTTTGAAAAAACGCAATTCGTTTGCAGCTGCGGTTCTCTGCCATTCACGCCATGAGTTTTCGCCGCTCGAGCAGTTTTGCTGTGGGTGTTTGTCAGTTGAGGCGTAGTGATAATAAGTCGCCCAAATGGCCTTCTTCATTTCTTTTACAGAATGAGAATTGTAACGGATGACACGACCATAGTAAAACGTTAGTTTATCAAGCAATTTAGCAGTAAGCTTGCGTTTACCGGAAAGTGTTTTCCTTTGTATTTTCTTTGCAGCCTTAGTTTCAGTATCTATTAGATTTTTTTTTACTAAATCGCGCAAATGGTTTTCCATCCTCTTCTGGACGTATCCTACACATTCTTTTTGTTGATCAACATACAAAATCTTCGCTCAGCTCAGCGTTACTTGACACACAGTATTGCGTTTTCCGCCGCAAGTACAAGTCAGTGCCTCGACCACTATCACTCAGACACAAATACGTCTCTACCCCGATGCAGCAGTACAAACGATCGGACTTACAACAGAACACAGGGATTTTTGGTTTTGGCCGAGTAAGCATCCTTGACAAGACAAAGCAGCGATGGAACCTAGAATAACGTTTGAGAGATCGTGAATAGATGAACAAACAGGGACTAATTTCTAACTGAAACGTCGCGTCGTCAAGAAATAGCATTACGCGTACCGAATCTGTCTCAAGGTATAGTTATAAACATCTACCTATCTGCGTAAATCTTTTTCGAAAAAACCAATTAAGGGATTATACAAAAGGGACAGAAAAATATGCTCTTTAATCCCGCTGTGCGTCAGGGCCAAATAGTCGTTTTCGTTCTTTTAGTAGAGTTAGAGCAGTTCACAGTTATAATGCCATATCTTTGTTAGTTTTGCTTCGATTTATTTGAAATTTTGACGCAATATTCTTGTGATGTTGTACATTCATTGTATGAAATAAAAAAAAAACATTTTTTTTTTACCCCCAAGACCCTACTCCCCCTTAACATAACTATAATTTACATTTACATAATACTAAGTTCAAAACAAAGAAATCCGATTTGCGCGATGCAAAGAGACACGTCATTTTTCTTTTTTTTTCTTTTTTTTTTTTTAAACTTTTAACCAACTTTGTAAGAAATGAAATACAAGTTTGTTCCCGATAAAAAATGGTCTCTTTCCATCAGCATATTATCACATGCCCGGGAAAATTTTTTTTTTTTTCAAAACTTTTAAGCTTTTGGGGCGCCCAGGGCCTAAATATAAAGTTGTAAGTTCGGCTTTAGTTTCCCTATAAAGCGTTCCTTTGTGCATAAGTTTGAGATACGTTTTGTTTTTACTCGGGCTATTGTTTACGTGAACATAATTTTTTTGCTGTTTTTGGGCTCAAAGCGGTGGTCTGTATAATTTTTTAACTGTAATTTTTGAGCTTCTACGTTTTTGTTTATATTTCGAATATCACTGTTAAAGCAGGTATTTAGTGATAAGTTGTGAATTTTTTAAGGGTGATTTTTGAGGTTGTTTTAAATTATCTTTGACAGTTTTTTTTTTTTTTTTTTTTTTGTTTAGCTTGAAGTTATAGACACAGTTTTAAAGAGAATTTAAATTAGAATTTATGATCCAATTTTGAAGTTCATAAGTGTCAAACTGTTCTTAAGCTATTGCATATTTTAATTGAATATTTGTGTCGTTTCCGAACCATCTTACTAAGATTATTCCGTTCATTATATGTGCACGAAATCCTAATAAAATGCTACCGGGACCAGTCATAGCGAAAACAAGCCGGATACAATTCAGCAAAATAAGAAGAATGCTGCAACAATTTATTTCTCGTCATTAAATTTTAAATCGCCTTATTGCGAAGCGAAGCAAAAAAAACAAAAAAATTCTTCAATATCAATTCGTACGGATCAGAAGAGGAAAAATATTCGCGCGGAAAAACTCTTAGAGCCCAATAATTTAAATTAAATCTACATAGGACCTAATGAAAATCAGTAAATACGATATTACACAACTACCATTAATGTTAAATAGATATGTTACTCGATAGATAGAAAAGACGATAAAATAAACGATAATCCATATATTCAAAATTATTCGAATTATTTCAAAATAATTATATATATCATTAATACGGTGGCGGGGCCCTTTTCAGTGGTAACGAGCCAGGGTTTTTGTTCAGACCTTTTTGCGAATTACCTGTGGTGTTTTTCAAATTTCATCTGCTAAATGTAATCATTTGTGTTAGTAAGAAACACACCTTACCGAATTTATTTCCACATCATCCCTTAATGTTATTAGTAATTTCGTGCAAAGAATACCGTTCCTCGTTAATAGTTCTTCTGCGTATATGGCAAAAATGCTGTAACGATCGCCTCGTTATAAATTTCCCTCAGCAATACGGTCTCAGACGCATCGTGGACGTGCTTATTTTTTATTTTTATTCTAATAGAATTTTAACTTTTTCCTTTTCCGATTAAAGTTATAATTATTGGTATTATTGAAATTAATTTAAAAGCTTTGGTAGAGTATTTAGTGTGTTTATTTAACCCAAATTTTCATAGAAATTTTTCGATACAGATCGACTTATAAAAACAAGTAGATATCGATACACATAAATATTTTTAATCTACTTTCGTTTTTTTTGGGTGTACGAGTACATATAATACACGAAATCGTAATAAGATAGTTCGGAAACAACAAAAAATATCGAATTAAAATATGCGATAGCACAAAATTTAAAGTCGGAAGATAAGTTACAATTTAAATTTTCTTTTTTAAATTATTATTCGGGTTGCCCGACTTGTGTTTCAGCGACCACTTCCCTGTTATAATACATACCACAAGTCCTATACCAAACGTCTCCACATCAACAACTCCTCGCTTCTTATTCCACAAAGCAAATTGAGAAATGTTTCGTGACAAGGTCTCTGTCCCACATCAACTCAGGCCCTCTGCGGTAGAAAATACCAGGATACTTCTTGAGGCTATGTTTACTGTAGCGGAAACGATTTAGGATCTACCCCCTCGCCCCGCCCACGCCGTGTTCCCTGGTGGTGTAGTGAAGTTGCCGTAGCAATACGAAACCGTAAACGAGCTCTCAGGAAATACAAATCTTCACAATTACTCAGTGACCTGATTGAATTCAAAAAGCTACGCGCCAAAACACGTTACATAATTAAGATGAAGAAGCGAGAATCCTGGACCTCTTTCATTGATTCAATAGCCCAATCCACATCTAATCAAATGACATGGGCAAAAATTAAATCGATGAATGGCCTTAATCGATCCAAACCCCCTACCTCCTTAATCCATAACAACTCAGTCGTATCAGATCCAAGCAATGTTGCGGACATCTTCGCTCGGCACTACCAGAATGAGTTCTCCTCCTTAGTCTATTCCACCAAGTTTACATCTAGAAAAGCTTCTTATGAACAACAAGAATTATCCTTCCTTCAACAGTCCACGGATGCTTTCAACAGCAAATTTTCCATGGCTGAATTAAACTTTCAACTCAAATTTCATACTCGAAACAGTGCACCTGGTCCCGACTCTGTTCATCCATACATGGTTAAGTATTTTCCAGCGCAGGCAAAAGAGTTTCTTCTTAATATTTATAACCAAATATGGGTATCTGGCGATATACCTCAATTCTGGAAAATGGCATACATTATTCCTATATTAAAACCAAATAAAGATCCATTCCGTCCTGAAAGCTATCGTCCAATTTCCCTTTTAAACGTCTTATCCAAAGTAATGGAAAAAATGGTAAACAGGCGCCTCCTTTTTGTCCTTGAACAAAATAATATCCTTTCTCCTATACAAGCCGGAGGGCGTAAAGCGAGATCGACAGGCGATCACTTAATAACTTTGCAACGGCAAATAATAACGAGCTTCCACCGCCATCAACATACATATGCGGTCTTTTTCGATTTAGAAAAAGTATTTGATCGCATATGGCGGCATGGATTATTGCTAAAGCTCAAAGCCGCAGGAATAAATGGCCAGATGGGCAATTATATCGCTAGCTTTTTAAGCAACCGAACGATCCGGGTTAAGATCGCTACATCATTATCAGCACCCATTCCAACGGAGAATGGCATGCCACAAGGCTCTGCTCTGAGTGCAACCTTATTCATAATTTACGTCAATGACGTAGCCGAATGCATCTCGCCGCCTATAACCGCCCGGCTGTTTATCGATGATCTTAACATCTCCTTATCGTCAAATTTCCCTCCTATCGCTCAAAAAATACTCCAGAAAACTATCGATAAAATACAGAGTTGGTCTGATAACAACGGTCTAGCCATCTCGGCGAGTAAATCCGTATATGTTGATTTTTGCAGGGGGCGCCGTTCCTCTCCAAGTGTATCCCTAAATCTAAACAATCTTCCTCTTTCCCACCGTCAAATTCCTTGGATTAATCTTTGATTCTAAACTTACTTGGAAACCTCATATTGCCAACTTAAAACATAGCTACACCAATTCTATCCCTATATTGAAATATCTGGCTAGCTCCAGATGTAATATTAAGCCTAAATTCCTTTTCAACATATACAGATCGCTGATTTTATCGAAAATCCACTACGGGTGCCAGGTGTACTCCTCAGCCAGCAAATCTATATTGAAATCTCTTGATCCTATACATCACTCCGCACTGAGAACCATTTTGGGAGTGCATCGAACTTCTCCAGCTGCCAGCATGTGCGTTCTAGCTGGGTGCCCTCCGTTTTCCTACTTCCGAAAATACTTCATACTGCGAAATATGTACCATCATTTCAGCCACACACGAAACCTCCCCCTAAAGTTGGAACATTTTCTTCTTGAACCAAACTTTCCCGGCGACCCACTACCAGAATTACTGGCCGACCTGCGAAGATGTGGTATCACGTCTGTACAGAGGTCAACACCCAGCCTCAATGCCCTTATTCCCCCTTGGATCACTTTCCAGATAAATATTGATGTGTCGCTGAAACAGCATCCAAACACAACAAGTCCTCTCTTCACAGTGGAAGCGGCAGTTAGGGCAATTAATAAGTACCCGGACCACGTAATTTACTACACTGATGGAGCCAAGGCAGTTGGCGAGGCAGGTCCACTGCCCGCAGCCTGTGCAGTCGAAGGTCACGATATCTCATGCGAAACTCGACTCAATGATGCCTGTTCCGCATTGGATGCAGAATTGTACGCAATTGCACACTGCTTCCACCACATCGTTACAATTCACACCAGAGCCAATGATTTTCTCCTGGTTACTGATTCCCTACAGTCTTTGAACATGATTAGGAGTCAAAAACTCAACAACCCGCTAATTCTAAAAATATATCACTACTTGAGTGAATTGCAGTTAATGGATAGTCACGTGAAGCTGCTGTGGGTTCCTGGGCACATTGGAGTGGTTGGTAATGACAATGTCGACAGAGCAGCACGTTCTGCCTTGCTCTCGCCAATGCCACAGGACGCGGAACTACCCTCATCAATCACATATACATTCCTAAAGGTGTGCGAAAACCAATGGAGAACTGAATGGGCAGCTGCAACAACATCCCTAAGAACCATTAAACCCACAGTTGAATCATGGTGGTCACCGGAAGGAACATCCCGATACGATTTTAAGATCCTCAGCCGGTTGCGAATTGGCCATATCGCTATTTCGCACAAACATATAATTGATAAAACGCCGCCTCCGGCTACATGCCCCTTGTGCAACCAGACAACCGCACCGACAGTTTCCCACATAGTACTTACCTGCCGGAGGTTTACTATGTTGCGGAGGCAACTTGGCCTACCCATAGATATAGTGCAGACCCTCTCAAACGAGGTAATCTCCATCAACAAGATTATTGTCTTCATTAAAATGAGTGGTTTAACTCACCACATTTAAATTATCCCCCCTCCCTTGTGTGTACTGTAATGACCATAGTAGTTACACACAGCACATACAATTTAAGGGGGGGAATTATTCGGGTTCGTCAGCAAGGGGCCATTAGCCTAAGGATTTGGGAATTTAAATTTTCTTTTAAACAACCCATAACCATGGGATAATTGATTACCTTACGTGGAAGAAAACGCAAAAAAAAAACCGTCAGGAAGATGTAATATAGAACTTAAAATGATCAAAAAAATCGCTTAAAAATATATACTTTTTTTTTTTTTTTGGGCTCGTCAACCAAGGACCTTTACCCAGAAACAAAAGGTAAGGAAAAAAGTCGGTTATATTTTGATTCGATCAGAGATTTTAACTAAAAAGGAACAAATAGCAGGAATAATTAGTGGGGAAGGAAAGGACAGGATATAGGATGCACAATAAGGGGTAGGAAGTCCAAGCTTAAGCAAATAAGAATATAAGGCAGAACGCTCCACCGAGAGGGAAGAACACTGGAAGAACACATGATCGGCGTCGCAAATAATTGCATCATCCGGATGGAGAGGACAGTGTGGAGAAGAAATCAAGGAGAAACGAAATCTGGAAGAAGGCAGCAAAGAATGGCCAAAGCGCATACGAACAATGGAAACAACTTCAGAACGACGAAGGGAGGGATGTAAAAGAAACCATGAATATGAAGGAAGAGTAGGCTGGACTGACAGGTAAAAGGAACAACTGTTGGAAAAAGAAGAAACATAGGTATCCGACCAAAATCGGATATGAAAGCTTTTACAAACTGATAGCAGGTTAACGGATGGAATTTTTTTAAAAAAAAGACGAGAGGAAGCAGCAGCAGCCCGAGCCAAGGAATCAGCCGCTTCATTGCCAAATATGCCCGAGTGGCCAGGTACCCACAGCAGATCAATATTGACTGAATGGAGATAGGAAAGATTGTGAATGAGTGAACGTATACGGAGGATAACAAAGTCACACGAATGATCAGGAAGGGAAGAGGATATGGCCTGAAGGGCGCTCAAAGAGTCAGAAATAATTAAAAACTTAGAGGAAAATTGATTCGAGGAAATGAAAATAATAGAGCGAAGGATAGCCAACAACTCGGCTGTGAATATGGAACAGAAATAAGGAAGTCGAAAAGATTCTGAGAGGTTAAAATCAGGAAGGATGAAAGAAGCACCAACACTACCAGGCCCCCTCGAACCATCCGTGTAAATGGTAACATGAGAGGGAAATAGGGAATTGATAGTGCTGTAGAATACCTGTTTAATTACGGCATGGGGGAGATTTTTTGCAAATGAGGGGAGGATAAATACCTTAGGAGGATGACAGATGTCAGCGAAGTCGAAGGAAAAATAAGGGAGATTATTGAACGAGATAATATACGGCCAAAATGAACCGAGACGATGTGAAATAAAAGCCAGAATAGGGGTTTTGCTGGGAGTGAAGCGCCAGCTATTATAAATCGAAAGATAAGACTGAACAAGGGTAGAGGATGCGAGAGGAAGACGTTTAACAAGGAAACGATAGCCTAAATAAGATCTACGAATGGATAGGGGTGACGAATTGGATTCAGCAAGAATAGCAGTGGTTGGAGAGGATTTAAGAGCGCCAAGACAGAGACGAAGGCAAGAATTCTGAATTACATCTAGTTTGGAAAGACGTGTCTTGGACGCACTACCATAAATAAAAGAACAATAATCAAATTTGGAACGGATAATAGATTTGTAAAGGGAAATAAGAATATAGGGATCGCCACCCCATTTAGTTGGCGACAGGGCTTTCAGCAAGTTTAACCTTTTAATAGTGGAAGCAGAAAGATATTTGATGTGTTCAGAGAAGGACAAACGACTATCAAGAAAGACACCGAGATAACAAAAGCAATTAACACGGGAAAGAGATACATTGTTTAAGGATAGGTTAACCAAAGCAGGGTTATAGGGACGAAGGGTAAAAATAGTATAAGAAGACTTAGAGGGAGAAATTGAAAGATTAATTAAGGAGAGAGAATGTTCCAGCACAATGAGCAACGAACTGAGTGCTTCATAGGCTGCTAAAACATCCTCAGACGAGGAAAACAAGAGAATGTCGTCCGCAAAGAATAAGGAATGGGAATTTAAAGGAAGAGAAGCTATACTGATAGTATAGATGTTAAAAAGAGTAGGACTGAGGGAGGAACCCTGAGGAAGACCTCGGAAAACCTTTCTTGGAGCATTAAGAGATGGAGAGGAGAAGTGGATAGAACGATTTGACATGAGATTGATAATAAGGGAAGAGAATTTAATTGGGATATTAATAGCCGTCATTTTATCTCTTAGAGTGGGAAGATGAACATTATCGAAAGCAGAGGAAACATCAATAAAGGAAGCTAGGGTGAAATGTTTTTGGATAAAAGATTTGTATATGTGGGAAACGAAAAGACTAACACAATCAGAAGGGCCAATACTAGGCCGAAAGCCGAACATATTAATAGGGAATATATTATTATGCTCTAGCCACCAAACAAAGCGCTTGTTGAGCATACCCTCAAATAGTTTTCTAATACAGGATGCCAGGGAAATAGGACGTAGGGAGAATTTTTCTTAGGAATGGGAATTACGATAAAAGAATTCCAGGAGGAAGGAGTTATACCCTTTGAAAGGAAGGAATTGAAAAGACTAAGAAGGAAACTGAGGGATTGTTCAGAAAGGTTTTTAAGGGCGAGATAGGGTATACCGTCAAGCCCTGGAGTAGGGCTGGACGATTTGGAGAGAACAGACTTTAATTCATTAAAATTGAAAGCCGAAGTTAGGAAGTGAGGAGGAGAATTTTCCGGAAAAGAAGAGTATAATTCATCAACAGAAGGAACATAAGCTGGAGCGACGGAATCAATAAAAGGAAAAAGGCTATCGTCGGGGATACTGAAGGTGGAAGGGCGAGAAGAGGATGGGAATTTGAAAGCTCTGGCCATTTTCCAAATCTGCGAAAGAGGAGTAGTTCTAGAGAACTTGGCACAGAAATTTTTCCAAGAGGACTTCTTCGTGGATTTCAATATAAACCTAGCTCTCGCATTTGCCCGTTTGTGAGCGAGAAAATTTTCAGTCGTATATGATTCGATAACCATTTAAAATTTACATTCAAAATATAAAACAAAAAACAGAATTATTTTTTTTTCTTGACGTGTAATAAACCCGATGGAAAGATCCGTTGTTGGTTTAACTTCGTGGCTAATTATTATTATATATTTTTTTTTGGAACAATATTAACCGGTAGCAAACATAACAATCGACTAAACAATAAATTTTCGATAGAAGAAGCGCAGAGTTCAAAGTCTTAGTTCCTATTGTCTTTATTAAAATTTTTATGAAAAAAAGGTAATTAGCTGCGATATTGTAATGATTAAGCGGTAGTGTTGCAAAGGTCAAAAATTATTTTTTTCCCTGGATTTCCCAAATTAATTTGAAAAATAAACGAAAGTAGAGAGAGAGATTTGTTTCCTCTTTTGATTTGAAAAATAGGAAAAAAATAAATGAAAAAAAAAAAAGATAAAAAATGGAATTTATATTGATATATGCCGGCAGATAAATCTTCATTATTTTTAAAACATTTTATACACACGTGCAGTCGATGATTTCTTGTATAAAAAATTAATAGACAAAAAATTTCAAATATTAAATTAATTTATGGTATACGCAATTATTATGCGTGGTTACTAGTGTTAAGCGGATGGGAATACGGTAATTAAACGATTTTTTTTTACGTCGCACATTTTTATAGCGACATAAATTTAGTTTTAAAATTATCTGTAGCATCAGTTTTTTTTGTTTTTTTTTTTTTTGGCGCGAAGACCACCACCCGAAAACTTCTGTCAGTAAATGAAAGTGTAAATAAGCTGAAGGATGTTATAGGAAGCAGGAAAAGATACGATGTATGAAGTATAATAAGGAGTAGGAGGCTTAAGTGATAGTAAGTGGGAATACGAGATGGAACGTTCGGTATAAAAAGATGGACACTCAAAAAATATATGGTTGGAATCGAGTAAGGCTTCATTACTTTGATGAAGAGGAGTATTTGGGGAAGGTGTTAAGGAAAGACGAAAACGAGAGGAAAGCAACAGAGAATGTTGAACCGCATGGAGGTGACAGCAAAGCGGTAGAGCAACAGAAAGTATCAAAACTAAGGATAAGATGAAAGACTGGGTTTTTTTTTAAATTTTCTGGGTTCGTAAACCGGGGACCTTTATCCAAACACAATTAGAAAAGGAAGGAGTCGATTATATCTTCCATACGATATCAAATGTTGTTAGGAGAAAGGAACAGATAATAGGAACAATCTGTGGAGAGGAAAAATATAGGTTATAAGAGGCGTAATATAGAGTAGGAAGACTAAGAGTACCAATAAAATGGAATAGAAAGCAGAATGCTTAATAGAAAGAGATAAACACTTAATAAACACATGGTCCGCACCGCAAACACGCTCTTCGTTTGAGTGGACAATATGGAGAGGCAACCAACGAAAAATGAAAACGGGAGGAAGATACTATGGTTTAAGAACGCAGACGAATAACGGAGACAACAACAGAACGACGCAGTGAAGGGATTAAAGAGAATCACAGATTGGCAGGAAGACTGGGTTGAACAGACAGATAAAAAAAATAACTGTTAGAGAAAGAGGAAACGGAAATATCCGAAAAAAAAAAAACTAAAATGAAAACCTTTGCTCAGTGGAAGGAGATTAGACGATGCGACTTTTTAAAAGAAGAAGTGAGAAGAGGCAGTAACCCGAACCGAGGAGTCCGCCGCTACATTACTGAAGATGCCCGAATGACTAGGAACCCACAGCAAATCAATTTGAATGGAATGAAGGGAAGAAAGAACTTGGATAAGTGAGCGTATGCGGAGTATAATAAAATAATGAATTGAAGGGCGGTCATGGAGTCAGATATAATCAAGGATTTCGGGGAAAGGTGATTGGAAGAAATAAAAATAATGGAAGGTAGGATAGTCATTAATACAATAAATGTAGAACAGAAAGGAGGCAGACGAAAAGATTCTGAAGAGCCAAAATCTGGGAGGATAAAAGAGGCGCCGGCACCAACCGGGGACTTCAAATCATCTGTAAACAGGAAATTAATAATTGATAATACTGTGGTATTCCTGTCTAATTAGCGCCTGCGGAAGAGACTTGGAGAGCGTAGGTACAGTAAACAGATTTGGAGGATGGCAGAGATCGGCGAAATTAAAAGAGGAATAAGGGAGATTGACAAAGGACATTATGTAAGGACAAAACGAACTGAGCCGAAGAGAGATAAGAGATAAAATAGGGATTTTCCTAGGTGCGAAACACCAGTTCCTAGAAATGGAAAGATAGGAACGTATATTGAGGACGTGAGTGGGAGACGCTTAGTAAGAAAACGATAGCCCAAATAAGATCTGCGAATAGAAAGGGGTAGTGTATTAGATTCGGCAAGGACTGCCGGAACTGGAGCGGATTTAAACGCACCAAGGCGTAGATGAAGGCAAGAATTTTGGATTACAACCATTTTAGAGAGTCGGGACTTAGAGGCACACAACCAAGGAGAAATGAACAGTAATCAAATTTTGAGCGGATGATGGATTTATATAGAAAAAAATAAGGACACATGGATCACCACCCCATTTGGTTGGAGATAAAGTCTTCAGCAGGTTTAGCCTTTCGGTTGCTGAAGAGAAAACGTTTCTTGTGATGTGTTCGGAGAAGGATAACTGACTGTCAAGGAAGATACCAAGATAACAAAAACAATTAACACGAGAAAGGAGTGCATTTCCTAGGGACAGATAGATAGAAGCAGAATTACAAGGCGCAGAGTAAATGAGACATAATATAATAACTCTGGTGATCATGAAACTTCGTCTTCGAAACCCGTCGGGTTTTTTATAATATAATTGTATTATTGGTGTGTTTAATTTACTGAATATATAATAACTGGATTTAGTAGGAGAAATAGAAAGGTTAATTGAGGAAAGGGAGTGATTCAACACAGAAAGAAATTAAGTGTTTCACTGGCTGATAAAGTAGGATGTGTCACCAGCAAAGAATAAAGACGAAGAATTTAAAGGATTAGAAGCCACATTGATAGTGTATATGTTGAAATGAGTAGGAATGAAGGAGGAACCTCGGTGAAGATCTCGAAAAACCGTTCTTGAAGTTCCAAAAGATGGAGCAGAGAGGTGGATAGAACGATTCAGCATGAGATTGATAATATGGGAAGTAAACTGCATTGGGACGTCAATTATCATCTTATCTTTTAGAGCGGGTAAATGAAAATTATCAAAGGCACAGGATACATCGATGACGGAAGCCAAAGGATAATGTTTTTGGATAAAGGATTGGTATATATGGGAAACAAAATGACCAATACAGTCAGAGGGATCAATACCAGAAAGCCAAACATTATCTAGGAAGTACATTATTATGCTCTAGTTACCAAACAATGCGTTTGTTTAGCATACCTTCAAACAGTCTTCTGATGCAGGATGTCAAAGAAATAGGATGTAAGGAAGAACTCTTTTTTTAGGAATGGGAATGATGGTAAAAAAATTCCAAGAGGCGGAGTTATATCTCTGAAGAGGAAACAATTAAAAAGATCAAGAAGAAAGGTAAGGGGATTGTTCAGACAGGTTTTTAAGGACCAGAAAAGGTATACCGTCAAGACCTGGAGTGGGGCTAGAAGATTTGGAAAGAACAGATTTTAATTCGTAAATATCGAAAACAGGAGTTAGAGAACTATGCGGAGGTGCAGTTAAATATAGTTCATCAACGTTAGGACCATAAGCAGGAGCAACGTAATCGATAAAGGATTCTAGGCTATCTTTAGAAAGGTTGTGATTGGAAGGATGTTCAGAGGATGGGGATCTGAAAGCTCTAGCTTTTTTCCAGATATGAGAAAGAGGGGCGTACTCCTGAAGAATAAAGAACAGAAATTCTTTCAAGAGGACCTTTTTGCGACTTTAAGTATATACCTAGCTCTTGCGTTCGCTCGCTTATAAGCAAGAAAGTTTTCAGAATTGTAGGATCGAAACAAAAAGTTCTAAAGGTGGCAGACTATGGTGGAATTCTCAGTTGTATTTCTCATTCCACTAAAGATGTGAGGCTTTATTGTGGTTATTAGATGTCTGCTGACGGGTAGATGAAGATAGAGAAGAGCAGACGTAACGGGATTTTAAAAGGAATTATATAGAAGTATGGGATCGGAGTCGAATCAACACAAGAACGAAACAGAGTCTAATTTTCTCTGAAGAGGTTCCACCGAAAAGAACGTAGAAGCCTGTGAAGCAAGTCGATGAAGAAAAGTTAACAGGAGTTATTAGGAACATGGTCACTGCCGTGAGAACTCGTAATGGTTCTTCAATTACAATTAGGACCAATAGTGGAAGAAGCAAAGATCAGATCAAGAGAACTAGAAATAGATGGATTCCTGAACTAGGTTGGGAAATGCTCATTAAGGAGAATTAAATTAAGGGAAAGGATACCATTTTCAAGGATGGAACCGTTGGAATTGTAGGATGTGCAAGCCCACAAGGGCAAATAAACATTCCAGTCTTCCCCGATAATTAATGGTTGCCGAGTTGAAAAAAGGCGAAAAGATGGAACTGACGAAGATCATAATTAGGAAGAACGTAGATGGCGACAATGTTAATAGGGTGCGGAAGGGTAGTACGGATAGTGATGTGGATTATGTTAGGTTGGTTAGGAATAAGAGGGAGGTTTGGAGAAACATCGTGAGAGCGGAAAAGAATGTCATTTTTAACAAGGATTGCGGAACACCAGTCATTCCGATTACATCGAATTATTTTATAATCTCTAATATTAAAGTTCGTGTCCGACTGAAGCCGCGTTTCTGACATGCGAGCAACACTAGCCTTGTGAATATCCAATAGATCTTCTAATGAATTTTTATTGGCTTTGACGACAATTCCACTGAAGTAGTATATTGAACGCAGCCATCATGGTGAAACAGGGAACGTATTAGAAGTATAGGGATTGAGGAAACAGTAAGAAGGCACAATAGTTGGTATAAGGTAAAAAGAAAAGCAAAGACATTCTCGTATTAAAGGCATTGAAATAGTTTGGAAGAGAAACGGAGGAAAGTAAATTGTACGGTTATCGTAATTGAGATAAAAGACTTGCGACCGAGAGAAGAGAAGTTGCGCGTTATATAGATGCTTTTAAATAAGGGGAAGAAACCTTTTAATTCGGGAAGTGTAAAAATTTTCGCTATTCCATGCTCTAGGAAAACCGGTGTCATCGTTTAACACTGTAGCTGAGACTGCGTTGCTTCGGTGAATGCTGGAAAAGTATTCACCGTCTCAGTGTGTACGGAGGAATTTAAAGGATCTTCAATCATGACGAGTCGGAAAAAGAAGATGGAGCGGTAGATTGATTTCCAGGTCTGAATAGCAGGTTAATTTTCGATATTCTACTGTGGGATTTTTAAAAACTTATGGCGAAAGGGGCAATGGACAAGAGAGATGGAGGATTAGTTTATGATAGCGGGATATTACGTTTAAGCTAAACTTTGAAAATGATAACTTACTTTTTTTTTTTTTTTTTTTTTTTTTTTATTATTTAAATAAGTTGTGGGTCTCACAGGGCAAGTATGCCCGTTGTGTGAGTGCCCGACACTCTTATTACCGTTTATTTAAGATACCAAATTACAATTATTCTAGCTTATCCTATACATTATAATTATAGTCAACTAAGTTTATATAACTTATGGCATAGTACACACATACAATTACATACACACACAGCAAGTACTCATCTACATACCGATACATGAGGGTAGCAAAATATCTTCAAATACGAAGAAAAGAAAAGAAAAAAAGAGAAGAAGAAAACGTAAATAAAGGAAGGAAGAAAAAGAAAGAAACAATAATATAAAATTATAAAATGTGATGATTCGAACCGTATCTTTGGGGTTTTACTCTTTACACCGTTCTTTCAGCCATTTCCTTATTTCCCCTTTCCACAAACCAAGTTTTTTTTCGTTTAATATATTACGGGGTATTTTACTAATTAGTTTAATTAGAACTAAGTCATCAGTATTATCAGTTCGTAGATTTACGCCTCGAGGGTAGATGTAATATGTACTATTTTGGTCTCTTGTTAATCGAGTTTTTTGCCTAGATGGTAATTTTATATTATTGACATTAAATTCAAGTAATCTATAATAGAAATAGTACATCTTGGGGGACATTTCGTTGTTTTCTTTCCACCAAGTTGATTCGGAATCGTTTTGCTTCCAGTAGGGGAGTATAAGTTTCAAACACCTTTTCTGTATTTTGCTTATTTTATTTATTTCCGTTTTCTTAGCCTCACCCCATATTTGAATTCCATATAAAATTCTGGACATTATTATTGAATCATAGTATATACGTAATGTGCGATATGTTAAAACCTGTTTTATTTTATGTAAAACTGGAATTGACTGTCTTATTTTCGAATTTAAATTTTGAATGTGTTTTTTCCAGTTCAAGTATTTATCGATATATATACCTAGATATTTAAAATTTTCTATGTTTTCAAGCGGTGGACAACAACACAAATGAGTGTTGTTATTTATGTATATGCAGTTCGTGTATGCAATCATTATTATGGAGGGTAATTCGCGGATCGTGTGTCATATGTTTGGTACTGTTCCGAATGTGCAGTAATTTAGATTTATTTATATTAATACGTAACCTCCTATCATGTGCCCATTTACTAAAATTATCTATATCCTCTTGTAGTAATCTTTCCGCTATTTCTAAATTCTTATGCTCCACTAATAAGGCAATATCATCGGCAAACACATATAACTTTGCATTTTTAATATGCTTATGTAACGAGTTAGTGTAAATTAAGAAGAGAATAGGGGCCAATATGGTGCCCTGACCTACTCCGCAATGAATTGTTTTTTCATTACTTTTATTCCCTGCGATTTTTACTATACTTTTCCTATTTTTTATGTAATTCTTAAACCACTTTAGTTGATTATTTATAATTCCCAAATTTTCTAAGTCCTTGATCAGTAATTCATGGTCGACTAAGTCAAACGCTTTAGACAGGTCAATAAATGTAATTAGAAATTGGTTTGCCTTCGACAATCCCATATTTATATTATTTACGATTGATCTTAGTAACGTTATCGTAGATCTTTTTTCTCTAAAGCCGTGTTGATTTTCATAGAGTAAGTTGTTTTTTTCTAAATAATTTCTTAAATGTTTATCAATGTAATGTTCTAATATTTTAGCTATTACAGGTATAATTGTTATTGGACGATAATTTTCAAATTGAATTTGCGGTCCTTTTTTATATATCGGCCTGACAATGCCTCTTTTCAGTCCATCAGGAGTGTTAGCTTCCTTTATAGAGTAGTTGACCATGTTCGTCAAAATGGAGATAAATATATTTGGGTTTTGTTTAATATCTTTAACCCTAATTTCATCCCATCCAGGTGCCTTATGAATTTTTAGATTATTAATTATTAATTCTATTTGGGATTTATTTGCAAGTGGAATGAAAAAAGAAGATAAAATAACAGTATCGGAGTTAGTATTCAGTAACTGCGTGTGACATTTGTGTCTAAGTTGTTCAACTGAACGTATAAAGTATTCACTAAATTGTTCAGCTGCTATTTCAGTATTTTCAAAATGTTTTATAATGAAATCATCAATTGTTGTTCTGTTTTTTTTATTAACAATATTGTTAATTACATTCCATACTTTTTTACAGTCATTATTTGCTTTAACTATTTGACTTTGATAATACTTCTGTTTAGCGTTTCTTATTTCTGTTGTAACTATGTTTCGATATTTCCTAAATAGGTTTTTATATCGAATATTGGTTCTATTCCCTTTACTGAGTTTAAAATATTGGTCTCTAATTTTCATAAAATTGATTATTTTTTGACTCATCCATTCGTTCTTAGGGCTATATTTAGTCATCTTTTCCCTCTCCCGTACTTTCAAATTGCATTCGCTATATATGCTTTTAAAAACTGAATGTATATGATCATATATATTTCCTGCCGTTGTTAACTTCCTTACTTCATCCCAGTTGTAATTAATTATCTTGTTATGTAACCTTTTTTCATCAAAGACATATTTTGGGGAGCTTTTAAGATGCTGACATTTCCGGTTCAGTGTACTAAATGCACAACAGATGACATAATGGTCTGATATTTTTGTATTAATAATTCCCGAAATAATATCATTTGAGTTATACTTAAGAAATATGTTGTCTATACAGGATTGTGTACTTCTATCTATCCGTTCTTCCTCTCTTGTAATTCCATTTATTAGCTGAACTGCTCCTGACCCATATATTACATTTAAAAAATTCTCAACCTGAACATTGTGGAGCAGGAAATCGATATTAAAATCTCCGCAAATCAGAAAATTATCTTTATTACTTAATTTTTTTATGAGTGTAGCGGTTTCGTTTATAAATTCGCCTACATTTTTACTCGGTGACCTATATACTGCAATTAAGCGTAAAGGATTTCTTTCGAAAATATCTATATCTAGCATTACCAGGTCCATACTTGGCCTATTATTAACTTCCCGAATATTTTTTTTTTTTTTTTTTTTTTTTTTGCCAAATTGCTCCTAGCTGATAGCAGCTATCTGGCAATTTTAGTATTAGAGCGTAACATTGAGTAGCACTCTATCCAGCGATAGGTGCAGAAGATTACTTTTCCTTTTTGTTAGGCTAAGTCCATCGGCTTGACTCTGTCAAGCCGCCGAACTTCCATCGAATTATCCAACAATACGATCGCTAAGTAATTTGGATGTATCTCCAGTCTGCTAGCATACTTTTTTGCATCATTAGTTATTACTTCTAGCACGGTCTTGATTTTTAGATCTTCATGTAGTGTTAAGTTGGTGATATACCACGGAGCATTGACTATCATTCGAAGGATTTTATTCTGTATCCGTTGGATGATCGCTATATTGCTCTTTTTCGAGCAGCCCCATAAGGGGCAACCGTACCGCCAAATTGGCTTTAGGATTTGAGCGTATATTAATAGTTTATTTTCAGGAGATATTTCTGATTTTCTGTTTAATAGCCAGTACATTTGCTTCAGTTTTGCATTTAGTTCGATCCGTTTTGCTGTTATGTGTTTCTTCCATGTTAATCTTTGGTCGAGATACATACCAAGATATTTTACATCTGTGTGTTGTGGAACTGGAACATCATTCAGGATTATATCTTCCGTTGGCACAATTCTTCTGTTAGTAAAGATTACTCGCCTTGATTTGCTTTCATTAGTTTTAATCTTCCATTGGCTAAACCACGATGAGAGTTCAGTAACAGCTTCTTGAATGGTGTTACGCGCTTTAACCGGGCATACATCCGATCATAAGATCGCGGTATCATCAGCAAATGTTGCTACCTGCACGTTGGAGGGCGTAGGAATATCTGACGTGTATATGAGATAGAGTAGTGGCCCCAGCACACTTCCCTGCGGAACGCCTGCTTTTATCGGATATATATCTGATGAGTCATCTCCATACTTCACAAAGAAGTATCTTTCGTGTAAGTATGACCAAAGTAATTGATATATTTCATGGGGAAAGTGACGTTTTATTTTGTGTAACAGACCGTCGTGCCAGACTTTGTCAAAAGCCTGGCTTATATCTAAAAACACTGCGTCACAGTACTTTTTCCCTTCGAGGGATGCCTCTATAGTGTTAACTATGCGGTGCACTTGTTCTGTTGTACCGTGCTTAGCTCTGAAACCGAACTGATGTTCCGGTATTAACTCTTTGTCGTTAATAATTGGCATTAACCGCTTCAGCAACAGCTTTTCATAAAGCTTAGAGATTACGGACAGCAAGGAGATGGGCCGATACGAGTCCGGTTCTGTCGGTGGTTTAAGCGGTTTCTTAATGAGGATAATTTGTGACAGTTTTAGCTGTATCGGAAAATACCGTAGCCGGAGCATCGCATTGAAGACATATGTCAGAAATATAAAACCTTTTCTGGACAATTCCTTTAAAATCCGTGCCGTAATTAAGTCATAACCCGGAGATTTATGCGGATTTAAAGTTTTTACTAAGTTATTAATTTCCCCCGGAGATGTGAGTTTTATTGGTTTAGAAACATCATAACAGTAAGCATCAGGGGTCAGCGTTGAATTTCCAGGATATGGCTGAAATATGTTTGCGAAATGTTTTGCAAAGACTTCTGCTTTTTCTGAGTCCGTTTTAGCCCAAGTTCGACTTGATTTTCTTAACGGATGCACCGCATGTACAGGTCTTTTAAGATTTTTTGTTATTTTCCACAACGAGTAGTCATGTTGCGGCAGGGGCGATAGATTTGTTAACCTTTGTTTTAAGGATTTGTTTTTTAAATCTTGCAATAATTTCTTTAAAAACTTCGTCTGCTTATTTAATGCTGTTTTATGGGTAGGGTTTCTCGATAATTGCCATTGTTTTCTCAGTTTCCGTTTTAACTGGACCGCTTTTTTAATTTTATCTGGGTAATAGATAACAGGCTCATAACCTCTTTCCTTTGGTGTGGATTTCCACGCAGCTCGTTGTATGACTTTAATGAAGTATTCTACCGCTTCATCTATTTGTTTTGCAGTTTTCAGCGGTATTTTAACGTTCATTGTACGTTCAAGCTGCTCTCGAAATGCATCCCAATCTGTGAATTTATTATGGAGTTTTGGTTTCCGCATTTTTCTAACTATATGCTGACTAATTGTTAGTGTAACCGATGAATGATCTGATGACAATATTTCGTCAGTCCTAACATCAATAAATGGGGATGAAATTCCTTTTATTATGAAGAAGTCCAAGAGATCCGGTGTTTTATTAAGGTCGGTTGGCCAATAAGTAGGTGTTCCCGATGAATAGACCATGCTGTATGTTTCGTCCATGGATGATTTTAATTCTTTCCCTCTGGGCACTGTCAGTCTTGACCCAAAGTGAATATTTTTCGCATTGAAATCTCCTCCTACAATGTATCTGTTACCTAAAGTTCTGAAGAAGTCGGTAAAATGTTTTTTTTTTATAATATGCCTCGGAGGGCAGTATACTGCTGAGAGAGTAATATTTTTATTTGGACCTTCAGTGATTACTACACTGGTCGCTTGTAGGTAATTGAATTTATATTTGTTCAGTTCAAAATGTTTTATATTACTTTTTATTATAACACCAGTGCCACCGTGTGCTGTATTATCTGGATGATTTGTATAATATGAATTGTATCCCGGGAATGTAATATGTCTTGTGTTAGTGAGATGTGTTTCAGATATTAGAAGCGCATCAATATTGTTTTGCAAAATGTACATTTGTATTTCATCGATATGATTAAGAACACCGTTAGTGTTCCAGGTAACTATTTTTAAATTCTTCATTTTTTATTAAGTAAAGCAGTTGTAATAGTCTGTATAACATTGTTAAGCACCTGATTTTGCTGTTGCATCATTTCAAGAAAAAGGGTTTTTATTTCAGTTAAGAATGTATGTAGCATTGTTGCAATGTCATTATTATTACTGTCATTGACTTCAGAAGTTCTATTTATTTCTCGTTTATGCCGCTGTCCTGCGATTTGCGCATAAGTCAAGCGCTGTGTTGAATTAAGACCTTCAGTTTGATTTGTCTCTGTATGTTCTTGGAGACCGGAAGGGGGCAAATGTCTGGAGTTTGCGTATTTGTCTAATGTATTGTTTCTACTTTTTACTGCATGTTGCTGGTGATTTCTGATATTTTGCAGCTTTTTATAGACGGCACATCCTTTATAATTTGATGGATGATCTCCATGACAATTGGCACATTTTGGTGTTTCGTCCCGTTTTTTATTACAATTGGTGGATGCATGGTTATTACCACATTTGATACATGCATACGCCCTGTTACAATAGGTTTTAGTGTGGCCATACCTTTGGCAGCGAAAACACTGAGGGATAATATTCTTTTTATGCGGAGATTCTATCTTAACTTTCATATGAAGTAATGTTTCAATTTTGTATATATCAGAATTGTTTTCGTGCGGTTCGAGGTCTACAAAGAATAATGGTAAGGGTTGCTTAGTTACCCTATGCTTGATATTAGTTATATGCCTAATTTGGTGTCCATTTTCTTCTAGGGCAGTCTTGATATCATTTATTTCTACCGAGTGATGTAGGTGTCGGATTACTACCCGAAAGCTTCTTTCAGATTTAATTTGATATGTGTGATGTTCTATTTCTTCCTGACGTAGATATTTAACTAGTGTACGATAACTGTCTATACTGTTTGATTTAATTTCGACTCTTTTGTCTGTTAGGGATCTGCAACGTATGTCACCAGTTGGGATGACGCTGGCAATATCTGACAACATTTTGGTATAATCTACTACTCCATAAATTGTTATAGCAGGAGGTTTTAGTTCCTTTTTGTGCTGTGTAGGTTCTATATCTTCGTTCTCGCTAGAATCATCAGATGCCAAGCAAGCAAACCTGTTTTTATTTTGCTTAAGTATCTTTTTCTCTACTTGCTCCGAGGAAACACTTCTAACGTATTCTCTTTGCCTTTTCCTCTTATTTACGATCTCTTGCCAGCTGTGGTCTTTTACTTGAATATTGTCAGTTTGCATGGAGGCTTGCAGCGAATAATTTTCCTCTGTTGGGATAGGAGATAATACATTGGTATAAACAGATTTCGGTTTATCTAACGATCGGTTTTTTTTTGTATTTGTATTTATTTTATTGTTAGAATTGTTAGTATTATTATTTTTCGTCACATCACCGTTAGTGCATGCGAACGGAGGTAAAGGAACGAACTCACCGCCGGTTTGCATTGAGCCGTCATTTTCTGTGTCAGGATTTTCGGAAGCATTATGTGTGTAATGATGCGATGAAGCAGCAACATCTTCGATTTGTCGGTTGTTATCCGATTTACGGTTTAGAATAGGCGAGCGCATGACCATAACGGTAGTTTACGCAGAAAGCAGAGATAACAAATACCGGCTTGCTGATAAGCAAGCCGATCACTGTACCGTACTTACGATAATTATACGCGATTAGAATGTAAATACTGTCAAGAGCAATTGAACGCGAACAATGAACAATAACCCGAAACATTAAATCGAATATGAAATTTAAATTTATTATTTATGAACACAAGTATTCCTCCGTTATACCCAATAGGTCTTTGCAGTCCGATACTCGTGAATCCAGTTATATTATATAAATTCAATTCATCCTTACTTATATTGATTTCGGTTAATACAATGACACTTAAAGGTGACGTGTGAATGTACGTTGTAAACTCATCCCAGTTACGTCTTACAGTTCTTATGTTTAAATGCAGCACATGGAATAATTCCGAATTAATTTGTAGTGTATTATTTACATTTAAAATGCCATTTATATCATCAGTCCATTTTTGGATATTACTATAATTCTTACAATTTTGTTTACTGCGAAACTGAATTAGAGAAGTCATTTTTTAACGAAAAGAAAAGAAGAAGAAACAATAAAAAAAAAAAAAAAAAAAAATGCGGTCTGCTAGTATGATTATGAACGAATCCCATCTATATATAAATGTATACTCAACACTTTACTTTCTTTAAAATATTGTTTCAATGGCGGCCTTAGAGGAACATGACGGGATGGTACAGAAGAAGCGAATTGATCGTATTTAAACAAATATTATGCTACCACAGGTTTTACGCGGGCAACGGTTATCGATGTTAAATAATTTATCGCCGAACTTATCAGTAGTTACACTAGTATAAATATAAATATAAATACACGCGCGCGCGCACATACGCACGCATACACACACACTTACACACATAACACCTGTATACCAAAAAACAATTTCGCACACTCTCACACCTTTTACAAATTACCGCATTGAACACTGTATGCATATAGACAACGAGTTGATTAGTCGCAAAGAGTATATCTGAAACAGAAGAGACGAAGAAAATAGAAAATAGCAACAAAACGCCCGCCACCGCACAGAATCACACACCATGAAGATACATCACCGGCATGGCGACCGCTGCACTTGCTGCTAAATCACGCTCACACTTCTCTCTCCTGTCAAAATCCTTAGCTTCCATCACCTGCACTTACTTCCCGCACTTACCAAGCAGTACCCATTACATAAACTAACCACCTGTCTGCAGCCTAACCTATATACCTCATCAACAAAAATGCACTGCCAACCCGCCGTACTCCACCTGTACATCCTTAACAGTACGCAAACAAACTTACAAACATCATCACACACAACACACACTGCACACGGCACATCTAAAATTTTGCACAGTACTCTCATAAGAATCAAAATACCCTTCTTACCACCTCCTCGCGTACACGCTACCTGCTCCGCCATCACATCGTTGACCAGCCGGCGATGTATAACGACGCGACGCACACATACCACATTCACTCCTGCACACCCGAAGATGACCACATTTACGCTTGTATTACCAATTCGAGTTAAAATAAAAGCAAAAAAGATAACGAATCTAAAGTTGTCGCAAAGAATTGGTCGAATATTTACATTTAAACGATTTATAGCAATTTATTTACATCTTCGTCGGTTCTTATTCTAATTGTGCGTTCATCTGGATTCCTTTTCACAAGAATCTTGCCACGTTTTGTCCACACGAAGCTGTATTGCAATATTTTAGCCCGCTGTTTTGCTTTCCATAAAAGCTGTTTATAGTACGGTGACAAGTTTTCATTTACATAAATCCTCATTTGTGTGTCCGCACTCGTTATTTCTTTATCCAGTATTGCACTCTTTTTCCGATTGTTTAACAACAAGTCAGCGATTCGTCTTCCCGGTTTCGCGATAATAAGCCTAGGAGTTCGCTCGTTCCTTGATGGCACACGATGAATCGCATCGATGTCTCCTTCCTGAATGTCCACTCCTAATTTCTTCCCTACCTGTATGAGTATATCGGGGAGATTTTCGTTGGGGAGTTCGGAAACTCCATGAAGTTCGACATTCCCTCTTCTATTATATTGTTCCAGCTCACGGACCGTAATTTTTAACTCCGAAATCTCATTATCTTTCCGACGAACCTCGTCCGTCAGGGTTGAAACCTGCTCGCGAAGCGCTTTAATTTCACTTTTAAATGAATTGTTGCTCTCAATCAACGTGTCGTACTTCTCCGATAGGAAATCGAAAAATTTCTTGAATTCGGCCATATCGTTTTTTAGTGATTTTATACCTTCGGATACTTGTTCCTCGTTGGAGGTTTCATTGCTAGTGTTACTAATTTGCCGTTTGGCTTTTTTTGCTCTAGTCATTTTAGAGAAAAAAAAAAAATTATTTGTGTTATTATAATTGAATACGTAAAGAAATACGATAATCTTACTTTAGTTGACTACGACGTTTGATGATAACGCTGATAAGCTATAACAACGCGGAAATAATAGACTCACTTCGAACACGTTAAATATTGATCTTTACCGCGTGTATGGCGTGCGCCTTTACGGATGGTGCGCTTTTGCGACTGTTGGGATTTTGGAGTGATTGGGAATGAACAGCGCGCGTTTGTAATGTCTTATGGCAGTGGCCGGTTTAGAAAAAATTACGAACGAACGTTAAAATGAAACGAGGGAGATGAGATAACATTCAGCCCCGAAAAACATATTAGGGGTAATATGTAGTACTTATTTGTTTTTTTTAAAATAAGTTGCGGGTCTCATAGGGCTCGTATGCGCCTGACTTACTGTGGGATTTTCGGAAACGTACGGTAGCGAAGGAAAGGTGATGAGGCTTTGGTGATTTTCGTAGAGTCCTGCGGCCAGTGTATCGTGCTCTAAAAAATTATGCCTGATTAGAAAACAAATATACACGTATATATTACGGGTATACCATAAAAAAGATAGTTCATTTCTAGTACCACCGGTATAGTAGATTTCAGTTAATTTTTAATGCTTTGCCGAAATTTGAAAAAGATTACAGATAACAACAGGCGTACGCTCGAATTCTGCGAAGCTTCATGACTTGGGAAAAAAATTACGAATGATCGGTAAAAAAAAAAAAGAACGAGACTAAGATTGACTTTCGGTACCGGAATTGCGCATACTTGAGTTCATTTTGAACGGACTTACAGTAAAATGTGGAAGCAGATTTTCCGAATGTAAGATACGAGATATATTTGGGCTAATTTTGAAAATTCGAGCTGGTAAATTTTACCGGACATGTACAGTGAATAGGCAAGAGAAGCTAAATCAAATTTCCGGAAGAGCTTTAGAAAAAATTTAGGGTCGGATTTTTATGATTGATATCGGGTTTTCAACCCCGCGCGTACCTGGAATGTAATTAGTTTTCAGAGCTGACATGAACATACACCCTTTGCGGCTTGTGTCGTCAGATCTGTTAGCTGCTTCGGTAGTTGCACTCTAGTAGCTTTGTGTATTCCGTGTAAAATCTTGCTCCCGAGTTACTTCGGAAGATAGACACGGGGTTACCACCGCTGTCGGAATTGCAGTTCGTCGTATTTTCTTCACATCGACAACCGTTTCACCGTAGTCGGACGATTACGGAACGAAATTAAGTACATTTTTGCAAAATTATTTTGACGCTCATTTCACCGAAAAAAAACCGAAATTTAAGTCTGAATTGCAACCTATTCTTTTACAACACTTGCCTGGGATTTCCTCAACAGTTACCTCTAGGATTAGTGGTCTCGAATTAAATAATTAAATAAAAAATAAAAAAAAAATAAAAGAATGTCAGATTTCGATATAATTACGTATTTCCCGTTTATTTAAAAAAAAATTGAAGTGCACATATATGCCGCATTGAATTTCGTATAAGTATAATGAAAAAGTAAATATAAAATACATTTCTTATTAAAAAACAAAGACAAGTGTATAAATTAATTCGCTTTAATCGATTCGAATAAACACTTATTTTAGAAACGCTTTCGGTCATAGCCGCATTATCAGCTAACGACACACACAGAGTACACCCTGAACTATATAACAAAACGAAATATTACTAATTTTTAAATGTGTTCAAATTCTACGCACAGAAGTGCGCAATCGTGGAGGAAAGAAACAGCAATACTTATTTACAGAAGTGTGCGGCGCAACTGTTCTTTCCTAAAAATATCATAAAATTAATAGATGTTGAGAAAATTCATAAAAATTATCCTACAGTGCTGCAAATAGTGTGCATTCCTCCAGGGTTCCGCACGATTTAAAAGAAGCTCTAGCGTTTGTTTTCTCATTCTATCGTTAGTGCCCCACATTGCCATTATTCCTAGCACATTACACATTTTGGTCATACATCGAATTGTTTTTGTCGTCCGCGGCTTATCCGAAAATGTTACACGCGTAAGTAAAGGAAATACAGACACGTTCGATGATGTTTTTTTTTTTTTTTTAGTAAACCTATGTGTATATTTATAATCCGGTATATTGACCAGAACACGATAATTTTCAGGGTGGTAGCGATAAAAAAACCAGAAACCATATTGATGCAGTCTTCCGTAAACTGGACCTAAATCAAGATGGCGTAATCACGTTAGAAGAATTTATAGAATCCTGTTTAAAGGTACCGAAAAAATTATATTCAGCTCTCGATTTTAATTAATTAATAAGAGTAATTAATTGCGTTTTAATTAAGCGATACGATAAATAGTTTTCAACTTCGACGCTGTTATATTTCTCCCCGCAAACGTACAAATAATCGATCTTAAATTAGTCGCCGTTCGAACATTTTAAGTCGGCATCGGTGGAATACAATCGACCACCTCTCTCTGCTGGTCCGTTTTTATTAGAAATTCCGCGTTAAAACCGGGAAAAATGGTTTTCTTTACAGACAAAACAAGCTTGCGACAAAAAAAGAAAAAGGAATGGTCGATTACTGACGGGGCAACTGTTTGCCCGCTTTGAAAACGTTAAGAAGTCAAAAATTAAAAGAAACAAAGGCAAATACGCACAATGAAATCGTACGACCGAACTGGAAATTCCACAGCCAGACGAAAAACCGTTTACAAGACGAACACACAGAACACGTGCACATGACGAAACTTAAAAATGTGCCGGGGTTTTAATAAAAAAAATTACTACGGGAAATTTAAAAAAAAACCGACTGCAGCGGATGAAGAAAATATGATGCGGTGTTTACGCTGTAATTATTATCCGTTATATACGTATAAGTTTATTTTCTTGCTTTTTTTTTGTTTTTTTTAATTTATTTTTCTTTCTTAATATTCCGCAGAACTTTCATGTCAGTCGAATATCATCGTTTTTTGAAGTTTTTTTCTGAAATTTTTATTATTTTTATAGGCTACAATATATTTAAGTACGTGCTGTTTGTTTTTTTTTTTTTTTTTTTTTTTTTTTGCTAATATGCAAGTCCATCGGTCAAATTTTATACTTGTTTAATCGTAGTCGTGTCTTTGCGATAGCCTAGCTGCTTGAGCTCTTGGTTTCCGTTTCGGCGGTCTCAGATTCGATCCCGGGCAATGACAGAAATGATTACGCAAATGAAATTAAATATAATCTCGTTAATAGAATCATGTGGAAGGTAATGGCAAACGTGCCATATGCGCGCTAGTTAGTATACACCAGATGACACATACGGGACTGCATTTGTATAACGATATAATAAATCAAACAATCACAATATCCGTTGCAAGTGTATAGTCTTGCTGGTGTACACATTCGTACTGCATATAAACAATTGCACTATGCTCGTATCTGTATACAGCTGAAATGTACAAATAGATGTCATTAAGTATGAAACTATACGATGAATCGTAGTTATATCATTTTATCGGCCTCGAAACATTAATCGCGGCTTAATTGTACCGTGTATATTTTCTTAGCTCTTCAAATTACCTCACATCTCTGATGAGACGACAAGTCATATACATTTACACGTCACGGCACAATCTATATAGAAATAGCTCTATTTTTAGGTTAAACCATTTCTGCTACATTATTAAGGGGAAAAAAAATTCGTCCGCGTTTAAATATTAACGAATTAAACACGCTATAATTCGTAAATATCAGGCTCGCAGCCAGAGATGAGATTCCTCTGTGCCCGAGCTGCGCCCCCTACTATCGGAATTCAGCTTAGTTACAAAGTAAGTAGAAAAACCGCATCGAATTCTTTTTACAGAATTATTTCCCCCTTTCTGAAGTCCTACACGCTCCGAACATATCTCGATGTGTTTAAAGAAGAGAGGAATTCAAACGAAAGATTCGGACCAGGAAATACTCGCGGAATGCGCGCATAGGCACGATCTCCAGCCTACTGTATTCGCGAAAAAATATTAAATATATTAACTTTTCGGAAGAAATATGATTTCGCCCTCTACATTGAAACAAGTACGAAAACACGATTAACCGCATACGGACGTTTTAAAAACCCCTCAGTTCGAAAGGTCATGCTAAAAAACTGTGCGCTTATGTGAGGATATTCTGAAAATGGGGAAATTGAGGCAGATTATCCGGCGAACATCGGGCTTTTCTTTTTTTTTTTTTTTAACAAAAAAAAAAACAAACAACAAACTTCACTAAATGTAATTGCGAAATCTTTGCGAGAACTCTCATTACATGGCAGGCAACCGTTGCATTTGGCAGGCCAGCAATAAACGAAGCCCGCTAAGCGAAGGGAATGGCACTTTTGATTCTCAAATCGTGAAGGTGAAGAAATCTTTCTCCCAGACTAGAGAAATCTAGGGCAAAAACGTGGCGATTGGAAGAAAAAATGTTACCGATAGCTGTACAAGCTGTGACAATTAATTAACTCGAGAAATACGAAGAGCAGAAGTGTGTTAATAGAATGTTATATGTTGTAGATTTATTTACATGCAAATTTCAGGTAACTTGATCGGCGTTGAAAATAGTTTTGCTCGAAAATTAAATAATGGCCATACGTCTTCCGAATTATTTTGTTGAAGTACCTATACCATTGCTTAAATGTCATCACCTCGAACAAATTTAGAATCGCAGAATAATCACAGTGCTGGAAGAGAACTTTAAAATTCGAATAATATTTAAGTTGAGGACGGAACGCCTGATCACGATCTCGATCTGATTATCACGTAAAATCCAGAATATCCAGGCTTTTGTGGAATGCGAGTGCGTTCGTAATGCAATATTCTGCTGCAAGCTGGACGGTAAAGAGGAATTGACGTCGTTGAAATATACAGACGTATGCTAAAAATCCGATTTGATAACAAACCGTCAGGTGATATATAGGTGTAAAGTGAATAAGTTGCAAATATGCGATGATATAAGGGAGAAGAAAAATTACATAGACTGCACACAAAATTAATGAAGAAGGCTTATTCAGTCACACAAGGGGGGGGGGGGAATTACCTTCATCAAAGGAACGAATGAATTTACGTCGTGACTATTTCAGCATCGTGTATTTTTAAGGAATTTCAGAAGTATCTCTGCACCTGAAGCTACTCCGAACTACAGGTATGAATACGATTTATTCGGCAAGATGAGAATAGCCGAGCAAAAGTTCTACCTGGAATCATGCAAGATGCGCCGATAATCTATTATTTCGTAGTCACCGTAAATACGGTTCTGATTTCGAAGTATGTCTAGGTGCGTTTTATTAATCGTTAATTAACAATTTGTTTTTTTACGAGAGTAGTACATTTGTGGATTTTATGTTTTTTTCTAACTGAAACATCGGTTAAATTTAACCTTTTTGAGAAGAAGGTAAGACAGTTCGATCGTTTTTTTATAATCTTTATATTAATTACAGCTGAAATCTAAAAAATTAACGCGTAAGGGGCCACCACTATCAGACTTGCTCAGGAACATCTCTATTCAAGTTTTAAATAAAGTCAAAGACTCTCTAGAGCGCTTCAGCCGTCGAATTTCTAGGCTGTTGTCAAACAGATTGATAGCTAAGTGACTAGTATATGAGCGGCATGTTTTATTTCCTTCCTTTACGTAAGGTAAACGTCCCTATGGAGTGTGTCCGTGGAGACGTACCAAGCAGGTGACACAATAAGTCTAATGGCCTTATTTTGAAAACGTGTTGTATCTTACTGATACGTGTATTTTTAGCACAACTCCATAAAGTCATTTTAATTATTTTCTATATTAATAATTTGTTTTCCATCGACAACCTGGAATGCTTATCTAGAAGCCGGTAGAGTATCATCAGCTTTATATCCGAATGCTTTCTTTTTTGTGAGACGTGCTTATTCCACCCCTTAGTTTACTGTCCAAGTACAACACCCCCAAGGTGTGCTATTTTACTTCATTCCTAATCGGAATTGTTTCGCCATTAATTTTAGTTGGCCGGCAGAAGGCTAAATTTCGTAGTGTGAATGTAACCTGAGTACACTTTTTCTCATTAATCCGCCATCGATCTAAGCACCTTTCAGATTTCAGATTCTGCTAGTGCCAGCTGTAATTTATTCGAAGAGTAGTATCGTCTGCAGATGTAGCAATAGTTACGTCCTCGTTGTCAGGAAAGTCTTACATTTCGTAGAGCACCGGATCCAATTGACCTTGAAACACACCAACAGATACAGGATAGCTGTTAAACAGTTCATTCTGGAATTTAATTTGATCCGTTCGGTCCTCAAGGTAAAACTTTAGAAGGAGATAATAAGAATGAGGAAGATTTTTCTTAATTCCATATTACGGTGCCAAACCTTTCGATTGAAGGAGCAAAATTTTTAAGGCGTTTCACTTGTAAAAGTTGACACCTGCAGTTATTTTAATGAACTACAAATAATACGTACCGTATTTGATACAAAATACTAAATCTTTTACCTCGCAGCGATTTCCGTTCATTAATTGCTTGTTCCGTCTTTACTGATTACACACGTAAGTAAAACAAAGCTGAATTATGAAAATCTGTAACGCGTAGATGCACTTAGGGTACATCAGTATTTTAGCTGCAGACGCGGGGAGACGGCAGGAGGAGAGAAATCGGTGAAATCCCTCCTGTTATAAAATATCCTGGTTACCGTTTTTTTTTTTTTTTTAAATTTTATTATGGGTTCGTCAACATGGACATTGGTCCAAGAACAATGGAACAGAGAGAGAAACTCAAATCCTTACGCGATCAGAGACAGCCGACAGCAAGGAATCAAGAGCCAGGATAACAGAAAGACAAGAAAGAGAGAGAATGAATGAAGCACAATATTGACTGGGAACACCGATTTGTAAAAGGAAGGAATAAAAAGACGACGAACAACCGAACATTATATGATTGAGTTCACAAATAAATTGATTGTCGAAGGGATGCGCAATAAGGAGATGGCACCAGTGAGTAATAGAAAAGCGAGGAAGGGAGCAAACTATGCCCAAAACGTAGGCGGAAAATCGCAGAGAGGTTGGAGCGGCGCATAGAAGCTAAAAAAACCAGGAGAAGCATGGAAGGGAAGGTCGAATAGACAAGAAAAAGCAGTTCGTCCGGGTTGGAGAATGAGGGGAATCCCATAGTCTGGAATGAGCAGCTGCAGACAGAAGGGTAATATTGGGAGAAAACCGAAGGAAACCTACCAGAAGAAGAGAAGATAATCGAACGAATAAGTCAACTAAATCTTATTTCCCTCGATTTCGGCATGGCCAGGAATCCAAAAGAACCTGGTTATTATGTATGCATTATATGCGAATGTGCGTGTGAGTGCGCCTCTAAAAAATTACCGACATGTTCGCGAGTAGTCGTCTTGATTTCTTTATGAACACACAATATGTATAACTTGTTTTTCGAATTGTAATTGAATTCATTCATATTTCCAAATTATCGTAGTCCGCTACTTTTTCGAGACATCTCTCTCTTTTCACCGGCGATTAGTTAATGTGAAATGCTCCGATATAACACGGGAAATTAAGTGAACGTATTTATTACGTGTTACTTTGAGGAAAAATTGAATATTGCGCAGAAGAAGTAAAAAATGAAAACAGTTATTTTTTTTTAAGACAACTGATGATTTCGTACCGTGGTTTAAACGATTCTTGGCTAGAACACACGTTTTGTCACTACTTTCATTGGAACGGCTCTCGGTTTGTTGCAATATTTTATTGAACCACGATGTTTTCCTTCTTCCACGTCTGTCTCGGATCTCTCTCGTTTTCCCCTCTTCTTCCTCCAATCACGTATCCGAAATACTACTCTTTGATATTTTCTTTTCCCAACTATCCTTCTATTATTTCTAGTAATTTAAGGCTTAACTCAAACGGATCATTTTTCGACCACTTTTTGTCGTTCCACTGTGGTCGAAAAGTGGACCGTTTGAGAGTTAAGCCTTACTATTCAAATTTTAAACTACCATTTTAGCTTATAATTTTTCTAGTTCTCACCTAAAAATAAAACTTAAATTGTAATTATTACGTATTTTTGATAACATTTTAAAATTTTTAATATTCAATTTTCGCGAATCGACTGCCTAAAGTATAAGATATTATTACGTATTTATATTTTTTCCCTCGCCAAAATGTTTCTCTGGATCCGTCCCTGGATTAGATGCCGCCTTGGTTGAACAGTTGTTATACAGCGCCATTTATGTTTTACAGTGAGCGGCAATAATATTTCTCAATAAAGAAGGAAGCTGTTGTATTTTTTGAAACAGGAAAAATTGTAAGACGGTTGACTTTAGTGTCGCAAAGAAAGTATATATTTCGTAAATTTATTTTAGTGATCTCTGGAGGATTTTTCGGTGATTTTATTGTGGCGGGAGCGGGGTTTGTTTTTCCATCGTTTTACTGTGTACGAATTATTGAATTTCATTCTAAATTTTATCCGATTTCAAATCCTCAGTTAGCGTATATATCAGAGTTCGGTTTTCGCCTGTTTAATAATGGGAACTTTAGTAGCTCTTATTTTAATATAGAAAATATCACACGATAGAAAACCAAATTATTTCTAATGTAGAGTCGTCGTCCCCTATCGATTTATTTTAGCAGACTCCGTCCGTAGCACTTCTGGGTGAAAGAAGAAAAGCCATCTGTACTTGCGATAATATTTCGAATTTATTATGCAGATACTACTACATTCTCATCTAGAACGGAAAATGATATACATAAATGCGGTGTGACAAGTTCCCTGGAGAGCACACACGACGCAGCCATCTTTGGTTTCTTTTTAAACGAACGTTTCGCTGAACTGCAGATAATTCGTTTCCATACGCGTACCGGGCCGCGTTAAAAAGCTGAGAATAGCGGCTTAATCGATATTTATGCATTCCGGAGTGCAATGCGTAATGGGGAGGGGGGGCAAATAGCTGCAATTGTGTTCGCTAAAATTACGCCCGAAAGTGGTGACTCGAAAAACTTACCATGTGCTGCAACTGCGATGTTTACGTTTCCGAGTGTTTTCCCTGCGTGCAGATAATTATTTGGACGTCGCCGCGTTTACTTCCGGACCGTGCATGTCGTCACCAGTGGATACCTCTCGGTAACACAGTTAAGCGAAAAGCTAAAGAACAGCCAGCGGTGATATATTTACGTGTCTGTACACTCGGTTCAGAATTCGGACCGAGTGAAGCATTTAAAATTATACGAATGCACATCGAGAGCTTTCACTGTTTAAAGCTCTTTTATTGTTCACATTTCGCTAAAGATAAAATACGAAATTAATGATTATCGTGAAATTCTGCAGAGTTAATTGCGTTCATTAATCACCGAAAGCGCATACGACAACTGCACGACTGATCGAAATTGCGCGAGCATCGGTGGAAATTCGAAAATCGACGCCTATCAGTTGACCGGAAAATAATTTGTTCGTTGGAAAACTAATTCGAAAATCTCCTATTGCCGGAATCCGAAAGTAAAGTGTTAAATAAACTGACACCGCTTTAAACAAACTAAAACCAGATCAGCAATGAAACGAGCTCTAAGATTCTGAAGTCGTGATTGGAAATATTTGAAAGTTCCGTCCGGAACGATATTCGAACGCCGAAGAAAGTTTAAAAACTTTCATCTTCCGGAGGGGCTCTGAACTCCGTCTCTGGTTGATTTGTTGACTCCTATAAACGAGATGAAAAATTTCCTCCGTACACTTAAGCAACCGTTCTCGATTTTAATAGTTAGCTACGTCGATGAAAAAGAAAAATCGTCAGCTAACACGCGTTAAAATACAAAAAAAAAAAAAAAAGGGGGAAAAGAAGTTTTTTTTTTTTTTTTTTTTTATTATTATATATTATTTGTATATACTCGGGGTAGTACAATCTTAACTTAGGGTTAAATTCTGTTGATAACATGATTATCAACTAACGCAGAACGCATCTTGTTAGATGATACAAACGAGTGTGGAGCAAGTAGCCCAGTGGTTAAAGCTTCCTTACATGTACAGTCGACTATCCGGATTAATTAATTGGGCGACCAGCCGGTCCGGATAGCAAAAAATCCGGATACGTCGGAGTTCAAGGTAAGAATACTGCAACTGAAATGAAAAAATGAAAATTATCCTATAAAAAAGTGAACATATTAACTTACGGTTTACATTAGCTAGTTTTTAAAGGAGTCTGTGATTAAGGTGTCTTTCGCTGCATTCTCTTCCTTGCCGCGATATATCACTTGCGTAAACAAATGATATCAGCTGGTGACGTTTCTTCTTGTTGAGTTACTCCAGCGCTACTTTGATCGCTTGCAGTCCTTCATCGTGTGGTATAACCCTTTGAAAGGACTCGTTATGTTCTCCAATTGGATCCTCGTTGACTATCATGGCTACAATATCCTCATCCGCCGTTTCTTCGATCTCGTTGTTGTCTATCCATTCTATAATGTCATCCGTACTACTTCACATTCTGGAATATTTTTTACTAAAGAAACAAGCTTCTCGTTGTCTTTTGAACTGTCCAAATCAAATTGTTTGTTAATTTCATCACATTTATTACTGACTTTATGATCTAATAATATTTTCCACGACCGCACTAATGCTATAGAACTAATCTCTTCCCATCCCTCAGGTGATAACATCGAGCATATCAACTGATTTTAAAGCGACCTGACAGACCTGATATTAGTCTAGTGAGAAGGCGGCGTCGATATATATTTTTTTAAGGCCTCTAGCATTCCCCTTGATCCATAGGTTGACGACAAACCGATGTAACGTTTGCTGTTAGAAACATTCCGCCTTTATATCGCTATCTCGAGTTTCCGGATTGGAGCATTGTCGAGAATATTGCTTTTCTCGGTAACTGTTTTTCGAATAAATGTTTCGCAACTGCGGGCACAAACTCTTAATGAAATCAAGTCTTAATAATTTCGCAGCATCTTCATTTGCAGCGAATGTAAACAAATATTCAGATACGTACTGCATATAAATTTGGATTTTATAAAAGCGCTTTGACCTTTTCTTCTTTTTTTATTTATTTATTTATTTATTTTTTTATTTTTTTTTTGAAAAATCGATAATACGGAGTCTGGATAATCACGAGATTAGATTTTGAGGTTTGTTATGCTTAAGGCATCTGATATCCAATCGAGTATGGAGAAGTTCAACTGTTTCCGCATTGACCGAAAAGCTACCTCACATGCTGCTTGGCAAAATCTTTGACGACATCATCGACAAATGGCATCTGGAGATCATAATGAATGTCATCGTAAAATAAAAAAAAAGAAATAGTTGAATCGTCGTGCCGCATCAAAAGCAAACGACACTAGTTTTTATGTAAAGATACCGATTTGCCGTTGAAAGTGCGTTTATCTCTATATAGAGAAACATAATAAATTTAGTTATACGAACCTAATAAATAAACGTTTATTTTTGCGGATTTTTCTTTCGGTTAACATATTCACCCGAATTTTCTCTCGTTTTGAAATGAAAGTAAATAACATATTTCGGTCGAAAAATTACGACACATAAATGATGAAAGTGGAAGTAGCGAGGAAAATATCACTATCGTGGGTTGCGCCTGAAAAATTGTATTCCGCAATAAACAAACACCGATTCGTCTGAAAATTCATGTGGAAGTGGTACAACCGGTGTGTGTATGGACGGTCCTTACATGAAACGTGGCCATATATAAAAACAGATATAAGAAAGATTAGAAAGGCTCAAACTGCACACGAAACAAAAGCTATCGGATTGGAAAAAGAATGCGTGGATACGGGGGAACAAATGCAGCTGGAGCACGTAGTGAAGCGGATGGCCAGAATAAAATCGGAATGGGCTGGTCCCGTAACTCGAAGAAACACCATTTATTACGGTCGAAACGGGTCCGACAATGGTGGCCGATAGAAAAAAAAAAAAAGGAAACGGAGAAGGCCTATGACGCGATGGCATGGTGATATAGTAAAGATAGCTGGCAAAAAATTGGTTAAGAAAAGCGCAAGATAGAAGTGGTTGGACGACGTTCGGGAAAGCCTTCATCCAGCAATGAATAGATAAAGACAAATCGTGGTATCGTCATATCGTCATCAAATTGCCATATCGACATATCGTGATCGTGTGTGTACATATACACGAACTTGGACTATCCAACAAAGTATAACACACTTAATACGAAACTTAGTCCGGAATTAAATCGGTATACGTTATTTTATGTTAATTCGAAAACCGGAATATCCTGCTTAATACGAGAACTACGCGTCCGTTTTGTAAAAAAGGTTTACATTTTTAATCTGCCCGATGGGACTTCTTGCATAATTAAAGAAGCGGGAATATTGTTTTTAATATTTAGTAGTCACTAATAATGCGGCAAAGGAAAAATTTTAAAAATAGGATGGCTAATTAACGTGGACGCGTATTTTGTTGTCGCGTTTACAATGATCGTTACTTTCTGCGTGAATTATTTCTCTCCCCCCCCCGAAATGGTTGCGTGAATTATCATCATCATCTACAGTCGTCACCCCAGGTGGGGTATTATCGTGATCAACATTTAATCCGCCAGTGATTTTGTGATTTTCCACCATTTGTCACGATCCTCTGATTGACGTACGCATTGTGCAAATGACAATCCTGTTGTATTTAATACAATATCTGTTCATCTTTTAGGTGTGCGTCCCGGTGGCCGTTTTCCATTAATCTTTCTCATGAGTAACGTGTGTTCCATTCCTTCCTGGTTTCTTATTATATGCCCGAAGAATTTCAGCACTCTCATTGCGACAATCGTTGACAACCTTTTTGTGACATCGACTTCTGGCAACACCGACTTCTTGCAACACCGATTCATTTGTACGCTTTGCTGTCCATGGAATTCTAAGGATATTTCGAAACTGTCGATTTTTCTTCTGTCCCAATTTTTTAAAATCCACGTCTCCGCTGCATATAGCACAATGGAAAATACGAGCGTTTGGACAAGTTTAATTTTAACCGTTTTTTCTAATGGAGTTATCTTTCCAAATTTTGTTCATCCTTATCATGGCGCTTCTGGCAATTTCGATTCTCCGTCTTGTTTCACCTTCGGAGCCTCCTTTGTTCTCTAAAAGTGACCCTAAGTATACGATATTTTTCACAGTTTCATAACCAGCGAGTGCCTTTTCATGAGATGGTATAGTATTCCCACGATCGATGATCATTATTTTTGTTTTATTTTTATTTATATTTAATCCATACTGCACACTAATTTTTTCCAGTTTATTTAGAAGTTTTTCCATTTCCTTCATATTCGCAACTATTAGTGTTGTATCATCCGCAAATCTAAGATTTGTTAAGCTTCGTCCTCCTATCACACACTATTCCGCCATTCCATTGCTCTAGAACAAGTCTAATTATATATATATATATATATTCTGCGTACAAGTTAAAAAGCATAGGCGACAATACACAGCCTTGCCTGACTCCTTTCTGAACGTGAAACTCTCTTGATTTTGCAGTGTCGATTCGTACAATATTGCGATTGTTCTCGTCGTACAGTTTCTTTATGAGATACACCATATATTTTGGTGCACCCATTTCAATAAGTATTACCCAAAGTTTATGCCACTGAATATTACCAAAAGATTCTTTTTGATGATCTATGAAGCGTATTTATTACAGGTACTACTTTATACTCGTGTGCTTTTTCTATCAATAATTTTATGTTAAGAATCTGCTCCCGTGTACACCTCATTATATATTATACGTTAAATAAACCGGTTGAATATTTCTCGGCCGAACGTATTACACACGAGCGTGCAAAAAAAATTTAGTAACGTGAATGCAATCTCGGTTGTCGCGAAAGAGACTATTTAAAGAAAAGTCTAATGTAAAAATGTAATCGAACTGTGCTGAAAAATTAAAATGGCGAACGAGTAGCACGGAACGGGAATAAGTAGAAAGGAACCCGGAGGAAGCAAATAAGATCAAAGCATTGTAAGTAACAACCGGATCAAACCAGTTATGAAAACTGTGAGAAGTAACCAATGCCGAGCAAAGCGGCTGGGAATAATTTATAAATAACGCAATGGCAACTTATTTGTATTGATACAACGAGCAGCGATTGACTGTGGATAGGGGTCTCGATAGCACTTTTAGCGTTACGGAAATATTAAAATATTAACGACTAATAGATGTAAAGTTAAGAATTAAATTTTTGTGGTATATATTTTATTTTCTTTGTATAGGAACGTTTTCTTTTTTTAAATCAAAAGATGATTTAGGTTAAAATGCTCTATAAAAGAATGTTTGAAATGTCGTTATTATAATAAGCGATAATTTTTTACATGCCTATACCATAACTACATATATAGTAGCGGAAATTAACATACGGTAGTTTTTTATGTAATTCTGCCAGTTTGAGCGACATTCGTGTCTAGGATAGTCGAGATTTTAACTTCATATAAATAATAAGCGAAGATGACGATGCAAATCTCGCACGTTTATTTGTACTTTACGCAGCAATAACATCTGTGTATTTTGTGTGTCTACGTTCAGTGCTGCTATATATTTGAAAATTTCTACGTTTTACTAAAAAAAAATTACAACTTTCGTAAAATATAGTACTTCGAAATACGCTTAAATTTTATTAATGCGACCAGGTCTTCGATATGTTCAGATATTGCAGAGTATGTGTCTGGCAGCGATTATGATGAAAAATCGGTTATTACGTCCAAAAAATTCTGGTACACAGATAAATAATTTTTTTATTTTTTTTTGTTTTTTTTTTTTTTTAATTTTTAAATAAGAAAGTTGTGGGTCTCACAAGGCAATTTTGCCCGTTTCGTGAGTTCCCGTCATCCTCATTATCGTTTATTTGACATAAATTTACAATTTACTAATAACATTTCAATACATCTAAAATAATATTTCTTATCACTATAGTAATTTAATTAATTTAGTACAGTAACTTCTTATGATTACACACTTAGCACCTATACATCACCAACCAGTCACACTCAAAATAATCATTCCCACTAATGTAAAAGAAAGAAGATCTTTTCCGCTACATTATTGAAAATCATCTACATGCCCCTGTTGTAGTTCCTGTGCTGAGCAAAGAGCAATTTAGGAACCTAATTTACGAAATAAAGACGAGTCACCGATATGGTAGTACAAATAGAAGAAACCTCGATAGTTTATCGTTTATTCTGACGACATAAAATTCCACTTTGAAAAGTTTTCGCAAGCTATATACATATGTATATGTAACGTTATTATTATCCGTTCAATTCAATTTCCGCCGATTCCTCCACATTCATATTAATGTCGTCGTGTGGTTTTATTTTAAAATTATTATTTAATTATGAAACGGAAAATTTAATCGATTTTTAAAATATATTGTATATATATATAGTATCCAAATTCCTGCGTGCCTGTTTTCCATCGACCGGGGGGTCCCGCTTGAATGACGCAACTAATAAATTTACAAAATTACCACGGCAATTAACCATTAATTAAATACGTAATATAAATTATTGTATGTATCACCACCTCGCAGGCAGGCGGGTGTTCGTTGATTCTGGATTCTTGTTTAACGCGGTAATCGAAATTAATGTAAATTTAAAATTTTTGCCAACTTTATTTTTTACAAAACCGAATTTTGAAGCGATCAGCAGGTTAACCGTTTTCGGTTGCGAGGCGGTCTGGTTAAAAAACAGAGTCGATATTGCGGTCGATATTCTTCTTCGATTTCACGATTTTTAATTCGGTTTTTTATTTCGTTCCGTGTCTTTTCCTCCACAGCTGCTGTGCCAATTAGTCTATACTGGGACTGCATTTTTCATATAATGTAATCGATCCATCGTGAACCTTAATTGGTTTTGAAAACTCAAACAACTCGATAACTCGTGATTCTCTTCCTTACGTACACAGCAGAACACGGAAATTGGTAATATTTACACACGTAAAGACAAAAGAAAATATGAAAAATGACATTTCAAACCCTAGGCGTCTTGTAAATAACGCCGCTCACAATGCAGACATGGGACCAACTCACGGCAAAAAAAAAAAAAACACAAAATATGTAGCAAAGATTTCGCTTATTGTTTCAAGTACTTGTATGTGTGCGCTCGCAAACATTTCGCAATCGATTAAAAACTGCGTGGAGAAATTAAGTCGTCAACGATCACAATGTTGGCCGCGCAACGCACACGTCAAGACAAATTACTAATAAAAAAGTAGTTCATATGTAAAAAATAATTATTACGAAAGAATCAAAGGTAGTAAGAAAATATTAAAAAAATTAAGCCCCATCTTTTGTGAACTCCTCCCTTCCAAAGGCCGACACTGCTGTCGGTACTTTTAATATGGATTTAACCAATGTATTAAATAACCCTATAGACAACGGCTCTACCAGTTTTCTTTTATCACGTTTTCATCAACGTTTTCTTGAAATTTCAACATCATTAAGTTGATCTATTTACTGCTCTCATCGTCACGTTGGTGTTTTTCTTTAAGTTTAGAATGTTCTATTAAAATTCCGCATGCTGTGCGCAGAAAAATTAAACTATAATACGATCAATTCGGAGTCGTGTGTTTTGCGAATGGAACGAATAAGAAAAAAATCATGGAAAAAAATATGTACATATACATATATAGTGAGCAACGAAAATATTCGGACACTAGGTAATTTTTTAATTTCTCGATTAGAAAGTTGTATTTATGCAAACTTTTCGAAAAAAAAATGTAAGGGTATGTTCGAACAGAGCATTAGAGGTGTAATAAATTCAATAAACACAAAAAAAACAAAAATCATCAATGAAACTACTGAAGAAATGAATAACCTTAACGTAATACGCTTTCAAGCGGCAATAAAAATATTCGGACACGTACGTACGTCGAGCAGTGTTGGGTTTCTCCATGAGACAACGATGCGTGTTCATCGGGGGTGAGTCATTTCATACCAAAGGCAACCTGTTCAATGAACCGCTGCTAATCGACATTTGACATTTTACATTCATGTTTACGTTCGGTTTAAAAATTATTTGACAAAAAAATGCCTCGTAAAGGCAATAACTCCTCTTTTGAGCAACGACAATTGGTGATTCGTAATCATAGTGAATGATTTTCTGTTTGTAAAATTTCAATGTTATTAAATATGAGGAAAAGCACTGTCGGCGACATCATTAAACATTTTGGAAAAGAAGATATCGGATAGACTCAGAAACAGGTCGGTCAGAGAAATTGTCAAAAGTGATTAGCGGTTCATAACGAGTGGCAGGTGAAGAAAAATCCAGCAATAAGTGCGCGCCTAAATTATCCTACGAAACTACACGAAAGACTTAATATTGAAGTTCACCCACCAGCGATCCGTCAAATAATTAAAAAGAACGGTTACAATTCGAAAGTCGCGCGAAAGAAACCTTTAGTCAGCGAAACAAATCCAAAAATAAAACGTTTCAACTTTGCAAAGGAACATGGTAATCGTGATGTAAATTTTTGGAAAACTGTAATTGTTACTGACGAAAGTAAATTAAATGTTTTCGGAAGTTACGGACGTCTAAAGATTTGGAGGAAACGGAATACAGAGCTTAAAAAATACAACCTGAACGCGATAGTCAAACATGGTGGAGGAAGTCTTATGGTATGGGGATGTTTCGCCGCGTCTGGAGTTGGTAACTTGGGAGTTTATGGAAGGTAATATGAATGCGGATACATACGTCGACCTTCTGAAAAGAAATTTGAAATGTAGTGCTGAAAAATTGGGTCTGGAAAACAATTTCAAGTTCTACCAAGATAATGACCCTAAGCATAAATCGTACAAAGCGCAGTCGTGGCTATTGTACAACTGTCCGAATGTCATGGAAATACCACCTCAATCACTGGACATCAATCCCATCGAAAATTTGTGGGTCCACTTGGATCGAAAAATTCGGGAAACTAATATTAGAAATAAAACACAGCTAAAAATAATTATCGAGCAATAGTGGCGAAAAATTTCACCCGAATTTACAGAAAAATTAGTTGAATTGATACCCAGGAGGATGAAATTCAACAGAAAGGGTTACCGAAAAAATATTAAAGGTGATTTTAAAATTGAATTTTTGAGTTTTATCGAAGCTGTGTCCGAATATTTTTGTTGCGCCTTAAATATAAATAGATTATTTTTATTTTATTTCAAATTTCCGCTTGTTATTATTATTGTGCATCGAAAGTTTTTACTGTCTCTATTACACCTAATGCTCTGTTCTAACATGCCCTTACATTTTTTTTTTCAAAAAGTTTGCACAAACACAATTTTTTAATCAAAAAATGAACAAATTACCTAGTGTCCGAATATTTTCGTTGCTCGCTGTATCTTGCCGATAGTGCTTGTTGTTGAAAAAAAAAAATTTAAAGAAGTAATTTATTTTAATATGTATTTATTACGCTCGACATGAATTAATTTTGTCTAGAAAATTGAAACCACAGGTTTTGGAAACAATTTTTATCATTCTGTTAAAATATTTTCATTACGACGTGCGTATTGCGATGACATTGTTATCGCTATCTGTCGGCATTTTATTGTAAGAGTAGTTCTTTTTTATACCGTCAGAATGCAGTAATACTGTTGCCTGATAATAGTTTAAATGCCGCCGTCAAATAACCTAATATTAAGAAAGGTGATATTATAGTACGACCGCAAAAGTCTCTCTAGATGTTATAAGCGATCTATAAAGGTGAAGAGAAAACGGCAGAAGCGAGAAGGACGATAATACGTGTACACAGATTACCATAAACAATAATACAATGTACACGTTATCTGTTTTTTACATGTGCAATAATAGTTGTTCAATCTGCATTGCGCGCTTAGATTTTAATTTTCGCAACATTTAAATGATTTCAATAACTTCAATTTTTATGAATAGAAAATAAAAATTACGTATGAAAGAGACAAACGCATTGTACTGTGTACTCTGTCCGTGTGCGGCGTAAATTTCACCGGGGGATTACCGTGTACACTCCAGTCTCCGAGAACAATCAAAAAGCTCGAGACCTCCTGAATCGAAAAAGTCGCAAGCTCGTAGCAAAAAGTTCACGAGTGCACAATGTGTCTCGGAGCAATCGAAACAATCACAGCGACGCAGTTTTGTTCTTTAGAATAATTAAAGTCACAATACTTTTCATCGATGAAGTAATATATAAATCTACAGAAATCATTTTTAGAAAAAAATTTGGAAATGAAAAGATTAATCGAAGTGAAAGTTAATTTTTACGAGGAAAAGTTCAGATAATATACACACTCGTAGTACATAATCTCGATTGGAAAACAATATTAAAATTAAGGATACCGACCACGTTAAGTGAATTTATAATGTTGAATCGTAAGTGATAAGCATAAAATAATTGAGAGCTCCGGCCTATTATTATACTTTCACGCTAAGCCAGACAGGTAGGCATATAGTTCTCGGTAATGTGTTAGGAAGAAAATAAACATACCGCTCGGCGAAGAATTAAAATACGAAATTAGCATTACAAAATTAAGCGTAAAATAAAGTAGGAATTGACGACAGTTTCGACCAACTGTTTTTTTTGTTTTTGGAACTGCCGGACTACTATAATAATAATTTAACGTACATAAAAGACGATGTGTACTGAACTATCATGAAATGCTAACGGTAATCAGGTAAAAATTAGGTTCACCGCGTGTTACATTTAATTTTTAGCATTTACAGATAATTTCAAATAAAAAATCTTTTCAAATAGAGCGAATAGAGTAATTTTGAAGAACACGTGAATTTTTCAGTTATTATAACATCGTGGTATTAAAGCCGTTATTTAATTTATAGTATCTTAATGGCTAATAAAAACTGAATTTGAGACGACGTTGAGATATACAATAATCAGCTGTAATTTTAATTGTGACGAACTGGAATTATTCCTCGAAAAAATCATTATAAGACGCTCGTAAAAATATATTTAAGAACTCGCTGATCAATATTTGCCGTCTACTAAGATAGCACGTTTCACTCTTTTTTAATTAACCCAGTTGAGTGCAGGCAAACTGTTTTTAAGATGAGCACTTTTTTAAAAGATTTATTTCGAATACGTGTGACTTAATTGAAACTGTCAAGGACTTTAGTTGGTCGTAGTGTTAGTACCGTAGTTTGACAAAACCGAACATATTAATCAAATAAAATAATATGTTGTTCGCAGATTTAGAGTATTTTTTTGTGAAAATTAGGCGAGAATAAGCGTTCGGCAACTGTTGATTTTTATTCAAGGTTTTTAATCCCCCCCCCCTCCCGCCCTAAAAAAAATAATTATTCGAAAACGTGTATTTGACTCTGTTTACGACTCCAGTTGAAAACGTCTAGAGGACCAAACTTTTTCTATATTAAAGTCGTTATTAAATGACAGACAAGTTTAGGTGTGCATTGGTAATAATCTTTTTTAACTGACGAATGTCTGAGAACACATTCAAAATTACAATTAAAACTATTAGAAATACGGATTAGGTCATCCTATTTCCAGCAGGATCGCTTCGACGGGAGCGATTTGACGTGAATTTTTTCGGCAGAGAATTTTTTGGATCGTTCCGGCGATAGCGAGCTAGAATTTTTTCTCAGACCTTTTTACGAATTGCACGCGGTGTTTTTCTAATATCATCCGTTAAACATTATCATCTGTGTTAATCAGAGACGTGAGATTTATTTTTCTACGTCCCTATAAAACATTTTATTAATGCATGACGCTAGTTCTTACTGTGTCAGTTTTTTATTATATGGTTCTTCGTTATTACCATTAAATAAAATTGGAATTAACTCTGCTGAATTTTTGATGTACAAGAACTGTTGGGAGTAATTGCGATCAGATGATACGGAAGCGAAATAATTCGCGAAACTATTTGCAATTTGAATAGGTTCTTCGACTGTCATGCCGTTAACATCTAGCGAAGTTGTTGGAGATAATTGTTTACGTCCTTGTAGTTTTTGAACGCATGTTGATTTCGACGAATTTTTAAAGTTTATCATCGAAATAAATTTATTCCAAATTACCATTTTGGCTTTTCAAATTGCTTGCCGTGTTTCAGCTTTTTGCTTATTGAATGCAACCGAGCCTTCTTCTAACTTTGTTCTTTGGAATTTTCGAAATGCTTTTCTACATTTCTGTATAACTAAATATAATTCTTTAGACCGCCAGAGAACTAGTTTCTGGCGCATATTTCCAGTTGTTCTTGGAATTTATTTCGTTGCAGCTAATGAGGTAAAACGATAAAACCATTTGAATTCAATGTTAGGATTGTGATGAATAAATATCTGGAGATTTACTTCTAATCATCTTATTAAAATTATGCAGCGGTATACAGCATATTGAAATTATTACGGAGGTGTTAAATACATGAAATAATACAAACTCAATTATTTCTCAGTTGTAATGGAATCTCTTTATCCTAGCCATCTACAAGTTTTCACTGATGGAGCCAAATTTTATGATTCCAAAAGAGTAGAGGCAGCATTGATTATTCGCGACATCACGGCGGAAAAGTTTAGGCTACCGTCTGAGGCGTCTATTTTCACTACGGAACTATTAGCTGTTGATAAGGTTTACGAATATATTCTTAATACTCTATATTGCAGGAGGAGCTTCGGTATATGTTGCGATAGCCGCGGCGCACTCCTAGCCCTCCATCATAGCTATTTTAATTATAAAAGTCATCCACTTATCTACGATATCAAGAATAAATGTATTCAGATAACGCAGCGCAAAGACGTAATTAAATTTTGCTGAGTTCCAAGTCATTGTAGCATAGGACTTAACGATTAGGCCGATAGTGCTGCGAAACAGGCTAGCGAATCATCGAATTATACATTTCCATTTATACCATCAACTGATCTTATTGATTATTATTAAATTAAATTTTACGTGCCATGTGCAGCAACTATGGCTAGAGACACGGGAGGAGAAGGAGGATTAGATCAGTGAGTAGAGTCCGGACTTATGAAGGAAAATGATTAAACTAGATAATGAAGAGGAGTTGTCTTTAAGGATGAAGGGAAGAGAGGAAGGTAGGTTGAAAAATTTCTTTTCAAAGGAATATAAAGGGCATTCGGTGAGGATATGGTGAATGGTGAGGGAAACACTGCACATGGTACACTGAGGAGCCTCGGATCCATTTAGTAGGTATCCGTGGGTGAGGCGTGTGTGACCCAATCGAAGTCTAGTGATGATTACGTCATCTCTTCGATTTGGAAGTGATATGTTCCACGGTGATATTGACGGCTTGATTACACGAAGCTTATTCGTTTCTGATGTTTGCTGCCATTTCCTCTGCCATAGGGTTTTTAAACTATGTTTTATATGAATTTTACGATCGGTTGCTGGAACAGGAATTTTTGGCACTGGCAGAGTAACAGCAGCCTCCTTTGCAGTCGAGTCTGCCAATTCGTTCCCTTGAATACCAGCGTGGGCAGGAATCCACATGAACGTTACTGTCCGATCTAGTCTCGACGATACTAATTTGAGAATTTCTTTGGCTACTGGATGTTGATCGTGGCTGAACACGTTGGACAAGGCGTTGAGTGCTGAGAGAGAATCTGAACATACTACGGACGATTGATGTGAGTCAGATCTCATGAGGAAATCGACAGCAAGCCAGAGAGCATATAATTCGGCGGATAGGATGGAAAACGGTTCCGGCAGTGAGTAACGGATTATAGCGACATCATCGGAGACGACTGAGCAGCCAGCAAACGTATCGAATTTAGACGCATCGGTGTAGAAGAGAGACAAGCCGGAGGTTCGTGTTCGAATGTTTTCCTCTAGTTGTTCGATGGATGCGCAATCCCTTCTCAGTGCAACCATTGAGCGATCTATGTTGATTGGATTGTCATCCCACGGTGGAATTAATGCATTAGAGAAACTAAGTACTGGTATATTAGGAACGTTTATCTTTGACATGATGTTGTTGAAAATGTCCGAAACCGATTGAGATTGTCTTGGAGAAGGCAGGGTCGATGATGAAAACAACCGTGGTGAAGAAAAACCGGAGGCATTAGATTGTACTGCAAAGTTGGCCAAGAGAAACCAGCGGCGAATATCCAAAAGCCATTCCGATGATTCAGAGTGCAAACTGTCAATTGGCGTAGTTTGAAATGCACCAGTAGCCAACCGGAGGGCTGAATTCTGCACAACGTTTAGGGAGCTGAGAGTAGAAGGGTTCGCTGTGGAATATAACGCAGCTCCATATTCACTTTTAGACCTGATCAAACAGCGATAGATTCGCAGTAGAGAGGTTCGGTCAGCACCGTAAGAAGTGTGAGCCAGTTTTTTTAAAATGTTCATTTTCCGAGTACAGGCTGATTTAATGTAGTTCAAATGAGGCTTCCAAGACAGCTTTTTGTCTAAAAGCAAGCCAAGGTATCGGACTGATGGGGCGTTTCGAAGACGCGTGCCCTGAAGGTTGATGCGTATTTCATGTGTGCAGTTACGAATGCGGCAGAAGTGCATTGCGGAGGTTTTGTTACTTGAGAAGCTTAATCCATTTCTAGAGCACCAAGTAACCAGATGGTCCGTGTATTCTTGTAGTACATGTTCGCCGGTAGATACAGTTCGACAATGAATGAAGATTGTCAGGTCGTCAGCGAACAGTAAGCTTCTGACTGGAGAACGAATAGTATCTGCCAAGTCGTTGATCGCAATATTGAAAAGTATCGGGCTCAACACTGAGCCCTGTGGAATACCATCAGGAATAAGTCTGATTGGATGTAGGCTATACAAAATTTTTTTAACTTTTAACTTTATTTATTAATGCCATGATTATAGAGTACGTAACTCCGAAACACGTCGGCTCTTTTTGATATTTTTAAAGTATAATTTTCTGTTTAATAAAGCTATATAAAATTGTTCTACAGTAGGTAAATTTTACAGTATAGTTCAGACCTCACTCCCGAAATACCCGTGGTTTTACGAGAACTATTCATCGATACCGGCCGGTCAAGTTCGTAAATTTTGTCACAACTATTTGTCGGTTACGTGTGGGCACTCTAGAGTGTCTTTAAATGTTCAAAGCGCAGATTGATCAAACATGTGTCTGCCAGTTTCAAGGAGGACATCAATCGTTTATTATTTAATTGCGAATTATTGGAAGCTAGAAGATCGGTTCTTGTTAATGATTTATTTGTTTTATTTTTTTTTTTTTTTTTTTTTTTTTTTTTTGGTGTGGGTGCGCCAGCGGCATTGATCCAACAACAACAGGAAAAGCTAAGCTAAAAAACTAAATAGCTAGGCGGTCCGAAATTTACGCAACAAAAAACAGCAGTGTAGACATCACAGAAGATGAAGGAAAGGAGAGGATAAAGGAAGCGTTATAGGGCAATATCAAGAGCTGGACGTATAAAAAATAACGTTCATTAAGAAGAGCAGGACACTCCAAGAAAATGTGATCAGCATCGTGTATACGAAGAGGATCGCAATCGTGAAGAGAAAAATAAGGAGATAGCGACAGAGCAAATTGAAAGCGTGAGGAGGGGAGGAGAAAATGATTGATCCGGAGACAAATAAGGGAGACAATAGAAGAACGACGATCGAAAGGAATAGAATGAAACCAAGAGACAGGAAACGAGGAATCGGTTGAATAAAACGGTAATGCGAATGACAATTAGAAAATAGGGAGGGATAAATGTCCCGACAAAGTCTGGCCTGATTGGAGGTGGGTAATGAGAGGGTGTCTAAAGAAGGAAAATAGTTTAGGAATGAATCAAGGCGAGCAGCATTGGATGAGGAGATGGGGAGGCGTTTAATTATGAAGCGATAACCACAAGCTGAGAACGTCGAATAAACAGTTGTTGGATAACGGACTCTGACAAAAACTGCGGGAATGGGAGAGGATTTCAAGGTTCTAATGCACAAACGGAGGCAAGAGTTCTGGATCACGTCAAGTTTAGAGAGGAGAGACTTAGAGAGGAATTACCGTAGATAAAAGAACAATAGTCGAGCTTGGACCGAATAATAGCTTTGAAAAGAATTAGAAGAATAAACGGATCGCCTCTCCACCTGAGGGGAGAGGGAGAATTAAGGAGATTAAGTATTTTAAGACAGGATTTATAGAGAAAATTAATGTGTTCCTGGAATGTGAGGCGGCTATTCAAAACAAGGCCAAGATAGCATATAGAATTGACAACGAGAATAGGAATATCAGATACAATGATGTGAGTTAGAACGCGGTTAAAGGGTCGGAGAGAAAAAACGATACAAGACGACTCGGTAGGAGAAAGAGAGAAATGAAGACAAGAAAGGGAATTGTTAAGAATAGACAGCGAATTATTTAACTCATTAATCTTGGCACAAATTTACTCACCATATTGTATACATCATATACTTTTCTGCGGTATGGAACCTCCTGCTGTATTTAAGTTGATTCATAAAAATCAAATTCTAGTTTAAGTTAAAGTAATTTCTCCCTTAAGTTGAATACCGTTAATTATACACATATAAAGTAGATATAAAAAGGTACAAATATATATATAAAAAAAAAAAATAAATAAATAAATAAAGAAAGAATATATATAATAATGTAAAGTTTTACTTTGCATATAGATCAGCTGGGGTATATGATCGATTGCAGCCATAAGCCCAAGAATGTACAACGAATATTACCATTTTAAAGTACTGAATATTATCATTTATAGTATTAATTTGTAATCCATGTTTTTTGCTGCTCAGTCAAGCTCAAAAATGTAGTCCAACTCGGGCTCGGCTTGGTCGGTTTTTTTGGTGCTAATTATTCTATGCTGGCATTCGTGAGTGATGCTAATATATTTACGGCCATGTTTGCTTGACATTTTTTACATCGGAAGGAGTAATATTAATTTTAATTGAATAACATGAATAGATGGTGTGTTGGATAGATCGAATTAATAATAAGTGTAAAACAACCTTGTTTAGTTTTGTGCTTATATTAACTTAATAATGGCCAAATGGTTTCTTTCCAGGCCAAAAAAAAAAAGAAAAAGAAAGTGATTATATAATAAAAAGGCTTAGTTTGAAAATGTTCTAAAAGAAGCGATTGTAAGCCCTGGTTCCAATTTCTTCCCTTTTCTCGGCGCTCGGCTATTGTTTCCTTAATCTGACTAAGACTTGGTCATTCCCCCCGTCCCTCTTCTCCTTTTTCTTTTTCTCTTTCACCTTCTCCCTTTTGCCCTCTCCATTCTACTGATCCTCCCTTTATATGGGACTCCAACCATATCCTTTTTGGATGCCCTGCTCTTTTTCCCGAGTACTCTTATCTATACGCCGAACTCTTGACGTTGGATCTTCCTAGTTCCTCCGTGTTTTCGTGTGTTCGGCAAGTCCTCTTAAAAAGGGAAGGATTGAATCGTGGAAAAAGATAATTCATTTTGAGAAAGAAGAGAATTCATTTCAATATATGTATATATATGTATATATATATTTACATGTACACTTGTTGAATTCATACATAATCATCGTTGTTAATACATCATTATCCCTGTCGCTGTCTTCACCATCAGTTTCATTAATGTTTTTTGGTCGATTGACAGGAAATTGACATTTCCACTCTTTAATGTTTGTTTTTCTTTTTCATTTGTATTCTATCCTTTTCTATCCTTTTTTTTTTACCATATATTATTCTTTTTTAATATTTATTCACTTTTTTTTTTTTTTATTTTGATCATTTTTAGAAGTGTTCCTTGATAAGTTTTATTTGCCCGTTTCATTTTTAAAATTTTTTAGAACTACATATTTCAAAACTACCTATATGTTTCGTCTTATTTATGATTTTTCATTATAGTATTATTATCATCATCTGATGAAACTCGTATTCGAGAGGACCGGGTGCACACTCATAATTATTCGCTGACGGTGGATGCGAGGATGTGATTGATAATTCCAATCCTGGCAGAGCAAATGCGACCACCATATGGTAGCATTCGAAAACGCTAGACGAATATTAGAGCCGTTATTGAGTGTTCGTTTTAGCGGTCGGCTAGTTAAGGCGGCTACTTCAACTACTCTTCTGCATTTTCACGATCGCAGGCGGCACTTTTCTGAACTCCTAAGCAGTTTGCTTTTCTTGAATAGTGCCGCAATAGATGCTTGTAGCGCTCCCTAGGACCATCACGTTTTCCTACTCCTTTTTCGCCATATAGTATTCGCTTCAGAAATTTGGAATCCTCTACTCTTATAGCATGTCCGGTTCACCATAATTCGGGTCGTGTCTATCCGCTCTTAATTAAACCGAGGCGATACCGAAGTCATCTCATTTCATTTTCAGTAATGCTCGCAGGACCCGTTGTTGAAACTGCTCTAGTTTTTTGATTCCATGTTTCGGCTATTTGTATAACAGGCACGGGGCGATTATAGCACGAAGAGCCGTTGCTTCAGTGGTTATCGACAAATTCTTATTGTAAAAAACCTTGCACCTTAATCAACCGAAGCCTAATGCAGCGCACTTAATACTATTTTCTATCTCGTCATCTATTGCCCTCTTGCGGTTCCGGAACGAACCGAGATATTGAAAGTTTTCTACCCGTTGTAACGTTTTTCCGCCTATATGTTATTTGCAGGCGAGCAGTTTCGTCGGTTTTGTCAATTTCTAGGACAAAATCTTTGTATCATTCGATACCTCAAGCATTGTAAATCGGTTTTATTACGCGCTACAATAGCATAGTCGTCAGCGTATTGTAATTCGACCATTCTGAATTTTGGTGCCTTGATTTTTGTTTTAAGTCTACCAAGATTAAGTGTAAACCTCCGTTTATCCTATAATTGAGGCCAATGCTTCTGGTATAGAAACGTTTATCGACAGCTGCCATGAAGGTGTTGAAAGAAAAGTAGGACCAAGACATCGTATTGTTTAACTCCTATGCAGATGTCAAATTGATCAGAAATTTTCCCGTCCGTCATGATTATTGCTTTATTGTAGTATAAGGCGATTATTGTATGAACAATTTTCTTTGGATATCCAAGTTTGATCGGAATATTAAAAAGAGTCTTACAAATGACAGAGTCGAATGCCTTTGTCAGGACTATAAATGCCATGCAGAGTCCTGCCTGTTGTTCAAAAGCGTTTTGCTGTAAAAAAAACTATTGTGTGTACGCGCGCACAATTCAAGTGGATTCATCTAAACCGGTTTACGTTACATCGTGTTTATAGTATGACTAATACTCTTTTGCCGGCCTTATGAAAAATAAGTTTCCATTCGTTTCCCGCTAAACGCGACTATTTAAAAATAAAATCGTCTCTATAAATGTAGAAGATGTTATCGACCTGTTCTAAAATCTTCGACAAAGGTTAGAATCCAAAGATAATAATACCCAAGGCCGTATACAAAGTGCAGGTTCTGGGATCAGACCCCCCCCCCCCGACGACAATTTTTTTCTTTAAAATACCTAGTACAAATAAAAGTAATGACGGAAGGTTATTTTTATATATTTAACTCTATTATTCGCAGTGAGTATTTCTCATAATAGTAGCAGTAAATTTTAGTAATTTATTGTTCACCGTGTAGAAGACCAATTTCAATGATTCTTCGTTCATTCGAAAGTGTACCGGTCAGTAGTGCGGTACCGTGTAAGTATATCGTTGAGTACCGGTAAACACATAGTATAGTAATCGCCAAAGAACGTGAAAAATTGTGGTCTCCTTAGGTAACTTTTTTGATTAATATAACAGAAGACGCGCAATTGACTCAAAAAAATGTTATTAATATATTAACGGTGGAAACATAAATTAGGAAAAACTATAGTATTGTCAGTGTTAATGACCACCGATAATTACAGATTCGAATAAAGAGAACGAATTTTAAACCGCCATAGCGTCACTTACGAGCTTGACATTTTCAAGTAAGATACAAAAAATTTAAGTATTACGTTAAAGATGGTGAAATAAAATATTTCAAAAAAAAATAAATAAATACCGATACTCGAAAATTTACTACAACAATTTAATAAAAAATACACTAAATAGTAAAAATTAATTATTCGACAAGAAGATAATATATATTTCACAGTGAAATATACCTTAAATGAGAGAGATACCAAGATAATTTTTATGCAATATTAAATTTTTGTAGTCGTCACGGAAATCACAAATTGCAGTAATAATTAAAAACTGCATTAAATAGTCATTAAATTGTTTCTTGATATTGTTCATATTAGTCGGTTAAAGAATTATCATTAAGTTCATTCTTTAAGGTATATCGTAATTTAGAATATATTATTTTTTGTCGAATAATTATTTTTTACTTTTAAGCGCAATTTTATTAAATTTTTATTGTCGAATATTTACTTTTATTAACTTTTTAGTGTGTTTTTATTCGATTTTTATAGTAAATTCTAAATTTTTTCCTTTTTTTTTTCTTTTTGAGAAACATTTTATTATAAATTGATTCGCTTTATTTGTAAAGTTTGAACGCTTTTTTCCTTCGAAATAGGATACAGTATATTGAGTTTCATGAATAACGTACTTAGCCCGAGAGGTAATAATTAGGTTCGATAGGTTTCCATTGGAAAATCTAATTTAACGATAACGTTGATTCTAATAGTGAGGTCAATGGCGCAACTATAAACCGGCGGGATGTAATATTGACTGGCGACACCCGCAGACTTCTGCGGTAACAATATTACTTTTATGTCCTCGTTGATTTGAATCATATCGAACAGTAATAATAATGATAATAATATGTAGTAATAACTTAAAGAGAAAAATTGTATACTTTATTGTATTTACATGCTTAATAGGCAGTGTTAAGAAATATTATGCAATAACATAAAGTGTTACGAGGAAAGGAAAAATATTCTTTTCCCTTTGGCCACGTCAGACAAGTTAGCCTATATCCGCAAACAAAAAGAAGAGAAAGAGCCGCCGTTTATGTATTTACAATTCGATCAGATATTGGCAATATAATATATACATATATATACATATATATATATATATATGTATATATATATATATATATATACATATATACATATATACCAGGGGCGGATCCAAAGAGACATTGGGGTGGGGGGGATTATAAGGCAGTAGATTTGAAAAATACGTTGTTTCATAAAGAAAATCAAATAACGACCTCTTTAAAAATTTAAAAATGTTTTAAAAATACATAATTATTACAATTTTTAATTTAACTTTTGTCTTATATTTAGTTATGAAAAAAATAAAACGAAATTATAGAATTATACCTTAAATATGATAGTTTAGAAATAGTAAGAAAGATGGTATTTCTTATTAGACACTTTACTTCTTTTTTATTTTGGTTAGTAATTCGATCCGAATTCTCTTTGGTCGTGAGAAAATTTAGATATATATATTTCTCATTGAACTCTATTTTTAATTAAAGTTACAAAATAAAAATTAAAAATAAATAAGAAAGGCAAAAGATCGACAACAGTACTGTGTTTAAAATAGAATAAAACGGAACATTAATAGTTTTACTAGAGAACAGTATTAAATATTAGTTATAATTGTCCGGTTACATTTGTACAAATCTTTTATAGTATAAATTAAGTTTCCCTGTTATAATAATTTTTTTCTTGTTCTTCGAAGAAGGAAATGTCCCCTATCCCTTCCCGATATATAAGTGGAATTATTATAGCAGAGGTGAGGGATAAGAAAAAAAAAAAGACCGAGGATATAAAATATATAACGAAGAGTAGCTAGCCCAAGTTTTAATAAACAAGAATATAGAATATAATTCTGGACAAAACATTCTAAAAAGATATGAACAACTTCGCGAAAAATAACCTATATAGTAAAAACAAGAACAAAAATCGAACGTATATGGTTCCTCGATGGAGTAACAATTTTAACTACATTTGCTATAGTTTCTTTTCTCTATTTAAATTTTTATTATTACCCCATTTAAACCAAAAAATAGAAAAAAAAAAAAAAACAAACAAAAAAAAAACAGTACAAACTTGTTCAGTGCGATATCTTAGGAGCAATGATGTGAAATAATTTCTATTTCCATGAAAACATTTCTTTTTATGATCGGTTTTTTCCAGTTCTTTAAATAGTGGACGATAATGATGCAGCATAGTTGAACGTTTCTCGGAAAATGTATTTTTGGTGATGCGAACAAGAAGGTAATTGAATATGAAGACGGAATAATGTTGATACTGAATTGCGTCTTGTTCGAATAAATCTCAGTCGTTTGTAGGTCATCGTGAATGTTCGACTGAAACTTATTACGACAATGATGTGTACGTTTGTTAACTAAATCGCTAATTTGCCAATTTAGTGCGAAATGTGAGAGAAAAATAGGGAAAAAGTGGTGCCTGCCGGTCGAAGTAATGTATTGCGCACCGTTATGAAATCTGTTTCCTTGCAAATCGTATGTAAAAAGTTTTTTAATAATGTTTAATTAAAATTGACATCTTAGCCGGTAATTAACGATCTCGGAATGGTGTCCTTAATTTCTATCATTGAACTTAATTGCGATTGTCCGCTAAAACGATCACGGTATTTCATTAATTGAAGTATCAGACAGCGGTTATGAGTGCCAGCGACGTTACTGAATTTTGGAATATTGTTTACAGTTTACAATCGAATTATTTTTCTGGGTAGTATAGACTAGAGACGGTAATTTATCATTTTCATTGTGCAAGACAGTCTCTTTCGGGTGTTTCTTCGAAATGGTTTCATTACTTCGATAACAACTAGATTGTGTACTTATTTTATATATATATATATATATATATATATATATATATGTATATATGTATATATGTATATGGAAGAGTATGTATGTATACTGGGACTTTCTTTATTAACCGAGATGGTAAACTGTTGATTAGAATTCGAAAAAGTATTGACAGTTATTTCGTACCATAAAAAAACTTCTCTGCTATTCAGCGTAAACTACGCGCTAATAATAAATAAATGGCAAAATAATAAAAGTTTTTATAAACTTATTTATTTTTATCGAAATTCGTGCGATTGGTGTGTTTTAATTTTTATCAATATTAAAATTCGGGATATTTAGTGTATGTAGCAGAGCCTTGTCTTGTCTTAGCCCCGTGTTAAAGTCTTTTTTGTATCGGATAATTGCTGCTACACCGAATCCTCTTACGAGTATTTTATTTGTACTATTTCAAAACGCAAACATAGTTAATACATTCAAACGCATAAAGTTAATTGAAATTCGAGCGACTAGTTCCGAACAATATCGATTCACTGTACAACTTAGAAGTTGTAATTAAAAATATTACGGAACTGGTCTCTCACTAGCGTCGTCGGGCTTTGTACCATTATGGAAAGCTTAACTTCACAATCCATGATACTCTATGAAGGATATATGGGATTCATTTTACTTTAGTTACGTTTGCATCAGCGTGGATCTGGGATTTCCCCAAAACGGAATTATAGAAAAATTTTACCTTGCAACTATTTTACTGCAATGGGCACGTGTGCTTTAAATTTCTTATTATGCTATTTAGGCTCGTTTATTTTTACGAAAAAATACACATTTATTGAAAAAAAAAGGTGATATGGACAAATTTCATGTATACAAAATATCGGAATATCGATTTCACTTTTTAGCGCTTTTTGAAAAGTTCAGTTATTATTTCGTTTCCTGTCAGTATTATTGCATTATGTACGTTTAATACTGAAGGGTCTGACAAGTAAGTGCAAATCGAAATTTTTTTTTCCTCGACTATAAAAACATACGTCGTGGCTTTCAAAAATGACTGTCGACGAAGCTCCTCAAGATAGATGGGCGTTAGTCATAATGATTGAACATTAAAACGCTGTTAGAAACATCGCTTTGAAAATTGTAATGAGACCTTCTACTCTCTTAGATACGCCGCTGCCGAAGCAACGAAATATCCGTGGAGTACTATACAAAACGATCCTAACACTGATCCACTGTCGCAGTGCGATCGATGAAATTACACGTAAAAGTCGCCTCTTAAATGATTAAATTACTCGCTGGAGAAAATGAAAAAGGAGCTGTGAACTCTGCGATTTGCTTTATTGATACTACAGGTTGGCTCGCGATTCAGCTTATGAATTAACCCTACTCCTGAACGGGGTAAGCAGGACCAAAACGAATTCGAACATCTCGCATCGAATGTAAACTTTAAAAATTAAAATAACCTTAAAGTACAGTTACACTGTTATTTATTACACGAACAAATTAAGTATTCGCAATTACATAAAATACATGACGTCATTTATATTAGATTTTCATTAAAACATAAAATAATACAGTATAAAATAAAATTCAATTCACAATATATATATATATATATATATATATAAAATAGTAGTCCGACCGGTTTCGTCTTTTTAACCGACTTCAAAAAAGGAGGAGGTATTCAATTCGACTGTATTTTTTTTTTTTTTTTTTTTTTTTTTATGTGTGTTACCACAGAACTTTCTTCTAGATGAACCGATTTTGATGATTCTTCTTTTATTTGAAAGGTGGCGTTTGTCATGTGGTCCCATTTAAATTTGATCAAGGTCCGACCGATAGTTTTTGAGTTATCCTTAATAATGCGGGAGATTGAAGCTTTTTGGATGCTTTTCATTCATGATTGTTTTCAACGTCGGATTAGATTTTTGACTTAAAATACTATAAATTTGCCAAATTACCATGGAAATGTAGCTTTTGGTGTTTTTACCGTGGAAATAAATGTTTTAATTTAATCGAATAAAAATGCACTAAAAAGTAAAAAATAAAATGCTTTTTTACAAAAAATAAATACCGACTTCAAGGTTTATTATAAAAATTTAAAAATGCACTAAAAAGTAAAAAATAATTACTCCCGATAAAATATATATATTAGAGTGATATAACACTTAAGTGGTGATATCGTAATTCGTATACAACATTAATTTTTTGGAGTTGGCATCAAATTCATATTAAAAGAATAATTAAAAACTGCATTAAATGTTGATTAAATTGTTCCTAACATGAATTTAATTCCAACTCCAAAAAATTAATGTTGTATAAGAATTACGATATCACCTTAAGTTATATCACTCTGATATATATATTTTATCGGGAGTAATTATTTTTTACTTTTTAGTGCATTTTTAAATTTTTATAATAAACCTTGAAGTCGGTATTTATTTTTTGTAAAAAAGCATTTTTTTAGACATATTCACGGACTGAATATTGTGAATTTAATTCAATTTTTAACCAGCTTCAAAAAAGGAGAAGGTATTCAATTCGACTGTGTTTTTTTTTTATTTTTTTTTATGTGTGTTACCTCAGAACTTTCTTCTAGATGAACCGATTTTGATGATTCTTCTTTTATTTGAAAGCTGGTGCTTCTCATGTGGTCCCATTTAAATTTGATCAAGATCTGATCGGTAGTTTTTGAGTTATCCTTAATAATGCGGGAGATTGAAGCTTTTTGGATGCTTTTCATTTATGATTGTTTTCACCGTCGGGTTAGATTTTGTTGACTTAAAATACTATAAATTTGCCAAATTACCATGGAAATGTAGCTTTTGATGTTTTCACACCGTGGAAATATCTGTTCTTATTAAAATGTTTTAATTGAATTGAATAAAAATGCACTAAAAAGTAACGAAATAAAATGCTTTTTTTACAAAAAATAAATACCGATACTTGAAGATTTATTATAAAAATTTAAAAATGCACTAAAAAGTAAAAAAATAATTACTCCCGATAAAAAAATATATATCAGAGTGATATAATACCCTTAAAGGTGATATTACGATAATTCTTATACAACATTAATACCTTAATTATAGTAGGATTCATATTACATATTAAAATAATAATTAAAAACTGCATTAAATGTTTATTAAATTGTTCCTAGATATAGTAACATGAATTTAATGCCAACTCTAATTAAGGTATTAATGTGTGTAAGAATTACGATATCACCACTTGAGTGTTATATCACTCTGATATATATTTTTTATCGGGAGTAATTTTATTTTTTACTTTTTAGTTCAGTTTTAAATTTTTATAATAAATCTTCAAGTATCGGTATTTATTTTTTGTAAAAAAACATTTTATATTGTATTATTTTATGTTTTAACGAAAATCTAATATAAATAACGTCATGTATTTCATGTAATTGCGAATACTTAATTTGTTCGTGTAATAAAATACATAACTGTGTGTAACTGTACTTTAAGGTTATTTTAATTTTTAAAGTTTACATTCAAATAAACGGTTACGGAGGAAATCACACATAATCTCGCATCGAACTATCAGCTGGGCTATGGCGAAAATCAGCGGCAAGTTTTTTTTTGATTCTTAACAGCGCTCTGACAAAGATAAATGTCGGGAAACTTAACATGGGGCTATTTTAACCGAAAAAAAAAAAACGCGTTATTACATATCTGAATAAGTAACTGAAATAAGAAGTAATTTTCGTTGAAATAAATTGAACTTCATTAGAAAATACTTCGAAAGAGTCTCTTACACTGTGTTATCTTATTTTTATTTTCCATGTTTTTTCGGGTTTGTCAATCATAGATGTACATACAGCTAGCGCGAACAATAATCGTTCGCGATATTGACGACACGTCTCATTTACGTCGAGCCTCATATGTGACAAGCTTGAATACAAATCTGTGTCCGGCCGAGGACGTGAAATACTCACCGAGTAGAGATAATGCCTAAATTCGTAGCCGATTAAAAAAAAAAAGGGAAACCGGATAAGTAGTTTTCAGAATGAATTCAAAATAGATACGTAAATAATGAGACGATTAAAAAAATAAAAAACTACATACAAATAAAATTTCGATGTAAATTAAGGTAATCCAATTTTAATTAACGTGTTTAAAATTAAATATGGTCGTACGGATTTTAAGCGTGTAAAGTATATTTCGAAATAAAATGACGTCACGAATCAAAATGCGATCTCAATAAATTTGTGCATAAATAAGTTTTCGGTATTTACACGGTTATGTAATTAATGATGAGTACATTAATTTTATAGTCGATATTCATAGCGTTTTTCCAAGTGAAAGCTTCAAATGCCGGATGTGTTTCCTGGCATTTTTCCACTTGACTACATGACGATTAAACACTCTACCTGAGTATTTATGTAAATAAAAAGTTTTTCAATAAGTCGAAATATAATGTATGACTTGTTGCATACTCGACGCAAATAAGACGATACTAATATATATATATATATATATATATATGTTTGTTTGTGTGCTTGTGAAGGCAGCACGGTTAGTATAATTAAGGTGCTTCGCTGCCAAACCTGAGGCATCATTAATTTTCGGCAATTGTCTCCAAGTAGTTATTCGAGTGGTATGTACCGAATCTGAAATTGAATATTGGTTATACCAGTGAAATCGGTGGGAGTAAAAGCGAATCGCATGAGAAAGGATCTTAAATGCTCTTTTCCGATCTCTTAGACTTAGTACCATTATGGAAAGTTTAACTTGTTCACGATACCTTATCAAGGATATACAGGACTTACTTTACTTTATTTATATATACATATATATATATGTGTGTGTGTATCTGTAAGTCGTATGACCAAATATGCAGCGTTAGTGAACACGCAAGGCTACATTTCGTACTAATCGTAAATGTTAGTTTCAAGTGTGTATCTGCTTACTATACATAAACCAGCGCGCATTGATATAGGCGGTGGTTTGCCGTTTTCACGTAGCTATTAGCGATTATCTTAATTTATCTCGAATCGAGCTTGGGACCTCCGTGACGGAAGTCAACTAGCAACTAGGCTATCGCGACATATATATATATTCAAAGACGAGTAAAATCAATCCGAGATTTTTTTACCAAATACGTATAATCCATTGTTTTACGAATGCGACGTCAAAAATTTATCTTTAATTTTACGGTATGTCTATAATATATCATTTAGATTAGTAGGAGAAAAAAAAAAAAGAAGTGCCACCGAGTAATCCAGGCATTAGTGGCAATTCCACCAATTACAGTGGTGTACACCTGACGTATGTAGGATTCCAAAAAAAATAAAAAAAGAGATAAACGTGTCTCCGTTTGAAGTATTCCGTTTATTATATTGGCGACAGACAATTGTTTGATCATCTGGGAGTGGTTTTAACCTGTGCCGAAGGCATAAACGAAAACAGAATATTGAAATAAAAAAATTATAAGACTTAATGAAGTACCTTTTTTTATATGATTGATCTGGGGAATATGTTAAAACAATGTATTAAAATTCTTATTTTTAAAACGATGTATTAAAATTCTTAACTTTAAAACGATGTATTAAAATTCCTATCTTTAAAACGATGTATTAAAGTTCCTATCTTTAAAACCATGTATTAAAATTCCTATTTTTAAAACGATGTATTGAAATTCCTATTTTTAGTAGCGGTGACGTGATTTTGTCAGCAATTGCAACGGCTGAGAAGTAAGAAGGTTCCAATTATTAATTTGCAGAGCGATGATCGGAGTTGCGATAAACAATCGCTGGCATGCCGTTTCTTCAACGGCTTAGCTGTAGATGTTGCAATCCTTTAATCGTCGTCTTCGTGCCGGCCGGCTGTTTATGTTTACTCGTAGCAGCGGGTACTTGCAACGCGGATAGCGGAAAAACCGCACCGTCTCTCGTAACTTCCTGTCTCGTATCCGGGACCGTTTATTTTTAGTTTCCTATAAATGGAGGACAAAACTGATGGACACAAAGCCAAAGACGACTTCCTAAGATGAACCGGTCAAGTGAGTCACGATGAGAAAATAGAGAAAAAAAAAACAGATTGTAAGAAACATACAAATCAATAAGGAACACCGCAGCGGCACCGATAGATTGTCCGCTCGATCCGAGCAAAATAAATGAAAACCGCTTCGATCGTGAAGTTTTTTTTGCGCTTCTTTCCGAATGACGTAATAAAAGGAATTTACGAAGAATGCGTGGTTATACATGGAAAGGTCTGAAATTTCTTATCAAATCCATATTACCAACCAAATGGTATAATTATTACGTCATCTGCCAAAAAAAAAAAAAAAAACAATCTTCACGTTTTTGGCGCGACCAGGAAACAGTGTTGCCAAATTAAAGTCGCATCTAATTACCAGTGATTTTTTTTTTTTTCTATTTTGGGTTTGCCGGTTGTTCTATCAGCGAAAAGTAAAAAATACAAAAAAAAAATAATATAGTTTAAAAATTAACGTCGAACGAATATTCGAATGATAGATAAGACGAAAAAATCAAAAAAAAAAAAAAAAATGACCAAGCGATGGCCCCCGAGCGTCAATATTGCCGTGGCAAAATATTACTACTACGACAGAGTCTGATTAAATTTGACTACATCCGACAGCGATGTAAAAAGTGAGGCAGCATCCGAAAAAATTTCCTATCACGTCTAATACTGTCGAAAGGAGAGGCACATCAGACTGGGTCGCGCGAGGAAAATTGCCGAAAAATAGGAAAAGAAACTGATGTTATTATTCATTTTATTTTTTAACCGACGTAAACACGGCATAGGAATCATCGGTGAGATTACTTGCTACCGCCAAAACACAATCGCACACTTCAATTAGTGCACGAATTATTAGTATAATGTACAAGCAGGGCGGGGGTTGTTAAAATTAAGCGCGAAATTTTTTTACTTTGTTTTGTTTTTATCTCGAGAGGAGGGAGATTTTGCCAATTTGCCAGTACTAGTGCCCTTATATCTCTTCTATATCCACTTCATAAGATCTTAAATAAAATCGTTTACAGGCTACCACCTCAATCCTCCATTATTCGTCTTCGTTCCTTAAGCCATAGTCTATTATCTTGCTCCCGTTTTCGTTTTTCGTTGGGTGTCTCTCCATATTGTCCTCTCCAGCCAAGAGCATGTTTATACGGATCAAGTATTAAGTGTTTATCTCTTTCTATTAAGCGTTTTGCTTTCTATTCCATTTTATTGATACTCGCGGTATTCCTGCTCCATATTGCGCCTTTTTTTTATCTCTTTTCCTTCTAATCACGTCATTCCTATTATATTTAATTATTTCCCGCTAACAGCAGTCGATATCGTATAAACATATAATTGACTTCTAAGCCCCCACAAAAAAAAAAAAAAAAAAAATTTCAACGAGCACTGTGAAAAAATGTTACGTTATAGGTTTTTCTTACTTTTTGTCAAAGTCAAATTAATCGATATTGTGTGTTTTGTGTTTTTAGGACGAATTAGTGATAAAGTCGATACAAGTGTTCGATTGGAGATTATGATGTTTGTGTTCCCCCTCTAACGAGGTGTTGTCATGGCCGCAGGAACATACTGGCAGCAGAATCAGTGACAGCAATGCGAGCAGTCCAAGCGTCGGCCATGCCAAGGGGGGGAACGTTAAAGATTTCAATAATTTCTACGATGACAACGATGACGAAGAGGACGATGACGAATCGTCTTGCGACAGCTACAGTTACTGCTTACTGCAACCTCGAAAAAAGTATACAAAATAGCGGAAGAATAATCCGACGAATACAGTGTACTTCCTCCATCGAGCATACTTGCCGTTCTTACTACCACGATGATATTTTAGTATAGGTACTCCGTTGTTTGTTTTGTCGTTGTATCTGTAGCCGTTTAACGGGTTACGCGGAAACTGCCCCCAACTGTTTACAAATAGACAGATCCATTCACGTTTAGATTTTTAAATAAAATTTAGCATATCACCGAAGTAAAATCGAAATTAAGTATTCTTTATTGCTCATTATTTTACTTCCATCATGAATATTTTACCTAATTCTAGTGTTTATTATATTATTATAATTATTATTGTTATTATTATTATTATTAATAATACTATTGTTAATATTATTACTATTATTACTATTATTACTAATTTATATAGAATATTTTGGTATTATTGTTTCATTAATACCTCGTTCTGTATACTATCTTTAATAGGATTTATTGAAAAATATAATTTTTTTTTCTTTTTTTTCCCTTTTTTCCTTTTTTTTTCTTTTTCTTGTAAAGTTTAAACTCGAAAAATATTTATTTATTTTTTTTTTAAATTTTATTTACCGCACCATGTACAGCATCTTTGGCTAGAAGTGCGGAAAGTTGGGCATTATACGTGAATATAAATTATTTCCGTAACGTGAACGGGGATAGATAAACGAACTTACTTGAAATATAAAGTGTAAAGTCTAGCTAGACAATGTAGTGTAGGCCGCAGGGACAATTTTTTTTTCGTGAAACGGTTGCGCATGTTCTTGAAAGGGACGTCATTAGTACATTATGTCGGTGACTAGAGGGAATCGACAATAGACACGATTTTTTTTTTCTTTTGTTTTCTCTCTTTCAATTATATCGGCGTCGTGTGGAATTCCTCCGTAATGTCCGTAAATCATTTTATAAAATCCAGATGCCCTCGATTTTTTTTTTTTATTTTTTTATTTTTTAGGCTCGCCCTTGAACCAACCACCCGATATGTATTATGTTAGAAAATATTCGATTTTGAGGCGATAACCGGAAAGAACAAAGTAAGGGAATTATTGATGCAGATGAGGTAGAAAGGATAACGGACTGTAAGGAGCCGGAAAGCCAAGAGCCAGGATTTTCGAATACAAAAGGTTCTCGCTATAACAAGAGCCGAAACCATAGAAGAAGAAATTAATTTTAATACGTTTCATTTCACATATGGCATCATAAAGTGAACTGCCAAACTGCCAATTTTCAAACAGTTTGACGAATTTTTCCCTATATTAGAACTGCAATGTCCGGGCATTGTATAAAATGTCTAGATGATACGCGGCAGTATCATTTAGGAGCGCCGTTAATACGAACCGGTTAAATTTAAAAACAAATTATGTACGCGTAATTCCATATATTTATTTACAAAAATTCGTCACAAATAAAATTCGCCTAAATTCAGTAGCGAATATAACGATACGTTCCGAAATCTTGTAATCAATTAGGTGGTCTATAATTCCTATTATAGCGTCCTTCATATCTATTTCCAGTAATATTCAATTTTAATTAGTTTCTCCCTCTCTCTCACTAACACAAAATTATGCTGGGTAATGCCCTCGACTGGCGATCCTCCAAAAAAAAAAAAAAAACTATAACAGGTTTATCAGATTTGTTTTTTTTTTTTTTAATCGTCCCGTAGCTCTGGCGCTGTAAAAAATTAAAAATTCTCGTTAAACAGAATCATCAGTGTCGTCAGAAACGAAACACATTCTCCGCGACATGTTACATTGATACAAATAATGACACTCTACCATTTTGGCAATTTTTCTAATTAACTAGAGCATTAATCGGGAAATTATTACAAAATTTTCCGTACTTATTTGATTCGATTTTGACGTCGGTTTAAGCAGTTCCGATTAAATTTACCGATTCGGTTTCGCTACAATTTTCAGCAGCGAGCAGTATCTTCAGGTGTGTATCAAAGCTTACGATATTAGATCAAAATATTGATATAAAACGACACGTTTTCACCACACAGATAAGCGCGACATTGTTACCTAGACAAATTTTCATTCATTTCAGTTCGTTCGATTTAGTTCAGCAAAAATCGGTAGAAAAAGTGACCGAGTAAATTCTAAATAACATTATTGCAATTGAAACATTTCACGCAAAAGTTTCTGATTAGTATTAAAATAATCGCATTTATCACAATCAACGATGGAGCATATTTACTGGAAATATTAATAAGCAAAGTTAAAAATATAAACAAAAGCGGATTTTTTAAATCGCATAACTTTTCGTTTGATATATGTAATTATGGGTGTTGAAATTGAATAAATTTGATTCCAAATTAAATATTAAAAAAGTACGTACGCAGTTCTCGATATTCTTCTTGCCACTGCCTTCGATCTTATCAGTTCAGAGATGTCTGCAGGCCAGTTAGTTTTTCTATTTGATCAACAAAACGATTTTCTGCTTCGTTTTCTTCGACCCCGCTAACTTTACCCTGAATAATTACTTTTTCCATCTTATTGGCCCGAATTATATGACCACCGAAAAGTGGCAACGTTCTTCTTCTAATTGTAGGTAGCAACTGTTCTCGTTTTCATCAATTCACAGTTCCTCCAAAACGGACTTGTCGGTTCTATGCGCCATCCATGGTATGCACAGTAACCATCCGATAGCGCTTCATTTCGAACGCCATTCCTTCTCGATACCACATTTATAGAGTCCATATGCTTCCGATCCATATGACAGAACACTAGCTAGGGGGTTTTTAGCAATCTTGTTTTGGTATATTTCGATACCTTATGATCTCTCCGTATCTTTGCCCACTGCTCTGCTTGTCAAAGCTGTTCTTCTTTTAATTTCTCGGTCAGAGCCACCTTGATTTGTCATGCAAGCTCCCCAGATAAGTCACTTTTTCTCTTATCGGGATGTCTTCAATTAGGTTTCCTACTTGTGATATAGTTGCCTCGTCTTTGTTAACCATTAAAAGAGGAGAGAATTTTGACTTATTCAACTTTAGTCCCATTTCGTTTCTGGTATTTTCCATTTTGTTTAGTAGTTGATTCATTTCCTCTTTTGATTTCGCAATAAGTGTCAGATCATCAGCAAATCTCAGATTGTGTTGCTTTGTTTATTATGTACTCTTCATATATATATATATACATATATATATAGAATAATATGGGCGACAGACAACATCCCTGTCTTACATCTTTATTCATCTGATATTGTTCTGATAATTCATATTTTAACATATGTCTTATTATTTATGTACAGCTTGTGCAAAAAGAATATCAAATGTTTCGGTGTGTGTACCAATGCAATTCAGTGTCTGTCATAGTTTGGACCATTTGATATTATCAAATGCTTTGTTGTAGTCAAGGAATCAGAATAGTGCTGGAACGTTATATTCTCTGAAGTTTTCTATCATTTGCCTCATATTCATAAGTTATTGTTCCCTTGTTCCCTCGGATAAAACCGGCTTGTTTCTCTGAAATGTTGGGAAGCGGGAAATGTACGAGCTAATATATAAACGATATAAGCTAAATCTTACACCGTGTGTGTATCGTCGATCTTCGTTCGGAGACGGCATAAGAAGAAGAATATATAAAAATTTAACTGGTTTTTACTAATAATGGTGCCTCTGGTTTATTTATATTTATTTTTACGATTTCCCAGTAGTACGCTTCTACAAAATTCAGCATACGTAATTTGTAGTTATTTAAAAAATTTTTATATCCCGTCCTATTTTTATTAAAAATTCTCCGCAAGTGCCGATTTATTAGTGTGTTTTTTTGAATGGTAACTCTTTGTATAATGAAATTTCTACAAGTATGTCCTCAATGTAATGTACGCGTGATTTTGTACGGAGGTCTGAATTATTTATCGCGCTGTTAATATTAATCAATGTTTGTAGCGATCTCGATCATTTTTTTATCGCTATCAAGTCAGTTTTCTAACTTATTTTTTATTAATGCGTGCGTTCCTCTCCCCCTCACCACCCCATCTCCCCTAAAGATTGTTTACTGTAATTATTATGTCGGTATTTCGATTTTATCTGTGTAAAAACAACGTGTTATTTCATTGTAGATATTTTGAAATTTCGAAAACGATCTTGTATCTTAAGCTTTGATACGCACCTAAAGATAGATCCTACGCCACTGATAATTATCGCGTAAACGAATTTTCCTCGCCCAGTAAATGTTCATCCGGAACGGTAAAATACGGAAAAGTTAGTAAAATGTTAATTTACCGATTAATCACGCTTTTAGAAATAATCGCATTCAGTTTTTTACTGCTTCATTGCTATTCACACGGTAGTTCTCTGAAAATAATATTAAAATTGAGCGAATAAAGTTTACTCCCTCTGTCTCCTATTGAGAATTTTTTTCCTTTTTCGCAATTTCCCGATTCATCATTCATTTTTAAATGACGCAAAATGCTAGAACGACCAGATCGAATCCGTCGAAGTAATTAAATGGTTATGTTTCGATTAACGCGCTACCATCGTAAGTTCAACTTGTTCCGGGCAACCGGTCTCGATATGCGAAAACTTATCAACCGTAGAGCTGCTGTTTCAAAGTTCTCGGGCTAGTGTAGAACTCGTTTGTCTAGGTTAATAAATTTTATTCATTCCGGGGTTTAATTAAAACAGATAAGAATTTTATTCAAATAAATATTTCACAAAACCTCAAAGCGTTACAGAAACCACCGTATATACCATTAATATTCGCAATATTCCCGGAATGTGTGGGGAGAATAATTTTTGACTTTAACGCTATTAATGTTTTTTCCCTAATTTCAATTTTTTTTGAACGATTTATCGAAAAAGTCAAAGAACAAAAAATAAGCGAAATAATTTGCAAAAATGATTTATGAAGGGCATTTAAGTAGGAGGAAACAATTATTTTTTACGAATGAATGTTCACGATATATCGATCAATTTTATTATCCACGCTTCCTCTCTCTTTGCGATGCTTAATATTATCGGTAATTTTGATTTTTAATTTGCCTTGATAAAAGTATAGAAAAGGAACGTTCGCCGATTTTTCGAAATATATCGATTTTTACTACGAACGCGGCAATTAACGCAATCAACCTCAACTTCTCGCATTTTATTAACTTTCCAAAGGTGAATTGTAATTTTGTGGCAAAAATTTTTATTTGGATATTTTACGATAGATCTATACCCTTTTTTTTAAGCATAAAGAATCTCGAGAACTAAGTTTTTCATGTAATGGCGAAAAAGCCCGAACTGACGTTTTTTTAATGAAGGCGTGTAATTATCTTTGTATAATTATGTAGAAAGTGCACATGTCAGTCGATGAATTGTCTTGCACGAGCACAAGAAAAAAAAAAAAAAATATGACCATGTCTGTTAATAATGTACGTCCTCGCATGGTGTCAGCAGTTTAGAAGTTCTTTACTGATAGCCGCTCCTACGGAAATGGTTATTATTTACGTATTAATAAATTTTTCCATGAACGCTTTATCGAGTGATGTGATGTCTGCTAGTCTGAGAGATTTTGATCCTTTATATCACGTTACTCTCCCCATAGGAGAGAGTAGAAAACGAAAAGCCAGAGTGTTGATCTTTTATCTCCCCATATTCACGTAAAGATTTAGAGATGGGTTTACTGGACTCGTTGATTTTAAAGACAGTCTGATCCTGTAGGTGTTAATCTTCACGCTTATTATAATCAACCTTTATGTTTTCTTCTTTTTCGTTATCGCATTACTCAGTTGAACATTTTATTTTTCAAGTATCTTAATGGCACACGGTACCTTTGCTTCCTAAAAAAATATTTCCCCGCAGGTGACGTGCGACTTATTTCGATTAATCAGAAGGTTGTTGATCACAGGTCGTATTAGTTTTCCGTTTGCTGTTATTAAACGCGCGAATCGATCTTGCGTTTTCCCGATTTTTCTCTGATTCAAAACATTCTCAAAACAAAAAAGTAATTATGAAACGACTAGCATATAAATTTGGGCGCTGTTAATGAATTCGATAATTTTAAAATTAGCTCAATTTTTACCATTACGGTACTACGAAAAAGCCATGCATTGTTTTTTCGCTGATAATCCAGAAAACATTTTGAATAAATCACCAAATTATATCGATTTACTGTCATCGCACATACTAGGGGAACTATTTAAAAAATACAGCGTACCGATAACCAGCTTATCTTAATGAAATTCACCAATGAGTTTCGTTTTGCTGAATTTTAATTATAGTCCCGTTCTTTTTTTCAGAATTATTTTCGTGCATTCCAAAAATAATTGTCTGCGTATAAAAATAAAAATGCTTCGCTTTTAAAAATCTCCAATAGATAAGCTAACACTTTCACCACGAACAGGAACTAACATCCGACTATCTATGATCATAGAAGATCCCCCCCCCCCCCCGTTGTAACATGGTAATTTTTAAAATATTTTATTATCTAAAATCTCCATACGATTACTTTGATAATTTTTAACACCAATAACTTTCTTTTTTAATCGAAATTTATATAATTTGAAACACTATGTATTGTTGTAAGAAGTGTATTTTTCTGCAATAGCAAATACAGCAGTGAAGTTCGATGAATTAAAGTATTAAAAAGATACATATATATATGTATATATATATATATTTCGATAATTTAAGAGGAAATTTTAATAAATTACACGTATATTTTTTCTTTTTTTGTATTTTTTGTTTAATCAATATTTATCATGGACTGGATTTTTATTTATTCTTTTTCTTCTCCCCCACCCAATTTTTTGTTAAATCGATTATTCAAATTTTATTAATTTCGATTAATTTTTAATGATTTTTTTTTTTTTGTTCTTATAAGAAATAATCGTTTCGTTTATACCGTTAATATATAGTAACTGTTATTATTTTATTGAAAGTATTTTACTTGTTAATTAATGTAAGTAAATATCGAAGTATTTTCTCATTGTAATATTTTGTTATTAAGTTTAAAAATAAATCGGATTCCATTAAGTTTTATTGATCTATTTTCTTCAGTAGTGTTTCACTTTACCTCGAAAACCCCGTAAATATAAAATATCATTTTATTTTTAGGTAGACTGCAGTTTTTTATTGTATACGTATATTTTTTATCTCATACGACACAGAAAAATCAAAAAAAATAAACAAATAAATAAATAAATGACATATTTTGTCAAAGTTGGTAGAAATTTAGTAAAATCGGTTACAGTGGTGACCGAAATTTTATATTCGAGTTGGAAAGTTTTTATAATCGGATTCAGTGGAAAGAAAAAAAAAATCGTTTCTCTTGATCTTTTCCAACGAAAAATGTATAAAGTTAACTATAAGCGGGAAACATATTATCCGGTACCCAGTTGTTATTATAAACATATCAAATTATTATTCGAAATTTAACATATCGATAAAAACCTGCGGTACATGTCACTCCCAAAAAAAATATTAAAAAATAACTATACTACCCACGTTATTTTAATAAAATGTCAAAAATTATGAATTTTTTTAAAAGCAGAAGACGTAATTATTTTTTTCGCTTTTTTATTCTTATATAAATTTATGTATTCCTTTTTTAATTTAAGGATGTTAAAAATTAACAGTAAATGTTGATCATTTAATGTCGAATATAACGATAAACTAGCAGTTATGGCGATCAAATTTTTTTTCTTCAGCGCTGTTACAACCGATTGCCACTAGTTCTCACTGGTGCAATATTCCACTTTTGATAAGTCGGTTCCTTTTAGCTCATCATCGAATAGCACACACAGTATACTGTAACAAATTCTTCACTACCATTGTATTTATGCTATGTTAAACTATTTATTACTAATGTCTAAAATGAAACAAATTTCAAGGAAAACATTCTTCAAGCGGAGTAATATTTACTGAAATTTCCGCGATGTAAAGAAACGATATTTTTTTAAAAAAATGCAATTTTCACATTAAACAAACATGTTTTTTTGTGGTTAATTTAATTACTTTTATTAATAGTATTCCTTTAAAATATCTTTGTATATATTTTAGTTTTTTTTTTTTTTGGATGTAAATCGGTGCTTATTAGAAACTTATGCATATTTAAGAGAAGAAAAAAGTAATTATTAATGTAAATGTTTGAAAAAACATTTTTTTTTCTCATTTTTTGCTACATTTCACTGCTAAATAGTCATTAAATTATTTTCCGTTATTTAAATTTATTTCCAATTTTAATTAAACATCGTGCAGTCCAACGCGTACGTTCTTTGATTGTGCTTATTATTGTTCAGCAAATGCGACAATGTTATTTCCGCGGTAGTTTAATGAATAAAATATAAAACAAAATCGCAATTTACACAATTAACAAATGGAAATAATACACTGATTAGTTTTTAGAAGCGCATGTTAACAAAACTAGTCAGTCTATTATTTATATTTGTTAATTGTGTAAATTGTGATTTTTTTACTTTATATTTTAGTCATTCAACTATTTTAAAAGTCATAAAAATGATTTGAATGTAGGGAAAAATTTATAGAGATTATTTCTTTTATCCCATTTATGCATAATATGGAGAAAACCGAAATAATTAATAATGTGTTTTAGAAGAAAGTATTTTTATGTACATGTGCATCACTCCATTATTGGGAAAATATTTTTAAAGCTACAGGGGGTGAAAGCAAAGAGGTACCATTTGCAATTTCTATCATAGTAATATAATAATTGTATATGTTAACATTGAAAAAGTGCGTGCTGTATTATAGCGGCAGCTATATCTTGCAATTCGATGTGCAAATGTAGACTCAAACAATTTAAAATTTTAAAATTTGAAGCGAATATTATGGGAGATACACGGACATTTTCTCAAAGGGGACAATTTCCCAAACGAAAAACATTCTGGCAAAATATTTTTCTAAATTCTTTTTCCTGAAAAATTTTTTTCCTGAATATTTACGGAAGCAGTATGTTCCCGAATACTGAATTGTATTTACAAGTAGGGTAAAAGAAATGGTTTTGACACAGTAGGCAGGGAAATATCTGCAGAGAGGAAGTAAGTGATAACAAGCACTATGCCTCCAAACTGTAGTATGATGTCACCCACGACCACACTTTTATGCGGGCGACGTTATTATTCTTTAACTGCTCTACAGCCCGGATGTGTTCCAGCCACCCCCTGCACCTCTAGACAGCCCGACCATACTGCTCAGGGACCGGATGACCTCAAAACTCTTATCAGTAGCAATATGCTTTATTATGCAACGGCTCATTTACTACTTGTTCTCGCAGATGACGCATCCTTTGCAGTCGCTTGCAAGTGCACTTCCTGTTTCATCCATATTTTATACATGTATAATTGAAACATAAAGAGTAAACCAATCAGTACTGTAAACGTCACTATATTTAGGTGTTTGTAATAGACTTCGGTAAGAACTTTAACAGAGGAAATACATTCACACCTAAAACTGGAGCACCTATAGGCATATTCGTTCCAGCTGCAGCAGTTGCATGCGACTCATCTGGTAGTTTTCCATTAATATGTGTATCAAGCTATCATTCATAGCTTACATTATATCATACACATGTTGCTGTCATATACCCAATTATTTTACCTTCCACTGCTCGAACGGTTCTTCACTAACAACTTTTCGTTTTTCAATTTTATCGAACCATAGCCTGGTTGCTATAATCTCGTTCTGCAGCGTGTGTGTGCATTGCCTTCTGCGAGCTTCTTTATAGATTCTAGGTCTTCCTGCAAAGCAGAACTGGAGCTTACAGTAGTTTAAATTTTCTTCTGCAGGTTAGGGATCTTCCCCTGAACCTTTTGTAGTTTTCCTTCCAGCACCTCCCCCGTCAACTGTTTTTCTAGCTTAGCGATTAAATCACCATGCTCAGTAAGAACCGCGTCCTTAGCGGGAAGACACTTAGTTGAGGCTTTTAATTCTTTGATCGCTGTGTCTACCGAACTACGATAGCTATTTATTGAGGTTGTCTCGTCTTGTCACACAGTCTCTATCATCTGTAAGCGTGCTTCAAGTTTATTTCTTTCTACAACTCACAAGTTGGCCTTTCTCGTTGTGCAGTTTCTATTGTCTGCAGGCATGCTTCAAGTTTATTTCTCTCAATAATCCGCGAGTTTGTCTCTGCTTGCTGCACAGTTTTCAATGCTTGTGCACACCGTTCAATATCGTTTTTAATTTCCTCAGTAGTCCCATCATGCTGACGCTTTATGATAGCATCCCTCGGATCAATCGCTTTTGCCACATTTACTAGACGTTTGCCTAGCAAGCTTACATAACCCGTCTGCAGATTGATTTGATCTTTTAGCATCTCCCTAACACGACCTTTCAAGCTCGCAGTAGAAAGCGCTTCATGCAACCTTTTCCCAATCATCAGCTTATTTTCCATCGCCTTAGCTTCAGTTGTTGCAGTATCGATATGTAATAAACGTTTTCCTCAGAAATTGTGATTACCGTCAGAATCCAATTCGAACAATGTGAGACCTGTCAGCTTCACGAGGCTGCTTACATCACCCTCAGGCAAATACTTTCCACTTTTATGTAACGGTATCACACACACGTCCTAAATATTCACGATTTCAACGTTGTGGACCCAAGAATTCTCCAAAGTGGGGCAGCCGAGCCACTTGACTAGGAACTTTGATCCTTTACGCCGTATAACACGTTCAATCAAGTACGCGTTCATTTTCACTTGCGCCTCTCGTAAAATGTGCCGGCTATAGACTTGCTGCTGTGATCCGTTAACGTATACGTCTTGGGGAAGGTGCTACACACGCTACTTATAGTAAATAGCTCTCCGCTTCAGTTCGCTTTGTAGCCCTTTTCTAGGAGAGTTTTGACTTTGCCGACGTGGATAACATTAGCAATCTTAAACTCGGGGCGTTTAGCAGTAGGTAGATTAGCCTTAGTGCACGCTTTGGCTAGATTCAACGCAACCTCCTTCTCTACACTTCTTTCTAACATAATTTGAGTATTTCAGTCAAATAAGCCGTAGAATTTATAATCGTTTAGGTTTTGTTCTTTTTTTCTGTTTTCTTTCTTCATCGTTTCTTTCTTTTCTTTATCCTTATTAAACTTTATTACTCTCCTGACAAGACCGATTCACTTCTTCATGAGTAATTATGTTTCTTTTTGTCCGCAATTTTTTCTATTAAATATTTTTTCGAAATTTTAAAAATCCATTTTTGCTTTCATATTCGTTCTTATTCGTTTTTACTGTGAAAATTCAGAGTTTTCTTGACATTTTTAAAGTTGGTACAGTCTAATTGACCTTAACTAAATTCTGCAAAGGTCTTAATTATTTCCCGATATACCGATTTAACAACGATCTCGTGTACAGATGTTTGGTGCTAATATTACAACTACAGAGTTATTCTAATATGGATGAGCTGATCTATTTAAGTCTCGGCTACATTTTCTTTCAAAATGATAGATATTTTACATTTTAGGAATATTCCGCAATACTTTTATATTAAACCTAATCTTTTTACCAGCCATCTAAAGAAACAAAGATACGGAGTAACAGTGGGTAAGTAACGTAAATATTGTCGCTAGTTTATCCGATCGACTTGGACCATGACTGATTAATAGGTGATGCATTATCGATCAAATAGTCAATCCTTAGTAAACGAAATTAATATGAACCCGCGTTTTAACAGAAACGTAAAGAAAATAAAATTAACGAAAAATATTGACACTAATATTAATAACTATTTTTTGACATATATATATATGTCGTTGGGCTGGGGGTCAACCTGAAAATCGTGTAATGCAACGAATAATATGAGTATGGATCAAATTGCGACATGTCATGACGGTGTGTTGGCGACTTTTGCTCGGTCGAGACAACAATCAATGCTAAAAGAACTATACTCGTATTAGTTTATATAAATCGTTTGAGAAAATTCTGAAATTCATCGTCTTAAATCTTATGGCGTACAGTCTTAAATCACGATATGCTAGGTTAGTGGAGATTTTAATTTGGATTTAAGAGGACCGCACACATCGGAATTTATTGATTTATGCGCACCGAGTTAGGATTACAACTAAACCACGATCTCACCATATCTACTTCACGAAACAGAAAAATAATTGACGCTGCATTCTCTCGTCACATCGATCATCTCGAAACACGTGAATATATAACATACTACAGTAGCCATCGTCCATTATTATCCATAACTTGCAATTCTGCTAATTCGAATGTTGCAAATGATGATAATACAAAATAAAATTTAAAAATTAACGGTACGCTTTGAGATTTGTTCTTTTTTAATTGTAAAAACAATTTTACACTCTAGCTATTTTTTTGAATATATTTAATCTCAAAGGCATGACATATACCGATATTTCTGCGAGTAACGTGGAAATTTGCAGTTTTTTTTTTCTTTTTTTTTCGAGAACGCTGACAAAGGATTTTCGCTCAGAAGCGATAAGAAGAGAAAGAGTTAATTAAATGATAACTCGGTCAGAAATTGATAGAATAAAGGAACTATGAACTGAGTAAATGGGCGTGGAAGGAAATGAGAAGGATGTATGAAGTGCTGTAACGATTAGGAAGTTTGAGAGTTAACGAATTAGAATAAAGGAGTTCAGTCGAGAGGGACGGACATTGAAAAAAAATACGGTTGAGATCAGAGACAGCTTCGTGATGATGAGAACGAAAATAACAGTTTGGAAGGGGTGTTTAATGAAAACGAAAACGTAAGGAAGGTAATCGAAATGCATGTTGATACGTAAGAAGAAATCCGATACTACTGCAAAGATACAAGTCGAATTTACATTGGTCCGGAGGAAGTGGACAGAGTCGATATATACCGATATTTGAGCACATGGTTTCAGGAAGAAGCTGATAAAACAGTCGAGATAAAAAGAAGAACCGGAAAAGCAAGAACGACTTTTGGAACCATGAAAAAGCTGTTAACACGGAAGGACATTACCTTAGAGTTACGTATGCGTCTCGTCCGGTGGTATTTTTTCTCAGTACTGTAATACGGAGTTAAGAGAGGTGGATTCTCACGAGAAAGCCAGAAGCAAAACTACACGCGTTCGAAATGTTCATTCACTGTCGCATGTTAAAGATACCATGGACAGATAAGGTTACGAATAAAGACGTTTTAGAAAGACTGTCCAAACAAAAAGAGTTATTTTTCACCGCTCAAAAACGTAAACTGGAATATTACAGCCATGTATGTAGAAATATGAAATATGAGCCTTTTCAGCTGGTTCTGAAAGGAAAAATAGACGGAAAAAAAACGTGTAGAACGAAGAAAAATATCACGGAAGGATGACTTATTACGTTGGAGTGGGGAAACAGAAACAGAACTGACAGAAACGGTCATTAATAATAACAAACTAGCCTTATTGATCGCCAAACTTCGTTCGGAGATGGTGTAGCTATGAAGAAGAAGAAGAAGAAGAAGGAAGGTAATCGAGCATGATTAAAACGTAAACGAATAATAGAAGCGATAAATCATAGAGCCAGGAATGAGTAAGGAGATTCGATGGATAGATAAAAAAAAAAATTTGTTGGAAAAGGAAGGAGCGTAAATATTTGGCCGGAATCTAACATGGAATTTTACCCATCATAGTGGGGGCAACAAGTCGGAAGTCGGAAAAATAGAGGCGAAAAGACGAAGCAATCCCAGTCAAGGAATCCGTCGTGTTTCATTACGCTAAATGACCGCACAATTAAAAGGCCCGGGGCAAATCGACATAGAATGGAGAACGGGAAAATTATAGAGAAGTGAGTGGAAAAATGAGAGAAAATAGTTTGGAGAGCACTCATGGGGTAATGAAATGGTCGGAAAAAGAGCGACGGGAGAAGATGTGGACGTTGGAGTGTAAGATAGGCGTAAGTTCAGCTGTAAAGGTAGTGCGAAAGGAAGGAAGATAAAAAGATTCAAAGTGATTGATGCCTGGACAAATAGATGAGGGTTCCCTTGAATCATACTTAAAATGAGCTTGTAAGAAGGAAATATCGATCTGATGGTACTGTGGAATTCCTGCGTAACTATAGATTTAGAAAACGATTTTAATGGAAGAGAAAAGAAGAAAATATTAGGAGGATATCGGCGAAGTTGAAGGAAAAGTAGGGAAGACTATTAGTATAATAATTTTGAAGGTAAGTTGCTTAAATTATGCGTGACGAACTTAAACGTTAAAAAATACGAGCTACGTAACTGGTTTTAATATATGACGAAAAAAGCAGCCAAGGGCAGAACTGTTTGCCGACTCTGTGGATTCCAATTATAATAATAGGGCGTTTACGAATAACATTTCCGTAATTCAAAAAAAAAAAAAATATTTTATTTCATTTTTTGGGCAGGGGCTCAGGATCTTCTCTATAACTAGGCTACTATTTTTTCTTTTTTTTCCCGTAATTCGTATTTTAATTTTCGATGTTCCTTTTGGATATTTAAAACTGAATTTTTTCGATTTTTACGTAAACGAACACACTTTTCACTCAATCAATACTGTGCATATCATTAGCCAGAAATTGAGTAACAAATGCGAATAAGTAATTTTGAATTTTAAAATTGATCGCAAAGTTAACAATTTCAAGTAGATAGAACGAAAGTAAGTGTTTTTTGAAAATGTAACAAAAATTAAAGCGACCATTAAATAAATGAAATAAAAACAATACCGATATAATGAAGCTTACCAAGTCGTTTGTCAAAAAAAATTTAGGAAACGTTTGAAAACTTTTTTTTTCTTCTTTGATGGTGAATGAATGATCTCGTTTATCCTTCATCAAAAATCGCTTTAAAAATAATAATACTCATCTAATCGAATAAACGGAACTCCGTAGATTACTATAATTTGACAATTATTTAAAAGAAAATGATTGTGATTGATAAGAAAGATTGGATAACTTGGTGATTCCTTCGTTTATGTCCTCGACGCCAGCATACAGTTAACATTTAAAATAATAATATTTTTAAATGAAAAAATATAGTAATGAAATAATTATAATGCAACGGAATTAAAGGATCACACCAGATTTAAAAGAAAATATTACGCTTGAATTTAACAATTTGTTGTCGTAGAGACTTCATTTGGTTCAGCATGATGAAGTTTTCTTTCTAGTACGCTCCCGTTAATTTCGTTATCGATCTTGTCCGATCAGAAGAAATTAATGGCGAGATCGTTGTATACGTGGGTTGTTCAAAAAAAGACCAAACTTTCTTCGTAAAATCTTTTTTGTAACCCTTACAATTTTACACATGTTCGTCTCCTTCAAAGTACTCCCCCCCTTGCTTGCTATGCACCGGTCCGATCGTTTGTTCCACTGTCCATATGTTGATCCTTGGAACTCGTTCGGTGTGTGATGTCTCGTAGCTGTGCCTGCGATTTCTCTTGAATTTCTTCTATACTTCGAAAACGACGTCCTTTCGAGGTGGATTTTAGTTTCGAAAATAGGAAAAAGTCTGCCGGAGCCATGTCTGGAGAGTAGGGAGGATAAGGAAGTACAGCTGTGTTCCATTATTGCCCAAAAATTGGACAACAAGCAGAAACGAGTACTTGGCTCGTTAGTATGATTTTTGCTGAGACGCGATGCATGCCAAGTTTTTCTATCGAAATTTCTTGACACGACCCGATCCCGACTTCTTCTGCAACCTCTGGCACGGTTAAACGACCATTTCCACGAATGATCAAACATCAATGTTTTCATCATTTGTTGACGTCGATAGTCGTGCTGATGTTGCATGTTGGTCGGTCAATGCTATGCCCGATTCGAAATAAACTACTCGTAATATCATGTACGGCCCATACCGTCCTCCTTATGGGCTTACTGAAGTAATGGCCATGTTTCAGAAAAAGAATTTGGCCGATGTTGAAATTTAATGTTGCAACGTTGCTCTCTACAAAATCCTCCGTTTCCGTTTTCTCACTATTTCGCAGAGCGCTGTTTGTACCTGTTCACTTGATCGTTCTATTCGCTAACTGATCACGCTACCGTAATAGCGCCTTATTTTGTTTCGAAAGTAGCATGATGCGCGCATTTAAATTTTACATCTTTTGGGCGTAATTTCAAAAATTCGCTCTCTTTTTGAACAGGCCATGTATTTATCTTACCTCGCCTATCGGAGCCAATAACGCCGGTCTAATCATTATTATTTTATAGCTTTAAGAATAGCAATAGATGCTTTTTATTCACATTAACAATCGCCGCTGGTACCTAACTATTTATTCTTCTCATATTCGAACGCATGTGCAAAGTGTACAGTGTCGTCGAAGCACAAAAACAAACAACTCCGGATTTGATGCCAGCAAATTTGAAAATAATAAAATGGATACCAAGCCGTTAATAAACAAGCCATTTCAGATAGCAACACTAATTTTTCTACAATTCGGTAATGAAACAAATGGCAGCAATGGTGCTAAACCAACGAACCAGCAAATTTCACCCAACTTTTAAGCGACAATCTGATAACAATGGATCAGTTTCAGATGAAACAAACACAACTGTGATCGCCATTATCGATCGTGTCGGACAACTGAAGCATGCGGAAAAAATCCGGAATTTCTTAACCTGCAAGATATTAAAGCAGCCAATCGTCAAATCAACGATTTTGTACCTTTTATACTTCTAAAGAACTTATTAGAAGAATTAAATAAATAAATAAATAAATAATCGCTTGATAGAAGAAGAAAGGAAACTGACAAAAATTTTGGAACAAAGAAGAGACAGATTTTTGGGATACATACTGCGCCACAACACCTTCATAACGACAATCAATAATAGAAGGGAAACTAGAAGGGAAGAGGAAACGAGGCAGACCCCGACTTAAATGGATACAACAGACAAAAATCGAAACTGAAAATGGATTATAACAATATTAAGAACACAGCACAAGACAGAAAAAAATGGAAAAGGATAATAGGTTAAGCTACAAGACAAGAGCAAGGCTCTTAAAAAGAAGAAGAAGAATAATCACGTGGAAGGCAATGGCAAACCACCACGTACAACATATCATATGCGCGCTAGGTCAGTACACAGCAAACCCACAACACCGGACGGGGACTGCACTTGTAAAACGATGTAAATCAAACGATTACTAATCAGTTGCGAATGTAGTCTTGCGTGTGTGCACATTCGTACTGCATATAAACAATTGCTATGAACACTAGCCTATATCATCGGTACAGCTAATAGAAGTGTACGAATAGGTTGCGCCAACGCGCTATGTAGCGTACGGCACCTTAAGAAGAAACGAATAATGGCCAACATTGTTGACTAAAATCGAATTTTAACAGTTAACGAGCAAACCACTAACAAACACCACGTGATTAATTCCAGACGGCCACGATTGAAGTCAATCCATAAACATAATGTAGCGCTTTGCACATTGCGAGCAAGCTTCACAACATCTTTTGCACGAGCGCCTCTATATTATAACCGCGAGAATAAAACAATTTTGTCTCGTTCCAGATTCAATCACGTTTAACAAACGACAACATCACGTACTAGATCTTTTTACGTAAAAAAGGACTCGATACGCTATTACCCTTGTAAGCAAACACTTTCCAATATTCAGATTTATTAATTAACTATCCATCTAAATTAACACTCCAGAGTTCCGCCCTTATTAGATAAATCTAAAAAAGGAATTACTGACGCATTTCCAGTCTATTAATAATTCTACAATTACTTTCCTATGGTTACTTAAACGAGCGGCTTCTTTTTCTGCCTCCTTTTATCTATCGATACGATAAAAAAAAATCCAGGAAAACGTACTACTAAAATTTAAAAAACTAAAATCAACCGAAGATAAAACTGACAAATTATCGGCAACAATCGAATAGTCAAACGAAGAAATGAAAAATAAACACGCTGATATCAGATCGCTACACAATAAGTTCGAATATATCATGTTTGCTATAATTACCGAAATAAATTATACTGAGGCGGTTTTAAGCAGATGGGTTTAGATTAAAAAACGAAATCATCAACTTATTACCTGTCCTGAAAAAGTTTATAGCGGAACCACAAATGGACCAAACAACAGGTTGATTAATGCGATATCTAATGAATCACGAATAAAATTCTTAATGGAATATGAACGGGGTGCATTTTCGCACCTGACTGAATTAAAATCCTTAAGAACTCAACACCAACTGCCAGTGATATGCATTCAAAAATCACATCTGAAACCTAGCTCTAGTGTTTTACACAAGTCGTAATTACAAGCCGCTCAGGTTCGATTTATTTACCCCGTAATTAGTCTCTTAACCTTGATACGTATTCTATTCCTCAAGCAACACCGTTTTCAATCACTTCGGATATGCAACCAATTAGCGCGGTCTCCATAATACTTCCAAAAATCAATTTGTAAACCTATGCCGATATATAAACCAATATCGCGACACAATTATGAAGAAATTACACATCAACTACCAAAAAACTATTTGCCATTCTCGGTGATTTTAACTCGCATAGCCATACACATAGGAGTAGGGCTCCAGATATTAAAATCCTGTAAAAAACTAAATCAATATCTTGTTCACTAATATAGCACTGCTTTAATAAATAAATGTTAGATGAACTAGTTCACTTCGATCCAAAAACAAGATGTTTTTAAAACAAGATATTGTTCTTCAGTTGACCTTGCATTAATCTCCATCGATCTCGTTTACTTATATACAAATCTGTGCGATAATGACCGCTCCTCATCATCCTTAAATTCAACATATCCAACTATGAATCCTTGTGTTGTCCGAAATGGAAAAAATAAAAGAAGCCAACTGGTTAATGTTCACCGATAGTTCTACTCTGATATCATATTGATGATGTAGACGAAGACATCAAATTCCTAACTGAAAAAATTTGCTGAAGTGTACTCTTAAAGTTTATCATTGTTTTCGTGCATTCCTTCTTTAAAAAAACGAATTTTGTGGTGGAATTAGTAATATTGCAAAGGCAATTAACCTTCGAGAAAAAAAACGTTAAAAGCATTAAAAAACACACTTATAATAGATTTCGGAGATGCATTTCTTTTTACTGCAAAAGTAGAATCACATAGTGTACTACAGTCTGGCGTGATATTATGTATAGAATGATATGTTGCTAACGATGCTAGTCTAATACTCCACTGCCGATAATTTGCTAATAATAATGGTGGACATACAATATATTACTAGTCAAATTATCTTTTTTTCCACTTCACTGAAATAAGTATGATATGCCGATATTAAACGAGCAAAATAATAATAATAATAATAATAATAATAATAATAATAATAATAATAATAATAATAACGCTAACTATATTTTGAAAAAACTTGTATTCATATAATAATATATATGATAATCGAATAAAATTTACAAACGCACATGCTTATATACTAATGCTAACGTTTTTGAACATCAAATGGAGCAGGTATTTGTCAGAAATCGCAAACATAGTTATTCGCAATTAACCGAATTATAACTTTGATATGCGCGTCTGTTGTATAGAATTTCAATCTTTGGATCGTATTTGCGTAAATATTTAACTACCTCTGCAGTGGGAGATAGATTTCCATAACTATCGAAATATTTTGTATGTTTTCCGTATTTTCTGTACGCAGTCTAATGAGTTCCCGAACCTTTTCGCGAATCCATATTAACAATAGCACATTCATTTTTCTTAGGTTTGGTAAGCAATCCATCTCGATCGTAAACTCCTCTAAAATTCGGAATTTGTATTTTTTTTTTCGTAAAATAAAATATCGAAATTTGTTAACGCTCTTGTGCTAGGTATAGAATTAATCTCGAAAAAACTGTTTACGTCTCGCCTTACCGCTATATGGAGCTAAATATAAACCAAGACCACTTCGATATGGTCGTAAATGAAGTCCTTTTCCGATCTTTTTATCAATTCGTATACCTTTGCCTGATTTAAAACTTTTTACAGCTTCCTTTGCAAGAGTTTTTTCTTTACAAATAGCTTTTGCGCCACATTTAATACATCTCTGAAATATAAGTTTTTTCTTTTCGAGGATTTTGACTTGATTTTCTGTTTCGCAACTCGCTTTTTTTACCGCAACGACATCCACCTCCTAATTTATGTTTTACTTTCATAGCGCTCGTTGTTATCCAAGCAGTCGCTTTCTCACCGAAACTACTATCCGAAGCTTTAACACGTTCCAAAGCTTTATTTTTTCACTTCAACTCGATTTTTATTATCAGAATCCTTCCTATATGCTATATCGTGCTCTTTAACAGCTTTTCATATTGTGGATTTATACCAGTTACATCGCGACTTAGTTGACGATCTAACTTCGTACCAGGTCCTAAATAATTATAGCCTGGGAGTTTATCTATAACTCTATTCAACACAGTACCGAGACTGCGACCGCGCTTTATATTCTTTTTTAACACTTTAAGGTTTCGTTGTTTTTTCGCCATTTTCAAAAGTATTTTTCTACACATATAATATCTTTATATATATAATTCTTCTGTGCGTGCGTATGTGACTGAACCTAAACGGCTGGACCGATTTTGATGAAATTTTTTGTGTGTGTTCAAGTGGATTCGAGAATGGTTTAGATTCACAATTCGGTCCACTACAAAATGTTTTTACAAATTTATGAAGAAAATTTATTTATTTTTTTTGCCGTTTTTGGTTCAAAAGGAGGATTTAAATAATTTTTTATCCGTAATTTTTGAATTTCATGAAAAGGCTCCTGTGTTTGGTTTTATATTTTGAATTTCGCTTTTAAAGGGTTATCGGGTGATAAGTTTTTTTTTTTTTTAAGGGTATTTTTGAGATCGTTCTAAATTCTATATTATATATTCTAGACGGTTTTTTGCTGCCCAGGGTAATCGCTCAGTTTAAAATTGTAAATTGTCACAGATAGAAGTTTAATTTTAATTTATAATCCAATTGCGATGAGTCAAACCGTTTCCGAACTATCGTAGAAATAAATATTTTTGTCGTTTCTAAACTATCTTATTGTGGGATTCCATATTTTATAATGTGTGCGGAATCTTAAAAATTGGTATAAATTTGCTTGAAGAAATTAGAGATCATTAGAAACACGTTTTTTCGTGTATAGCCCCCATCATCAGCTAATTGCAAAGAGTACACTCTTTCTTAAAAAGTATATAAATTGAGTGTGTGCTCTGTGTTGTTAGCTGATAATACAGCACGAAAAAACATGTTTTCAAAGTAATTTACTTTAAATTTTTAATATAAATTTATACTGATTTTTGTTACTAAGGTGAATAATGCCTTGCTGCCAATTAAAATACTTTTCAATGTAATTAAAATATTTGTCTTTTTGGTTTTTGTACATTTATTGAACTTACAGAAAATTTCTAGGAAGGCAAGGAGAAACCACCTAGATCACTTTTCTCAAGAAAACTATTCAAATGGCGAACAAACAGAAAAATACGGCCCTCAGTCTCCGGCAGACCTTAAATGGTCGGAGGGTGCTAAGAATCCCTGGATTGAAAATTTTGAAAAATACTTACAAGATAGGAACATGGAACATAAGAAGCATGCTTATGCCAGGCAAACTGAGAAATACAATAGTGGAAATGGAAAAACTGGAACTGGATATACTTGGAGTTAGTGAAATGAGATGGCCTGATACAGGGAAGTTGAAATCAAACAAGAAAATAGTCTACTTCTCAGGTAGTCCACAAAGATGTAAACATGGAGTAGCGATCTTAATAAAAGAAGAATTAGAACAATACGTAAGTGATTTCATACCATTAAATGAAAATATGATATTACTAAAACTAAAGGGAAATCCAGTAGATGTTAATATAATACAAATACACGCGCCAACTCTAGATAAAGACGAAAAGGAAATAGAAACCTTTTACCAACACCTAAATGATCTAGTGGCACTCACAAAGAATCATGAAATTAACATTGTCCTAGGAGATTTTAACGCTAAAGTTGGCAAAGGAAGGATAGAGGATATAATAGGTGACTATGGTTTGGGTAAAAGAAATAAACGTGGTGACAAATTAGTGGAGTTCTGCCAAGAGAAAAATTTAATGGTAGTTAATACATGGTTCAAGCTACCTCCCCGCAGAATATACACCTGGAAGGCACCTGGAGATAAACCCGATCGGATAATACGAAATCAAATTGACTATATATTAGTTAACAAAAGATACAGAAACGGAATCAAAAACGCGAAGACATATCCGGGCGCTGATGTCGCATCAGATCATAATCCAGTTGTAATGAAAATAGAGGTAAAATTTAAAAGATTTAAGCAGAAAACGCATAGCAATCGAATTAATACAGAAATGTTACAAGACAAAAATACAAGACTGCAAGTAGCTGAATATCTGAATAAAAAGATACGTAAAGTACAAGGTAGTCTGCCACAAGACATAGAGCAACAATGGAAAATAATATCACAAACGGTTAATACAACTACAGCAAATACTTTGCGGACGATGAAGAACACTAAGAAAGATCATCAATGGATGACAGACGAGATCTTGAATCTAATGGAAACAAGACGGAAAAACAAGAATAATCCAAATGTTTATAAAGACATACAACAAGAAATAAAACGGAAAATAAGAGAAGCAAAAGAACAATGGATGAATGATAAATGCAAGAGATTGGAACAGTTGCAAGAGACACATGACGAATTCAATTTGCATAAAGAAATTAGAAACATTACTGGAATGTTTAAACATAGAACGGCGAACATTATAACTGACACAAATAACAAAATCATAATAGATAAAATGAAGCAAACAGATACCTGGGAAAGATACATTGAGGAAATGTTTAAAGATGACAGGAGGGAAGTACGAAAGAATAAAAACCTCGTAGGCTACCATATAATGAAATGCGAAATAATGGATGCAATAAAGAAAACAAAAAACAGAAAAGCTCCGGGGCCAGACAATATTCAAGCAGAAGTAATAAAATTACTTGACGAAGAAAACATCCAAGTATTACTTAATATTTTTAATAAAATATACGACTCTGGCGAGATAATCAAAGAGTGGCTGAAATCAGTATTTGTTAGAATCCCAAAAAAGAGTAATCCGAGGAAATGTGAAGACTACAGACTTATTAGTCTAATGAGTCATACACTAAAAATTTTATTGAGGATAATACATAAACGGATATTTAATAAGTGTGAAGCAAATATAAGCAGAGAACAGTTTGGCTTCCGCAATGGATTAGGCACACGAGAGGCGTTGACATGCATCCAAATCCTGGTACAAAGATGTCTGGAACAACAAAAGGATGTATACCTATGTTTTGTTGATTTTGAACGTGCCTTCGATAATGTCAAACACAACGAACTAGTACAATGTTTAGAAGAAGCAGGAATAGATGAAAAAGATAGGCAGATAATTGAAAATCTGTATTGGAATCAAGTGGCATATGTAAAACTGGAGAACGAAAATACAAAGGAAATACGGATTGAAAAAGGAGTCCGACAGGGTTGTATACTTTCACCCACACTCTTTAATCTCTATTCAGAAGTGGCGTTTAAAAATGCTTTAGCAAACAGTTCAGAAGGAATAAAAATTAACGGTCAGATTGTAAACAACATACGGTATGCGGATGATACAGTTTTGATAGCGGATAGCGAATATGATCTACAAAATTTAGTTAACCGAGTAACGGACAAATGTTCCGGAATGGGAATAAAAATAAATAAAAAGAAAACAAAAATTATGGTAGTCAGTAAAAATAGCTCAGAAATAACAGCTAACATTAGAATTAACAATTATGCAATAGAACAAGTACAAAGCTTCAAATATCTCGGTTGTAACCTGTCGAATCAATGGAATTCGGAATACGAAATCAAAGCAAGAATTGAACAGGCTCGAATTACTTTTATGAAAATGAAAAATCTATTTATAAACAAATCACTGAACTGGGATGTTAAATGGAGAATGGTAAAATGCTATGTCTGGTCAATATTACTGTACGGAATGGAAGCGTGGACCGTAAATAAATCCATAGAGAAAAAACTAGCAGTGTTTGAAATGTGGTTGTATCGGAGAATGTTGAAGATATCATGGATAGATAAAATTAGAAATCAAGAAATACTAAACAAATTGAATAAAGAGATGGAATTAGTTAAGACTGTAAAAAGAAGAAAGATTGCATATCTAGGACACATTGTGAGAAACCAAAAATATGAAATTTTAAAATTGGCCATTGAAGGAAAAATAGAAGGAAAAAGAGCTCGAGGAAGAAGAAGAAGAACCTGGATGGAGGATGCGAGAGAATGGACGGGAATTCGGATACCGGAATTGCTACACAGCATGGCCGACAGAGAAAACGCCAGAAGAATAGTCGCTAACATCTAATGCAGATACAGCACCAACAAGAAGAAGAATTCATTTTGAGTCTTAATAAAAAAATGAATTTAATTCAGCTAATAAGTTAACACAACATTTATTGTTTCTGTGGCGGTACGAAGTTCGCCGGGTCAGCTAGTATATACATATACTTTTTATTACACGACTCTAGAAGCATTTCAATCAATCAATCAATTTTTATTTTATTTATGGTATACAAACAATAAAGCATTCTGTAAAATATATAAATATAAAGAAAAGATTTTTTCTGCTACTTGCAGAATTTTAAAGCTTAATCTAATGTTACAAATTGTATCATGAGTAACCACGAATGCGCACAATTTGCGCGAGGTGGTGGTTATTAATACGTATTTACATTTGTATAATTTTATTTAAGTTAAAAAATGTTTTATATTATCTTGTGAGTTGGTTGTTAGATAGTAATTAATATTCAATTTCACCTTTAATATATTAGGGTTTAACAATTCAACATGAGGTATGATATACATAAATAATAATTGATAATGCAAGGTTAGGGATAACATTAATAGTTAAAGTAAATATATAAACAAGCAACGTTAAACGAAATACAGATAAAACAGTTTGCGTATTTAAATTGTTGATAAAATAAAGTAAAATATTACATTGTCTGGTTTAAACTGCGGAACTGCATTGGTTTAGTTAGATTACTTTAATAACTATGTCTTGTTTTTAGTGGTATTAATGTAATTTAATTTGTAACCGGTGTATATAGGTGTATTTATACCCTTTTGTTAGTTGATGTTATTGTTGTTGTTCATTAAAGCAGTAAATTACAATGAAAATTGAAAAGCAATCAACTATGTTGCCTATAAGTAATGTGTTAACATTTTTTTTTTTTTGGGCGTCGAAAATTCAACCCATCGACAATGTAATATAATTAATTAACTAATTAACGCTATACATTAATATTACATTGTACTATATAATTATATAATAACTTGTAGTATACTGCAGCACTCCCGGTGGCCAGGAGAGAATTGACACTACATGGCAGAGGGATCTGGAAATTTATTATTGAGATATACAAAATAATTTTTTGCGTCGTGTGAAAATTGCATTCGAAGAGGAGGTGGTCAGCCTCCGCCACTTTGTCCGAGTCTAGTGGATGTTGGCAATAGGGAGAAGAGATTAAACCCATGTTGTACAAAGAAGCGGGGAGACGGTTTACCCCCAGCCGGAGGCGACATAAGGTAACAATGTACGATCTCTGGTACTCATCGAAACAGTCGTAATGTGGTTGAACCAAGGAACGTTAGGAATATTAGGTTGAATTCTTTTGTACTGTTACGCGCAAAATGGATTTTCCCGTATAGCCTCCCAATATTCTTTATGAGCATATCTAATGAGCTCGAATAGGTCTCTGTTTGGAAAGTATGGAACTAAACAACTATTCATCCATGTGTCTCTGGCAGCCATGTCTGCCACTTCGTTACCATAGATATCCGCATGTCCTGGTATCCAAACAAAGTTAACTACTACGCCAGATTCAGAAAGGGAAACTACTAGGCTTCTGATTTTATAGAGGTATGGATGGGATTTTGTGTTGAACGATAAGAGTTTCAAAGCTGATAAGTAACTCATAGAATCAGACATGATAATGATATTTTCAGAGAATGTATGTGAATTTAAAAAGGACAAAGCTTTGAAAATCGCAGCACATTCGGCACTAAACACAGAGGTAAAACGAGGAAGAGAGAATTTTTTATTTAAGTTAAGACATGGTATAAAAAAAGCAGCATCCGCAGAATTCGAAGATTTAGAACCATCAGTAAAAATCGGTTGGAAATTCGGCCAATGGTCCGAAATTATCGCATTGAATACTCTGCTAGCGTTGTGCCTATTAACGAACTGAAAAGAATCCAAATCTACCTGTAACTTAAAGCAGTTATGTGAGTATGGGTATTTAAAGATCAATGAAGGATATGACGGTATGGTAATAAAAGAATATCTCTGAAGCCTAACCGCACTTAAAGATAATAGAGGCATTTTGGAGGTTTTAAATCTCCAATTGTTTTTAACATCCAAATAGGAATTAAGTAAATTGAAGCTGGCTGGAGGACAGTATTTCATAAGAAACCTGTCTGCTAGGTACGATGACCTAACAGAGAGAGGAGTCTTGGTTTCAACTTCCAAAGCAGCGATAAAAGTAGGTAAGCAAGCACCAATTATAAGTCGTAAACATGTGTTCTGTATCCTCCCGAATTTGTTACGATTGGTTGCTGAGGAATTATGAAAGAAGTAACAACCATAGTCTAAAATACTGCGATAGTATGCTTTGTATAACTTACTCATTGTGCACGGATCGCTACCCCAATTGACATTACAGAGGGCCTTGAGTAGGGGTAACCGTTTTAGAAGTTTGTTATACATGTAATCTACATGATGGTTCCAGTTTAATTTAGAATCGAGAATAAAACCTAAGTACTTATGTGCCGATAAAATGGGGACAGTAGCACCGGCAATATAAACAACACTGTGAATTGGGTTAATTGAGCGATATGAGAACACTACTGCTGAACATTTTGAAGGAACAATCGACAAACCAAGATCATTTAGGATATTGCAAACCCGTATAATATCGCGATTAAGCAAGGTGGAAGCTTCAGATAGATTTCTACTGCGACTACAAAGAACAATGTCATCTGCATAAGATAATAGAAAACCGTTATTCGCCAATTCTAAATTAAGGATTTTTAAGATATATAAGTTAAATAGCAGCGGGCTTAACACTGATCCCTGACATAAACCAGTGTAGACAGTTCTGTCTACTGGCCCTTGTGTGGGGTGTTGGAAACACAACGTTTTCCCCGAAAACAAACTGTATATTAGGTTTGTAAAGTTCTTAGATATGCCAAATTCCACTAGTATCTTAGATAAGATGTCCAATCGAACATTATCAAATGCCCCCTTGATATCAATGAAGCACGCGATTAGATATTCCTTTTTGATGTAAGACTGATAAATGTTAGCTTGCAGGTTGGCTACACAGTCCAAACTGCTTATTCCGTGACGGAAGCCAAATAAGTTGTTTGGGAAGATGTTGTTGTGCTCAGTCCACCAGGAGAGTTTATTATTCAGGATCCGTTCAAAGGTTTTGCGAATACATGACGCAAGGATAATGGGTCTATATGAAGAGAACAGGTGCGGTGGTTTACTGGATTTCAGAAGAACGGAGATCTTAAATTTCTTCTATTCCCGCGGAATGTGATTAGTGGTTAGGATGTAATTAAAAATATTTAATAGTATCTTAACAGCAGGCTCCGGTAGGTTGTTCAATATATGGTAGGTTACGCCATCCATGCCAGGACACGATATTTTATTAAAGGATAATGCCATTTTCAGTTCTTGTATATCAATAGTTCTAGAGAGAAAGTGACTATTGCTATTAGATAGTATCATCGAACTTGGGGTTTAAGTAATTTCTGGCAAATTCGGTACATATGATGGTGCAATGTTGTTTATAAATCCATCACAACATTCCGGTGAAGTAGTATTATATGAACTGTCCCCTTCAAATCTTCTTTTGATTTTTTTAATTTTTGACCAAACTAACGAAATAGGCGTATTTCGATTGATATTGCAAACAAAACTTTTCCAACACTGCGCCTTGCACTGCAACAAATACCTACGAGTAAGAGCCTCCTGCTTCTTAAATTCCAGATAGTCTGACATGCTCCTACTTCGACGAAAAACTCGAAACAGTATATTTTTTTTTCTGACCATATCAGCACAAATTCCATTCCACCAGGGCGTAGGGAGTCGCTTACCAAGGTAGCCAGTCCCTCTCTTTGCAGTGCACTGCAATGAGTAATACAGAACATTGACAAACTTATCGTATAAGGAAGTATTGTCAGGGTTAGCTTCTAAGAGCTGATTACTTAGGACGCGCAATAAATTGGTAAATTTGGGGACCTTATCATTCGGAAGCATCCAACGGGTACCTATATCCTTGTTAAGGACCGAATATGAACATTCAAAAGTGCATCTAATAAAGATAGGTAGATGATCGCTACCAAGAGGCCATTGCAATACTTGCCAGTGAAAATTGGAAGTAAGGTTAGAAGAAAAGAACGTTAAATCATTGGTAGAATCTAGTGATACATCAGAACGCAGTAAACATGTAACACTGTTTCCAAATAATATAAGATGTTCAATTATTGGTCGAAGCGGACGTGATAAAACAAATTCGTTATTTACACTATTAACACATTCAAATGGATTGCATTATGAGAATGTTTACATATATGGGCGTCGCCAGTGAGGGGCAGGAGGCGGGCAGCTGCTTCCCACTGGAGCCTTGAAATTGTTTAATCAACTGGCCATGGTGAGCATTCATAGGCGCGTAATCATGGATAATTTCATGAAAATTGTTTTAATTAAGATTTTATTCTTGTTTAATAAAATATTAAGACTTTACAACTTATAAATTTTATTCTTCCTATAACTCATGTCCTCTTTCTATCATTTTGCCCCCCCCCCCCCCCCGGCTCATCGGCTGGCGACGCCCTTGTATACAGTACATCTTTATATCAACCGGAATATAAATTGTTGGATACAATATACAGTTCAATGACAGAGATTGGTTATGAAACGCTTACCGGGGAGAGCGAACTAGTAATGCTTGATGCGATTAGCCCAAATATTTTTCAATGGGTCGTCATAAAAATATAGATTGTTTCCATTTGTGTCAGAAATACGTAATGATTTCTAAACATATGATACGAGATAACTTCATACTTGTATTCGCACAAGATCTCATATAAATATACGTCATATATACGACGAACATGTTAATGGTGTGTGTCCGTTTAAGATTTTTAAAAAACTTTGTAAAATATCTTGGAATAATTAACATGATTTTCTGGTGATTGATAAAGAATGCGGAGTATACAATGACCGATTTTGTCGTGGTTTTGACGAGTTTAAACGATTATTAAACGTTAGTACGCAACATCGGGAACCCTCCGAATCTGAGGTTATATCTTATAAACTGATAAAAACTCTCACAGCTGCAGAAATACATGATGTACGCGAAAAAGTTGAACAGTTTTGTTACAGAAAAAAATGCGGCAGTACAGGTATAATTTTTTGGATAAAGATTTTGATAGTAAAATTACCGATAATAATACGAAAATTATTAATCTTTTGAGTAAAATTGATTCGGCGAACGATGTTGTGTCAAAATTTAAAGATGATACGATGTTTAAGTTTTCATCGCTTGAAGAACGTATTAAAAAACTAACGGATAAATTAAATACGCTTTCCAGTGATCTTTCATCGTTATCTACGCGAGTTTCAAAGCGTGAAAATGTTGTGAAAGGTACAATTCAAATATTTGAATTTTTTTATTTATTTATTTATTTATTTATTTACTCCGCTGTACCTTGCGGTTTTTCAGCCAGAGTTTCTGATTGTTACCGTTATTATTTGTTATTGATGTGTTTTGTTTTGTTATTCATTACATGGTTGACCATGCTGATCAAATTAAAAAAGTTTTTTTTTTGTACTTCGGTTATTGGTTTTTTTATTATTTTCCGTTTTTCTCTTTCGCTTTTAAACTTATTGCATTCGAAAATCGAATGTTAATCATCTGTTTCCTCTTTACAGTTTATACAGATGTCTGATTCAGCAATTTTAAATCGTTTCATATAGACACCCCCATTATTATTTCCATGTCCGGTTAAAAATTGAGTGAAGTTATAATCGGTATAAAAATGTTTCATTTGTAGTCTTTCTTCTAAGTTTGGAACTATTTTCCGTGTTACTTTTCCAGTTTTTGATTTATCACACCTGAGTGTTGCCAGAGTGTCGTATACTACTTGAATTAATTTTATTGATCTGTTTTCGTAACTTTTTTTTGTCTAAAATTTTAGTTCTTCTTGTTTGCATGTTTTGATTTGGTTTACAGTTTCTAACTTTAAGTCTATAGGACCTATTATTATTCCTGCTATGATGTTGACTGAAGTTTATGATATTGTGCGATAACCAGAGATTGTTCCTATCAATATTTTTCTTTGTAATTTTAACAGCTTATTCTCTTGTCTTTTCTCGTAAAACTGGAAAATATACCGTAGAGCAGTATTCTGTTATTGATCCAAAAATGACTTTGTAGAGTACTATTCTATCCTTATATTTGAAACCGAACATATTTGAGTGATCTTATTTTGAAATAAATCTTTTTAATCTTATCTATTATGAATTCGATGTGTTTTCCAAAATTTAAATTAGTGTCTATGACTATTCCCAAGTATTTTATTTCTTTTACTATTTTTATTTTGTCGTTATTTATGCATAAGTGCTGTTTTTTAATGCAATGTATCATTTCTTCCCTGTCTTGTTTTCTACTTATTAATAGTGCTTGGGTTTTATTTATGTTAAATTGTAAGCCTAAGTTTTGAACGTTTTTACTCAATTTTTTTATTGTTTCATTTATATTGTATACTTCTTCCTTTTTATTAATTCCTGAGACTAACATTATATCGTCTGCGTAGCTTATCATATTGCAGTGTTCACTGAAATGCAAATTATGAACTTCGCTCATTGCTATGTTGAAGAGTACTGGATCTAGAACCGAACCTTGTGGTACTCCTGAGTTGACACTCCTGTTATATACGATTTTGTTTTCTTGATTGTTGTTTGTGTAGTTAGTATGTGAATTGCTGTTATCTGATTTCTGTTGGATTTGTTTACCTATATATGAAGATGTTTCTTCTGATGATAGTGGTGACGGTAATATTATTGATGATGATTGCTGTTGATGTGTTGGTAAAGTTGGTGTGGGAAGTTGTTGAGGAGTTGATAAGTCGATGGCTGTATCAGGCGGTGTTACCGCCATAATAATACGGTTAACGTCCGTAGCCCGCACTAGACAAAACCACACACTATCGCGAATGATAAAGATAAAGACAAAAATACGTAATTTTGTGTATTCAACTAACGAGAAAACGTTTATTACAATAAACGCATAAACACACGACTGAACTATCACTTAATTGTTCTGTTTGTGATATTTGAAGGTTTAATAAATGAGTTAAACGTACAAGTGTTCGTATTGTTGGAAAATAATATTACTAAGGAAATAATTTGATAAACAGTGTAAAGAAATAGAAAAACATTTTAAGGAAGCGATAGATAAGCTACATGGAGAAATGTTAAAAGTTTCTAATTATGTTGAGTATAGGCTGATGGATGAAATTAAAAAGGAAAAAGTGCATCGTGTTGTAAATACGGTTCAACTAGCTGGAAAAGCTGATAATCTAACTGATCGGTTACGTAATATTGATTCGATTGTTAAACGCAGGGAACGAGAGGATTTAATATAAGCCGAAGTTGACAATTTATTAACAACGATAGTAAAATCGAAATTTTAAGTTAATTTTAAGTTTATGAAAATAAAATGTAAATGTTTGAAAAATATTTATTATATTATATTGTAATAAAGTTTACATGCATTATATTTTGTATGAAACAATGTAAAAAAATTTCGAAAAATAAAAATGGATACTCCGTTTATTTGTTCAAACGTTTTGATGTCTGATAGCGAACGGATCGGTAACTGAATATAGAGCTAAAATCGTATGCTTTCTGTGTAACGTTGTACTCCGACATCGAGAACGGATTTTTTGTAAATTTCGCCAAAACTGCATACATGAAACTATTTTTATTTTCGGAATCGTTAAGATCTTTAACATAGATGATTGCTTTTCGGTTAACTATTTCTTTAGATAATCTAATCGTTGTTGGGCTATGCTCTGGTTAAGGCGGTGGAAAAGGTATTTGCGTTAACGGCGGAGTCTGCAAATATTGTGAATTTTGTGATGTTACCGGAGGTGATGAAGGTGTTGATGTAGCCAATGGAACTGATTCCGAGAATGATTGTTGCGATGACAATTGTAGTGGTGCTTGTCTGGTGGCGGTGGTGGTGGTGATGGTGATGAGGTGGCATATGTATATTCGGATAAATACTCATCGTAAAATCGTCCGGAAACATTGAATTATTATTATCATTTACGAAAAAATTCTGAATAAACTCACAGCACTCGATTCGATATTGTTATTCATGATTGAATAATATTTTTAAATTTTTACTAAAAAATGTATAAAATTAAAATCACAGATTTTTAATAATGCGTGAAGAACACAGAGATTTGACAAAATGCACACGTTTAACATGAAATGAATACTGAATGACTGAATGATTCCGTTCGTCAGTCTACCTCAAAGCATGCCTTTGGAGAGGGAAGATTGCATCAAGAAAACCGCATTCCTTTAGTGAAAGTTGGTTATAGATATGTCTGAACGAAGCTGTCAGGGACTTGAAGATATGTGTATTTGTGTAAGTGTATACATGTGAGACAGTTTCTGCAAAAGATACGAAGGCTATGATGAAATTTCAGCAGACTCAATGGCAGTGCCGCGCGATAGAATTTGACAGCATGGCAACATGCATGCAATGTTATGAGCAGAGCATTTTCGCTACGTCTCTGGGGTTAGACATGCTCGTAAAAATATATTACGGAAAATTTGGAAAAAATTAAATAAAAAATATACTTGGCTAATTTTGGAATTTTTATATTTAGGCTCTGAATTTTTGGAGAAAAAAACGGTGGCGACAGAGTGTGCGTGGAAGCGGCTCGTGCGCTTTCATGGCGACGACCGAAGCGTGTGCCGGAACAGACTATAGGTGTGAGGAGCAAACGGGGTTTAGGTTAGTTTTCGGCTTTAAATATTACACTTCGGGTAATTTTGAATTTTTTATACCTTACATTTCGAATTTTGAAAAAATCGCTGTGCACAGTGGTTGGGAGGGACTGGCGGGGCGCTTAGGTTAGTTTCAGACTTGAAATATAATTTTTCGGTTAATTTTTAAATGGTTCGAATTATTGGAAGTGCAGGGGAACGGAAAGGGGAATTCGGGGCAATCTTTGCGGAAATTCGGTGAAACCGAAGTGAATTTTCAACGTCCAAACAAGAAATTGGGTTAGTATTCGCCTCCAGTATAAAATACTTTGGTTAGTTTTTGCATCCGATTCTGTGGTTGTAACGTCACACCTCCTAGAGTCGCCATTTTGCCCCTACTCATTGAAAATATTGAACGAGAAAAAATTTATTCACGATGAAGAATAAATTTACGTCAATAAGACATATGAAGAAATGAATTTTCAGACGGTACATGATAATATTCTCACCAGAAGAATACGAACCCGAGTATAAAAAAAAGCAATCCCAATGACTACATTTCATTGGACTATAAGGCAAAAGTTATTAATATTGCTGAGGTATACCGGATAATTTAAAAAAGGAGGAACTATCTTTGATAAATATACCAAAATTGACTTATGGACTTACGATCATTTCATTAAATCCCCAGACAAAACTATCAGCAAGTCACAACGAGAAACTTACAACAATAGGCATTGGCTGCTGTTGCTCAGTTAAAGATTTCGGTTTTTCAAAGTCTGACAAATTTCAAGCATAAACACGGAATTCATTAATGTGAAATCGGCAAATTCGTGTTCATAAAAGAAATCGTGTCTATTGAACAGACGTTAGCTTCAGCATGTGTATACAAACTTTGCCCTTGATGCAAAATTTCAACGATGACTATATGATAAATTCGGATCAACAAACAGGTACATATGTAATAATTTATAGATTATACAAAAATATTTGTGAAACATTTATTTTTAGAAATGTTTATTTCTATTGATTTAATTATTTGTATTGATTGTTAATATAATCAATAATTTTTAAAATGTTTTTTCTTTCATCTTTTAGGATGTCAGTAACAATCTACTTTTAATAGAACTTTATCAGCAGTGAGAAGTAAAACTGCATTTGTCTAAAGAAAACATATGGACAAGGTTGTGTTACACATTCGTCAATTACAATATAGTTATTACCTCTTGTCTGGGCGTGTCTTGCTTCAAGTATTTGTTTGTTTGCTAGAGGGAACAGGTACATTTCGTCGCAGGGTTCAGAAGCAGGTTGATGAGTACATGAAGAAATATAAAAATGTTGTCGTCACCATCTTCAAAATCCGGAAAACTCTCTACGACTTTACACTCTATTTTTCTCACAAAATGTATAAAATCTTATGTAGACAAGAAGAAAAATTCCTTTTTCTCATCGATTCTTGCAGAAGACAAATGAGGAGATGATGAAGAAATAGCATTTCCAAAATGTACTACCTCCATTATTAGTACAACCTTGTGGGATGTTTACTTTTACCGACAAGTTAAAAATTTCATTAAAAAAATACAAAATTGTTTACAATTGATTGGCGGGGATAGTATTAAAATTCAATCAATCGTTCATCATTAGCTTGCTTCTCTAATTTTTTCGGAAATGATCAAGTGTGTCCGATATGCGTCAAAACTATCTAAACATTAGGAAATATTTATGGATACATAAATGAAGTCTCTGCTTTCCAGAAGAAATTGTAAAGACATCTCGCTCTAGTAAAAAAAAGTTGCAGTTATTCGTTGTGAAAGTGTGTCGACGTAATTGGTGTTTTTCTCGTTTTTATGATAATTATCGTTCAGGTTCTTGTATTATTAAAGTCGAATGATTGAAATAATGATTTCTAATGCTATAAACATTACATCGCGTGTATTACTTATAAATGGTAACAATTTTATAGATTGTGTGTGTTCTATTTAAATTTCTTTGTCTTTAATAAATTTTAATTATTAAAAAGTTATTAATTATTAAATTTGTTCTTCAATAATGTAAAAATGTGGAGTTTAAAGTAGTGATCATAACGGATTATCATCAAATTGTAATAAAAAAAAATATATAGATATTTTTTTCAAATTTTAAAAGTTTTCAAAATATTACTTTTGAATACCCCATAGCATTAGCCAAAAACTATGCCCGCGCAGGTTAACACGTACATATGCTAGTGTTTGCATTTGTAAGTACATAGAATGTTTTAAATAATCAGTCTATCGCCTAAAGTTCTCGACTACGCTACCTGGACACAGAATAAAATACATCTCCCAATTTGTCCGGCAAGCATAAGAGATTAGGCCAAATTATAATGCTTTTTATTTCATAGTCCGATAAGAACCAAATTATTCATTCCGATCACTGTCGTTTCAACTGATTTTTATCATACACGACTTTTGGTATATCTGTAGTAGTACTTCCAGCTGTCTATTCAACAGTTTATGCGCGCCAAGTCTGTAGCGTGAATTATTATTCTCACAGTTCATTTTTTTTCTTACTATAAAAATGATATACAGATACTAGCCAAAAATCGTTTGCACTTTGAAAAGATTTCCCCTCCTTTCCATCGCACCTGTGTCATTGTAATCCAGTTCATCTATTGCCACAAATTTTTTCATATCTGTACTAGAACATATTATTGTTACTAATTGGAATAAAATGTAATAAATAGGTGTTAATTTATAGGTGGCATATACATTTTTCAAAATTATTTATTAATTTTCGTTGGATACGCAGTTTCGAAACTACGCTTTCCGTAAAAAATCGATTTTATTCGAATACTTCGGAAACTTTAATTTACAAAAGGATCATCAAAGAACCTAGCAGCGGAACAGTTGTTACCGAAAATATTACGTAACGCTGGAATTTTAATTTTGATTTGCTATTATGCAGACTTTTACCTGAATTTCGCTTAATTGTTACACGCTAGTAATGTGCTCAAAAAAATAATAATAAATAAGTAGAGAAAATAAATCTCCGGTCCTCGTGGTGGTCGAGTGGCTGGAACTATTGAATTACTACACCGAGGTCTTTGAAAACGAACGACGATGGATAGAATTAATAAAATCCATTAAAGTAAAGTAATCGCTAACAACTGATTCAATGTGAAGTCTGACGTATAAATTCATTACCTACAGAATTGCTATGATTGTTCAGCATTATCACCAATTAGGCGTTTTCCAACAAAGATATGAATTTATATAAAAAAAGAAGAAAAAAAATTAAAAGATTAAACAGGCGCGCTTATTGGAAATTCTTTCACCGGATCTCTCTCTCCCAACTTAGTCCATATTTCGATCCCAAATATTCATCCTCAGCCTGTTCATATATTTTCTGTATACGTTCCTCCTAGTTTTGACCTTAATAATTTCCCATTCTCTTTTTTGGCTTATCCTCATTCTCTTCCCTTTATTGTCGGCGGTGACTGGAATGCTCACTCTCCTCTTTGGGGCTCTGCGCGTCATAACAGGAATGGCCGTGTTCTAGAAAACTTTATTCTCGGTAAAAATTTTGTCCTTTTGAATGATAACTCTCCTACTCTTTATAGAGGCGCTCACTCATCCAGCTCTGTTGATCTGTCCTTTACCTCTCCAAACTTTGGTCTTCGCTGTCAATGGAAAACTCTGGACGGTACCTTCGGCAGCGATCATGTTCCCATTGTTTTCTCTTTTCACCATCTCCTTCCTCCTCCTCCTCCTCCTCATTATTCTATACCCGCTCTCGCTCCTAAATGGTCTCTCAACAAGGTTAACTGGGAGGAATTCCGTTCTAATTTCGACTTATCTCTTCCTTACATACACTCCCTCTCCGATCCTATTCAACAATATAACGTTTTCTCTGATTCCATTTCTTCTGCTCTGGACGCCTCCTCTCCACCAATTCATCATTCCAAAAGAAATTACCATCTTCAGGCTTCCTCACTTTGGTGGAACGAAGATTGTACTAATGCCGTTAAAGACAGTGTCTCTTCATTTAGATGTTTCCGGTCTTGTTCTTCCTTTGCTAACTTCATGGCTCATAAAAAAGCTAATGCCAAGGCTAGATTTATCCTCAAAACGTCCAAAAGAAATTCATGGAGGAAATTTTGTGCTTCGTTTTCTAGATCTACTTCAATTTCCCATCTTTGGAAGATGGCTAAAGCTTTTCGCTCTTCTAGATCGGATCGTCCATCATTTTATAACCTTCCTTCAGATAGACTCACTACTTTTCTTGATTCCATTGCTCCCTCCTATGTTCCTTCCCTTGAGGAATCTTGGTCTCCTTCCCTTCCTATCTCCAATTCTTCCCACTTCCTGTCTTCTAGCTTCAGCATCAATGAACTTCGTGCTTCCTTGACTAATTCTTCTAATTCTAGCCCTGGTATAGATGGCATTCCATTCCGTGTCCTTAAGAACCTTTCTGAATCAGCACTTAAAATCCTGTTGTCAATTTACAATTCTTTTCTGTGTATCTGTGAAACTCCTCCGCTTTGGAATTCCTTTATTATTATTCCTATTCCGAAGAAGAATTCAATTCCTTTCGTCCTATTTCTCTAGCCTCTTGTTTAAGAAAACTTTTTGAACGAATGATTAATAGGCGCCTTATCTGGTGGCTAGAATATAATAATGTTCTTCCTGATAACATGTTTGGTTTCCGTCCTGGCTTTGGTTCTTCTGATTGCATATCCCTTTTTCTCTCTGATATCTATAAATCTTTCATCCACAAAAAATTTACTATCTCTGCGTTCGTTGATGCTACCTCAGCTTTTGATAAGGTTCACCTTCCTTCTCTTCAGGATAAAATGCTTTCCATTAATATTCCTCTTGAGTTTACATCCTTAGTTATTAATCTGTTTCGGAACAGAACTATCCATCTTTCTACCCCTTTCTTTTCTGATTCCAGGACAGTTTTTCGAGGTCTTCCGCAGGGATCGTGCCTTAGTCCTACCCTTTTTAACATTTATTTCCTTAGTCTTTCTTCTCTTTCTATTCCATCTAGTTCGCTATTCTTTGCCGACGATATTCTCGTCTATTCTTCTTCTGATGATCTGTTTTCTGCTAATGAGGAGCTTAATAACTCCCTTGCTATTTTAGAAAATTCTTTATCTTCTCTTCATCTTTCTATTTCCCCTGAGAAATCTGCTGGTATCGTTTTTACATTTCGTCCTTTTGATCGTTCCTTGGTTAACCTTTTCATGTGCCAGGTCCCTATTCCTTTACTCACTTCCTTCTCCTACCTCGGTGTAATTCTTAATAGTACTCTGTCTTTTCATGATCATATTAACTATCTCTGCACGTCTGCTCTCAAAAGACTAAATTTTTTGAAGGCGTTGTCTTCCCCCAAATGGGGTGGTAATCCATATATTCTTCTCATGCTGTATAAATCCATTATTCTTTCTAAGTTTGACTATTGTTCTTTTCTTTATGCCAGTGCTCCTGTTTCCCTTCTCGTTAAACTTGATCGCATCCAAAATTCTTGTCTGCGCCTCTGTGTTGGTGCCCTGAATTCTTCTCCAATTCCAGCTCTTCTGTCCGAAACTGGCTTTGTTCCTCTTTGTATTCGAAGACTTCACCTTGGTGAAAGGTTCATGATTAGACGTCTGCAGATCTCTCCTTCCAAACTCATGAATTCTTATCGATATATCCGGGTCAACTGGCGTTTTTCTCCTCGTAAGATTCCAATTCTTTCTCTCATCTCTTCTCGACTCGTTCCACTTTCTCACTTTGTCCTCTCCCAGAACAAATCTCCATACTTTACCTTTAACTTCTCTGAACTGTCTCATCCGCCTAAGTTATTCTCTTTACCTTCTAATATTAAGTCTCTTCCTCGTCCTGCCATTCACGAAGAATTTAATCACACTCTTTCCTCTCTATTTCCTGCTCACATCACGATTTTTACGGATGGCTCGAAATCTGCTTCGGGGGTTGGTGCCGCTTTTATTCTTCCTGCTCTCAACTATTCTGAATCATTTCAACTTCCCTCCTTCTCTTCTGTCTTCCTAGCCGAATCCACGGCTATTTTGCGTGCGGTCCTCTTTATATCTTCAACTTCTAATTTAGTGAATTTCCTTCTATGCTCCGACTCGAAGAGTGTTTTAGTAGCTATCGCATCTCCCCTTCCTGAACCATCTTCCTGTCCTATTATTCTTTATATACGCTCCTTGATTTTCAATTTATTAGCCTTCCGTTCTATCCATATTGACCTGCTTTGGATTCCTGGCCACTGTGGTATAGCTGGTAACGATCTTGCTGACTCGTTAGCTTGCTCGGCCGCAGTAAGTGGTCGTTTCATAGGCAGATTTCCTTCCCAATGTCTTTACTCTCTCTCTTTTCGTTCTCACCGTGACTTTTGGACTGATCTCTATCCGTCCTTTTTCTCCAACCCTGACTCCTTTTACCTTGCTTTACAGCCTTCTCCATCCGTTTCTCCCTGGTTTAATAATTTTCCCAGTATCAGCCGTTCTGTCATTTCTTCCATAGTTCGCCTTCGTTTTAATCACAGTCTGCTCCCGGCTTCTCGTTTCCGCTTTGCTCTGGTTCAATCTCCTTTGTGTCCCTTTCATCCTCCAACCTTCAATGGCTCGTGTGATGCAAATCACGTACTATTTGAATGTTCCTTTATTTCTACTGAACGCGCGATCCTTTATTCCAATTTGCTTAGCCTTGGCCTCCCTACACCTTACAGTGCCCTCTATATTCTCACTTTTCCATCTCCTTCTGTTGTTCCCTTGTTATCCGCATTCATTTCCTCTGTCTCTAATCGTTTCTTGATATAACTTGTCCCTCCATATGTCATTCTATTCTTTTAATCTTTTGTGCTGGGTAAATGTCCTGGTGCTGGCGTGCCCATTTAATAAAAAAAAAAAAAAAGATAATAAGAAAATCTTGTAACGAAATCTGTAACGTTTTTGTGTCATGCTCGTGAAATATTTCGTTTCGCAAAAAATGTCGCAGTCAATCAAAATTGATTCCTCTACAGGAATTATAGAAGGTTAGCATCCGGGAGTCCACAGGATGCCTTTAAGAAAAAAACAATTTTTACGCATAAACGTACAAATGATTGATAGTTTTTTATTTTCAACGAACATTTATGCTTCTTATATTTTCGAAAACACATTCGCATCAATTCGTTCGAGTTGTTTTTCAATGTATTTTCCGGCGTAAACTTAGTCCATCTGGCGTTTTTTTTCTTCCATGCATTTTTACTTCGAAAATGGTTTTTGTGCTCGTGAATAAATGAGAATAGATAGAGTAAAACAGGAAAAGAAAAAGATAACGTTCTCTAACAGAGTCGCACTTTAAGGTGTCACTTAGGGGCGGCGAACATATTTCAGTCGGTTCATTTTATTCGAAAATTTATTAGGCTGTAATGAAAGCGAAACAGCATTTAAACCGAACTGATAATGTAATCTCGCTGCGTTCAATTAACCGTTCAAGCGTAAATGAGCTGATAAGGCGAGCATTTTAATTGACACCATCAGTCAATCAGCTAATAAATAGCCGACGCTGCTGTTGATCACAATTCTCTATCTGTTTCGTCCGAATCAAAAACGGACGGGAGTATTCTAATTTCCAAAATGCCACTCTACCGGAAAAAAGTGAGAACCTATCGTGATAACATACCCAAGGAAGTCTATCCATCTTTTTACATTATGAAAAGTCTCATTAAGAATAGTGATATACCATGTGACCTGACTGGCAATCGGCGCTACAGAACCAGGACTGTGAATGAGAAATCGGTGACTGGTTGCGGAGGAACAAGGAATCAGGTTTACCGCGGAAAATATGCGACTGGAACAAAAGTACAAGTCAATAAGCTGATAATAGGTACATGGAACGTCCAAGGGTTAAAGCAAGCCGGAAAGTAACAAACAGTTGAAAACATGATACAAGAAATATCGATCATGGACATCGTTGAAATGCGCTGGAGCAACACCTCACATCGATGAACAATAATCTAATATATTTTGCTCCAGCAATGAACACCACTCTGATTGTAGTAAACAAGAATATAAAACACGCGGTATTGGGATATGAAGCAGTAAACAATAGATAACTTGCAGTAACGATTCAGGCGACGCCTGTCAATTTGAACGTGATCCAAGTATATGCATCAACGGCAGCATCGACGCAAGAAGAAATAGAGAATATTTACGGGATATTATCTGAGACAATACAGAAAACTCCTAATCGAGAGATACATATTAGGAGATTTTAATGCAAAAGTTAGTGCCACCAAAACGGATGACCACCTACAATATGTAGTAAGCAAATACGGTCTGCAAATCAGGAACGAGAGAGAGGGGAGATGCTTTTAGGATATATGGCCAACACTCATTTTCAACATCACCCTCGAAGATTTATACACATGGCGGTCACCAGACAGATCCACACGAAACCGGATAGATTATGTCCTTATTAAATCTAGATGGAAGACGTTTTTAAACAATGTTCAAACTAGAGACCCGGAATGGACAGTGGAAACGAACATAATGTCTCTTGATAGCTAAGATTCAAAGCTAAAAAGGTCGGATAAAAAATCACGTATAATAAATCGATAGGAGTTCGGCACAAATAAACAATACCAGGATTGAGTGAAAAATTCTCTGAAATCAATTACTACAGAAGAAATACAGAATTCATCGGAGTAATATGAAATCAAAAATAGAGAAAGTTGCAAAAGCCTGTAAATCAAAAAACAGAAGGACAGAAGTAGCTGATAAATGTGCAAGCTGGCGCAGTTTCCCCCGAGTATCCATGTTTTCCTCCGACATTTCTGGACCGTTCCCCCGATTTGCCGTCCAGGTACTCAAATTTCACCCAAATTCCCGTCCAGGTACTCAAAATTCACCTCAATTTGTGTCCATGCGATCAAATTTAACCTAAATTCCTGTCCAGGTACTCAAAATTCACCCCAATTTATGTCCAGGTGCTCGAAATTCACCCAAATCCCAGTCCAGGTAGTCAAAATTCACCTCAATCCCCACTTAGGTGCTTAAAATTCACCAAAATTCCCGTCCAGGTTCTCAAATTTCACCCAAATTCCCGTCCAGCTACTCAAAATTCACCCAATTTATGTCCAAGAGTCCAAAATCACCCCAATTTATGTCCAGGTACTCAAATTTCACCCAAATCCCCGTCCAGGTACTCGAAATTCACCCAAGTTTCCCCCGATTCCTCCGAGTTTCCTCCGGACGGTTCCCACACATTTCCAGTAAACCGAACGTCCAAACAGTGTCCAGAGGTCAATAAGCTACCCAAAGTGTTATTCGGGGGCGCAAGTAACCCCAATTAGTGTCCAGGTGCTGAAAGTTCCCCCAAGTTCCCTAAATTTCTTTGAAATTCCCCTGTACGCGTCCTGCTCGTTTTCGATAAACCGAACAGATTATTAATTAACATAAGTACATTAATTAACGTCCGAAAGTAAACCAAGTCTCCACTAGCCCCGCCCACCCGCTGCTTTACCACGATTTTTTTTTAAATTCCGAGGCCTAAGTATGAAAATTCCAAAATTTAACCCCAATATATTATTTAAAGTGTAAATCTAACCTATAACTCCAGTTCACACCTCTCACACGTATATTTCGATCCCGCGTACGCTCCGGTCGCAGACGCGAAAGCGCACGCGCCGATCCCACGCATATTCCGATCTCCGCCGCGATATCACACCCACACATACGCGCTCCGTTCCCGATACCGCGATTATTTCTTAAATATTTCAAAGTCTAAGTATACATAATATAAAATTAGCCGAAGCATATTTTTTTATTTTCATGATTCCCCGATCTTACTGCCATATGCCAAGACGCACGTCCCGATCGCGCGCATATATCTAACATAACGTTCTACGCCGCGATAGCGCACATGCCGATCCCCCGCACGTGTTGTCCGTTTACGCTGCTTCAATTATTTTTTTAATTATTATTTTTTTTCACATAATAACCCAATCCCTGCTCTGTTGTCTAAACCTAACCGGTTATCCAAAACATTTACAAATTAACAAATCAATTATTTTTATGGTCTAAATTAGCCTTAGTCTCCTTTACCCCTTCCACCCTCTTTTCCGATCAATTTCGTTGTTTTAATATCGAATATATCGCATTCAATTTACTTTTACTACGACCATTAAACCAACGATCGACGCTCCCGACGCCTCCGTCATCTCATATTGAGAGGTAATTATTTTTTTATGTGACCGCTATGAATGCACACCGTCCATTCCCGCACACCCATCTGCTATCGTTAGTTCCCATACCGTTCATAATAACTTTTATTCAACTCCAAGTATTATGGAATTATTCCAATTATATATTTTCTTCACTCCCGATCATTTCTTCTGTCCGTTCATAATATTTTTATTTTCCTCCGGTTCTAAAAATAAATCCTACAATGTCTTCAACGCGATGAATGCACACACATCTGCCGTCGTTAGTTCCCATACCGTTCATAATAACTTTTTTCAACTCCAAGTATTATGGAATTATTCTAACTATATTTTTTTTTTCGCTTCCGATCGTTTCTCCCGAACGATCATAATTTTTTTCCATACATATGTATTCAAAAATGAAATCGAGTATAATTTTATTTAACACGGTTTCATAATTTCCCTCTCCATCCCCTATTCATCCTACACAAATTACAATTCTTTCATAATATATGTTCTAGACCCAGTCAAACAATCAACTCTCGCGGAAGTGTAGACGTTGCCTCCAACACCCATTTTACCATCAGTTATTGTATATTATTGTCAAATTATTTTTCCAAAAGCCTTTTTAAAATTTTTTCACGTTCGTACATATTTTTTATTTGCACGACATTCGTTTCCATGCACACACGTTTCCATACCGATTGTAATATTTATTTATTTTTCATCCCCTACCAGACTTCATACACATCCCACTGGCACGTTCAACGATAGTTTCTTTATTGATCCTGTACATTTTTTCCGCATTAGCCGCGGGAGCGTAGCACATCAATCCATCCCACACACTATGCGTCCTCATATATTTAATTTTTAATTAACGATCTTTAATTATTTTTACTGGTATTATTTTTCCTACACAATCACTCTATCATACATACTTTACACTGTGAAAATAATTTTAGCCTTTCGATAGAGGAAATCTCCGATCACTAAATAATTGTTATAGGCGTCCTATTTTTAATATTATACACATCTCAGTATAATTATTAAACGAAGGAATTCGCAGCATCGTTGCTGCAATCGCACCAGTCTTTCTTTTTAGGAATCGTCAACCTCTGCAGGTATACGCCTCATCGCTACACCAGCCTTTGTCTGCACGGGTTGCTTATCTTTAAGGCCCCTCGTGTGTCGCATACTATTTACCGTTATTCGAAAGAAGTATATTTTTTACGCTCGCACACGCACCTGTACGCACACATTTAACATTAGGGTCATTGGTCAGGCGACATTTCCAAGAACAATCACTGCTCCGCTGTCTAAGCTGCATAACCGGTCGTTCGCAACATTATTGATGAAGCGCCCTTTTTTACAATAGGATAATTTATGACGTCTATACACCTTTTCTAGGAATCAAGGTAAAAGCGACCAATCTTTCCCACTGAAACCGGTTTTTAGACACGCCCCCAGTCTTTCTTTTTAGGAATTGACAACTTCTACAAGTATAAATCTCATTAACATGACAGCCTTTGTATGCGAGGGTTCTTTATCTTCAAGGTCATTTATGTGTCGCACGCTATTTACCATTATTCAGCAGAAGAATATTTTTTTTTTTTTTGCGTTCGCATACACATGTACGCATACATTTAACATCAGGCTCGTTTTCAAGAACAACAATCGCTGCTCCACAACCTAAACCGCCTCGTCTCACCATTCACCCGCAACATTATTGAAGCCTCTATCATGTACCTGCATTTACGACCTTTTACAACAGGATAATTTATGACGTCTATACACCTTTTCTAGGAATCAAGGTGAAAGCGGTCAATCTCTCCCGCTGAAACCGGTTTTTCACACACGTTACACAATGGTATAATGTGTAGTTCAGGGCTTCGTCTTCCACCGCTCGTTTCTGGAGGTACCGTGTGTTAGCATTAACATGAATATGATACTGCCGTGTGGTAAGAGCATCATACAGAACGATCACGTCCGAGACATTTACTAGACGCATAACCCGCATGCTTATGTAACTGATCTATACACTAAAGAAATCCTCCTTAACCGATCCTGTTAGACTGGTGGAGAGTAATGGCCTCGCACTACTATTTACCGATAACGCCTCAGCTTCAATCACCTCTGCACAGCCATGTAGCAAACGTTATCTTCCTTATTACAATCTTATGTTTTAACATTGTTACACTATTTTTCTCATTTTTAACTAATTATACCCCGTTTTCCACTATTTCACCCCATTTTCATACATTTTAGCACTTTTACACTGTTTTCGTCAATTTCTGCTATTTCTCACCGTTTTTTCAGTGCTTTTAGTCCTTTCACACAATTTTCCTCAATTTTTCGCGATCTTTCTTACTTTTTTCTTCCAACTCTTTACTATGCCTATATTCAACCGCGATAACCTTCTCTAGGCTTTCTTTCAACCCCTCAGTCTCTACTAGGCACCTCACCCACTTAGCGACCATCGCCGCAGAAGAATGTTTTAGTATTCCATGGGGGTCCTCACTTGCATATGGAGATGTACCAGTTGAATCAATCAAATCTTTGAGAGGGTGGTATGATGCATCAAATCGGGATTTGTCTTCGGTTATTCCGCTGCTAGAGCTCCTCCCAACATCTTCAATGTGACTATTATACTGATGTGCGATAAGAGCGTCCATCAGTTCAAACGTGTCCTAGATATTGACTAGACATCTGCCCAACAGGCTTATGTAACTGATCTATGGACATCTTTAAGCACCCCCTCTCCCCCGAAATCGTTCCTATTAGGCTGGTATGAGTAAGGGCCTCCTGTAACCATTTATCAATTACCATGTTCTCGTCAATCACCACTGCACAGGTATGTAGGAATTATTTTCCTCTATAAAATATTCTCGCGTTTAACACTGTTACGCCATTTTTCCAGTGCTTTTAGTACCTTTCACACAATTTTCCTCATTTTTTCATGATTTTTCATACTTTTTTTTTTCTTCCAACTCTTTACTAAGCAGATATTCAACCGCGATAACCTTCTCTAGACTCTCTTTTTGTCCCTCAGTCTCTGACAAGGCACATCTCACGCTTAACGACCATCACCGCAGTAGAATGTTTTAGGTATTCCAAGGAGCTCTCCACTTGCATATGGAGGTGTAACGGTTGAATCGATCACATCTTTGAACGGGTTGTCTGATGCATCAAATCGGGAGGTGTCTTCGATCATTCCACTGCTAGAGGCTCCGCTCGAGATCTTCCATGTGATTATTATGCTGAAGAGCGTTCATCAGTTCAAACGGGTCCTAGATTTTGACCAGACATCTGGCCCAGCATGTTTACACAGCTACTCAGTACAGTAAGGATATCTTTAAGCACTCCCTCCCCCCATAATCGTTCCTATTAGGCGGGTATGAGCAAAGGCCTCATGCAACCATTTATCAATTACTATGTTCTCGGCAATCATCGATGCACAGACATATAGGAAATGTTTTCCTCCTCATAATATTCTCGTGTTTAATACTTACACTGTTTCCATCATCTTTAAGTAATTATAAACAATTTTTCACTATTTCTCTACATTTTCATGCATTATACTATTTTTACACTGATTTAGACAATTTTTGATGTTTCTCAACATTTTCCTTTGTTTTAGCTCCTTTCACACAACTTTCTTCAGTTTCTCACTGTCTTTGTAAGGTTTTTTTATTTCTTACAATTCTTAACTACATTATTCTTCGTATGCATATGCTTCAGGAATATGTTCTACTATATCTACAACAAATCAATGCTAATATAACTTGCTAACCTATGATATGATGCGGTGTGTAGGTGTCTGTTTATATGTATAGGTGAGCGAGGACGGGTGATTGTATATGTTTGTATGCTTTTGCGAGTGAATGTGGGAGTCTATGCAAGTGTGTGGGGGTGCGACATGCACGTGATTATTACATTGTTGTAGTCCTCGTCATCGACGCATCATCATAATTATTATAAAAATTGTAAAAACATATTTGTCATCGTAATAACTGAAATTAACATTAGTACATTCCATCAGGCACCCAATATACCTTAGAGGCAGAGTTAAAATGGGATGCGGCCAGTGGAGAAATAGCCGTGACTGAAATCTCAACTAGATATACGGTTTTCATCACCAAATTTTAAGAAGATGTATATTTTTTCTACAAGTTGGGAATAGTAGTCTCTTGAATAGCATGCAAAATGTCAGAGCGACGGTTACAATGTGCAGGTCTATAAGCATGCTCCTTTTAAGCCAGTGAGAGCAAGGGACTCATGCAACTGCTTCCCAATCACTTCCAGCACATAAGCCTCAGTCGCATGCACTGTCATGCAGGAATTGTATCCATCATTATCATATTTTTATGCTTTAAACACCGCTTTTTCCTCAATTTAAATAATTATAGCCAATTTTCAACCACTTCTCCTCATTTTCTTACATTTTAGTACTTTTACACAGTTTTAGTCAATTTCTGCTATTTCTCACCATTTTCAAATGTTTTTACCACCTTTCACACAATTTTTCCTCAATTTTCACATTCTTTGTAAGGGTTTTTTCCCTAAATGTGGGTACTTTAGTCATAAATGGGGTAATTTTCTGCGTGAGGAGTACTTTTCAGCTCGACGTGTATACTTCGTGATATGACATTCAATTCATTATTAATCTATGTTTCAACAGGTTTGTGGTCGGTTGTTGGAGGTTCCGTTGCATTGCTTATAGTATAATGGTTCTTGTGTGCTAGTGAGATGATGGTGTTTGGTTGGGAATAATAAACATGGGTAAGAGAAGGAGTGCGTCCCATCAAGCAGGGGGAGTGTTGCTTCGTAATTAACTTGGGTATTGCGCGCATTGCATGGCAGTTATAATATGCTCGAGCGAAAATTAGTCGCTGTACTCGCATGGCGTTCATGTTATTCATTAAATGTTCACACTGAGAGATGCAATGGGCTCATCAACTTATGGATCCATGCGATCACTTCGATTTTTATAATTGTAATATGCACTGAGCATGTATGTATTCCAACAAACCCATCAACTCTGTTACAGATAGTAATGTTTGAGGATAGATAGTGAAACGTTCATTAGAACATGAATGTGTATACAAAGTGTTGTTACATCACATGTATGACATCAAATTAACTAGAATGTTGCGTCTATAGTAAAAAAAAGAAATGAGGGGTTTTCCCTAAGAGGGCGACTATAATAAAATTGATGCGATTTTAGATGGAAATGGGGTATTTTACAGTAAAAACGCTGTTTTGCACCTAAATGGTGAATATTCTGGAGGTTAAACGGTATTTTTCACACAAAATTTGATGTTTTTTTATAAATGTGGCTATTTTACTCCTACATGGAGTAATTTCTGCATGAGGAGTACTTTTTGGACTGACATGTATACTTCTTGATGTGGTATTCAATTCATTCTGAAGCCATGTTTGAACAGCTTTGTAAATGGTTGGGGGGAAGTTTACAGAACTTTTCTATTGCATCAGTTATAGTATAATAGTTTTTTTGTGCTAGTGAGATGAAGGTATTTGGTTAGGAATAATAAATATGGGTAAGAGGTGGAGTGCATCCCCATCAAGCATGGGAGAGTATTGTTTGGGAATTAACTCCATTATTTGCACACATTGCAATACAATTATAATCAGTTTTGGTCAAAATTACTTGAAGTATATCGTTCATGTTATACATTAAACATTCACACTGAGAAACGGACTGGACTCTTCAACATCAAGATCCATGCGATCATTACACTCTTTTTCAACAATTTGTGACGTTTCATACTATTTTTTAATGTTTTGAACGGCTCTTAGGATGTATTTCAGTACATTTTCAAAGGTACAAAGTTCGTAATGCGAAATAATTTTAATTATTTCGACAGTCTTTACATAAAAAATAAAATACTATACCCTTAACACACTCAACATGAAGCAAATCATTACAAATAGAAATAAACAACGAAATTGCTCGGAAATTTTAATGAAATTTAAGAAGCATAGTGTATATGAAAATGAATATATTCTTTAAATCAACACAGCAAACTTGCAGTTTCAGAATTATGAATTTAGACTATAAAAATAATTGATTTGTTAATTTGTAAATGTTTTGGATAACCGGTTAGGTTTAGACAACAGAGCAGGGATTGGGTTATTATGTGAAAAAAAATAATAATTAAAAAAATAATTGAAGCAGCGTAAACGGACAACACGTGCGGGGGATCGGCATGTGCGCTATCGCGGTGTAGAACGTTATGTTAGATATATGCGCGCGAAAGGGACGTGCGTCTTGGCATATGGCAGTAAGATCGGGGAATCATGAAAATAAAAAAATATGCTTCGGCTAATTTTATATTATGTATACTTAGACTTTGAAATATTTAAGAAATAATCGCGGTATCGGGAACGGAGCGCGTATGTGTGGGTGTGATATCGCGGCGGAGATCGGAATATGCGTGGGATCGGCGCGTGCGCTTTCGCGTCTGCGACCGGAGCGTACGCGGGATCGAAATATACGTGTGAGAGGTGTGAACTGGAGTTATAGGTTAGATTTACACTTTAAATAATATATTGGGGTTAAATTTTGGAATTTTCATACTTAGGCCTCGGAATTTAAAAAAAAATCGTGGTAAAGCAGCGGGTGGGCGGGGCTAGTGGAGACTTGGTTTACTTTCGGACGTTAATTAATGTACTTATGTTAATTAATAATCTGTTCGGTTTATCGAAAACGAGCAGGACGCGTACAGGGGAATTTCAAAGAAATTTAGGGAACTTGGGGGAACTTTCAGCACCTGGACACTAATTGGGGTTACTTGCGCCCCCGAATAACACTTTGGGTAGCTTATTGACCTCTGGACACTGTTTGGACGTTCGGTTTACTGGAAATGTGTGGGAACCGTCCGGAGGAAACTCGGAGGAATCGGGGGAAACTTGGGTGAATTTCGAGTACCTGGACGGGGATTTGGGTGAAATTTGAGTACCTGGACATAAATTGGGGTGATTTTGGACTCTTGGACATAAATTGGGTGAATTTTGAGTAGCTGGACGGGAATTTGGGTGAAATTTGAGAACCTGGACGGGAATTTTAGTGAATTTTAAGCACCTAAGTGGGGATTGAGGTGAATTTTGACTACCTGGACTGGGATTTGGGTGAATTTCGTGCACCTGGACATAAATTGGGGTGAATTTTGAACTCTTGGATATAAATTGGGGTGAATTTTGAGTACCTGGACAGGAATTTAGGTTAAATTTGATTGCATGGACACAAATTGAGGTGAATTTTGAGTACCTGGACGGGAATTTGGGTGAAATTTGAGTACCTGGACGGCAAATCGGGGGAACGGTCCAGGAATGTCGGAGGAAAACCTGGACGCTCGGGGAAACCCCGGGGAAACTGTGCCAGCTTGCACATTTATTAGCTACTGACGGACAAGCGAACAAACGTGGACATTAATAGAAGTGCGGCACGAGATAAAAACAAAAGGGTTGAATAACAATCGGAATGTTGAAAAATAGGAAACATTTAGAAATAAAAAACATCTTAAGGAAAGATAAAAACAAATTCATCAGATCGTTATGTGGTGAGATAGAAGATCATAAAAACCAAAATAATTCAAAAGATTTGTGAGAATGATAACGGGAAAATTCAAACTATGTTACTCTACTTAAGGATGAGACTGGAAATCTTACTGAAACGAGGAAAATATTAAATAGATGAAGACAATACTGCGACAAGCTCATAGTGATGGGGGTGGGAATGTTCAGGAGCATGAACCTATCAAGCGATTAAATGAACCGTCGATTTTGAGAAGTGAGGTTATAACGATCATATAGAAGCTTTTTAATAATAAGTCAGGAAGAATTGTGATGGCTTAGTAGCAGAAATGATAAAAGCTACCAGGAGTTGATACACTGCACCAAGTCTGTGAAAAAATATGAAATTCGCACCACCCGAATGGAGAGAATCCCTGTATATTCCTCCATAGAAAAAGAGAAAAGGAGCTAAACATATGTGTCCAAATTACAGAACAATCTCGCTAACAAACCATGCTAGCAAAGTAATGCTATGTATAATGTAAGAGCAGTTGAAGCCATATATATACTTGAATATATATCCAAAGAACAGGCGAGTTTAGGTCGAGCAACAAATAATCAAATACTGAATATAAGACAAATAATAGAAAAATGTTTCGAATACAACGTGCCCACAGTTATATGCTTCCTTGATTATAGCAAAGCTTTTGACAATGTCAGATGGAAAACCAACTGTGGAAGATACTTCAGAAAATAGGAGTGCCGAGTGATTTGATAAAAATAATGGCAGCTCTATGCACAAATAATAAGACATACGTAAGGATTGATGGAGATATTTCAGAGCCATTTCGTATACGAAAGGTTGGTTAGACAGTGATGTATCTTGTCGCCACTCCTGTTCGATGTCTACGGAGAATGGATAATTGGGAAAGCCATGAAGAACTGGAAGTATGGTATCACGATACGAAGGAGGAAGATCTCGAATATCCGATATGCCGACGACACGGTGCTTTTAGCGACGTCAGAAACAGAGATGGCGGAAATTATTAGTCGGACAGAGGAGTGCAGTAAAGAAGCAGGATTAAAACTGAACCGATCCAAATGTTGTTTAACGGTGATCGATAGGCAAAATAAAATTTCCCAACCACTACAATACGTAACAGATAGTGCAATAACAGGCAAGGTAATCTATCTCGGAGTCCAAATATCTCAAAGAGGTCAATGTGAAAACGAAATAAAAAGAAGAATACGGATGGCTAAGAATGTTCTAGCTAATTTAGAAAAGTTATTATTAGGATCACGGAATAAGCAAACATACGAAACTGCATTCGATTCGGACGCTGGTATTTCCAGTTGCCACCTACGGATATCATTAACGTCACTTGCCAGAAACGAATTGAAGGTTTCGAAATGACATGCTACCGACGTACGTTGTGGATATACCATGGACAGCGAAGAGAACCAACACATCTGTATTAAATGAATTTGATATTAGTGAACAGGAACGCTTACTGCCATCACAGGGCATATGATCAGAAGGGACTCTATAGGAAAATTGATAATACAAGGAAAAGTGGAAAAGAAGAAGAGAATGTGCTCAAAACCGTTATGTAGACCAGATGAAGAAGAAATTGACGGGCTTATCGATCGAGCATTTGATGCGGAAAATCGAAAAGCCTGGAGACAGATCATACATAAAATAGATCTCGACGCTCGGAACCGAGCAACAACAACGAAGAAGAAGAAGAACACGCACTCGAGAGCACAGTGAAGCGTGAACTCATTTGCTATTTTTAAAGATTCACGAATACACAGTATTCGCCTAATTCCGGCGAGCGATATGCCGATGACGTCAGTATCACGGGCGAGGTTTACGATGATGATATGACACACGGAGAATGTGGATGCACGTTTTCGTTACTAGTGTTTGCGTCTGCGATGAGATTGCGTGACTGCAACGGCAGCGGCGAGAATGTCATCTAGACGAGAGCGGCGACCAAGTCAAAAAGAGCCACTTGGACAGACATAAATAAAAGCAGGAGGAATGTGTCACTCTGTGTTTGACCCAAACAAAACTGCCCTTGGACCTTATTTTTCAACCAGGAACGCATAGACAAGTGCACGCTGACCGAATGAGCGGTGAGCTGGACGCAGTGTCGGACGAAACGGTTCATCAGCGAGTCAGGGCAGCGTCTCCGTTGGCGCGGTGTGATTTCGCTCTGACATAACAGGTTTTGACCGATGCAGCTGGGTCATCGAAGGTCGACTATTGACCGCTCTTCCGACGCACTGGACTGCCGCCGCTATAGAATCTGCCGTGTAATGCATCGGCCGTGCTACCACTACATACGGCAGTTCCCACGACATGGAACACGCATCTTTGCCGCGATTATAGGACATTCTGCAGAGACTTCTCGGTGCCTATCAGTTAATTGCGCTATTCTAGTTTCTTTTCCTTCCGCATTTTCTTCCTGGTGCGCATTGTCATCTATTATCCAGCTAGCAGATACGTTACGAGCTCCCGATAAATCATAGAACGAAGTAAATGAAAAAATCCAGAAATCCGATACTACGGCCAACTTGTAAGTATTCCTCTATCGATGACCGTAAAATGGTAAATGGAGCAATTTTTTTCAGTAGCCCGAGGACTGACCGTAAAATAATAATGCGATATCGTGAAAATCTTCGACTTGCCTGTAATCTGAACACGAGTGTACCTTCTAATTGCTCGATACGTAATTTTTCGTTTCAATTGGAAACTATTACAGCGAATACGAAGCTTTTATCCGAGTCGACATTTTTGCGCTGCGAAATAAACATCCCCGGGTTTCCTAACAAATATTAAAGACTAAATAAGAAAACAACTAGTGTGGATGATTTGAAAAATGAATTGAACCGGATGTTGTATAAAGGTGTTCACCTTTAGCCGTATATAAGGAATTCCACAAAAATCAGATCTGTTACTACCCTAACGCACAGCATAAGACTTCGACTTAGGGGCATGTCATCGAGACGTTAAAATATTCCAAGTTCGTTGGTTTAAACTAGAAAAATGATGACCGATCCCTTGAAACTTTCCGAATACATCTTATTTTTTATTTTACTTAGAAAATAAAACACGACGCGCGATTCAAATCACGTCGATTAAATGTGATATTTTTCGATCAGAAGGCGATAAAAAATAAAAATGAAAATAGAAATAATTGTTTCTTTAATATACTGCAGACGTCTCGGGGCAAGTTGCCTACCTGTGTCTTTTTTTTTTTTTTTTTTTTTGGTCCGGCGAGAAACCATTTGTCCACTATTTCTACAAGTAAGCTAGACTAACAGAATAGTGTGCTATAAATAAGTATATTGAATCCTAAAACGTCATGGAATAAGAGCAAAGATTAGCAATAAAGTTCGAGCAAACATGGCCGCAATGACGTAACATAGTCCGCGTATGTCGAAAAGAAGGATATGGAGTTAACACTGATAATTAAGCGTTCACAATATGTACAATTCACGCACATAGTGATATGACAATATTTATGCAGCGCGCTCGATTTAACTTTATTTATAAAAACTGCAAATTATGATAGGACTATCGATATTTTATATTCCGAATTAAAAAGTAAAGCAGTCGAAGTAGGCGATGTAATAATTTATTCGACAAAAGACAAATAGAAAACAAAACTTGGCGAATTTATAACATGGAAGTGATACAGTATCTGGCGCTACCAGTTTACTAGAATTTTTTACTAAACAATATAATTTTTATTTTTTATTTTATTTTATGGACAGCACAGGGCATTCACGCAACACAAAAGATTAGAAGAACAGAAAGACAAATGAAGTGACCGGTTATATAAAAAAAACGATTAGAGATAGAAGAAATGAAGGCAGCTAACAAAGGAACAATAGAATGGGAGATGGAAAAGCGAGAATGTAGTGGACATTGTAAGGAGTAGGGAGGCCAAATTGGAATGAAAGATCGCGCGTTCTGAGGAAATGAAGGAACATTCGAATAGCACTTGCGTCACAGGTGACATTTAAGGTAGGAGGATGAAAAGGACACAAAGGAAATTGAACAAGAGAAAAAAACAAGAAGCTGGGAGCAGCCTATGATTAAAACAAAGGCGAACTATGGAAAAAGTGACAGAACGGCAGATACTGGGGAAGGGGCAGGTTGTAAGACAAGCTAAAAGGAGTCAGGGTTGGAGAAAAGAGAATGATAGAGATCAGTCCAAAAGTCGTCACAGTGAAAATGAAAAGGAAGAGAGTAAAGACTTTGGGAAGGAAATCTGCCTATGAAACGACCGTTTACTACGGTTGAGACAATATAATTTAAGAAATACTTTTAATGAACCTATAACATTATTAAAAGTAATGTTAATGGTTATTTTACATAAAAAAAAAAAAAAACGTTAAAAATTTTATTATAAAATTCAACGATTTTAAGTTCGATGTAGAAAAAGGTTGGAGAATGCACTTTAGCTCTTAAATAATAACATAATTATTCTAAAATTATGATGTAAAACTAAAAATAAAAGTTCATTAATCAAGGCTTACAAGGAGCAGACCCTATTGGCGAAACGAATTTCAATAATTTTCGGTGTAGTGGTAGTATATCATGTAGGGGGGTATTATTAAGATGTAATATTCAAATATAGTTCAGGATAACGAATTTAAAGTTTCTCTGACACTTTATACATAGATTATATGTAAGTTATATAACATTTCGTTTGGAAATGCATGACGTAAGTGGTAACGTTCACGACGCGTAACTCGTATACACGAGTTCGAATCTAGCTGTGCACACTTACCTTCTTCTTTTTCTTTTTTTTTCTTTTTTTTTTTCGTTTTTCGGTTAATACACACCGGTGATTTTATTAGGATTTATTTTTTACTTATGTCCGTCCAAATTGATTTTTTTACGTAAGAGCTCGATAAATTTTTCTGTGTTTCAGTGTTCGGTGATGTCCAGGGTTTAATTAAACATCTGTTTCATGGGAATAGTTTAATATTCCAAAATGCAATAGTAAAATATTGCTTTGCAAAAACCAAATATGTAACTCACGATCAGAAGCTACTGGTTTGAATAAATATTCTTTGTATCCGCAGCTGTTCCCGGTATAAGTGCTTTGACAAAAAAAAAAAAAAAAAATCAAGTATATCTTAGAAGAGGGCAACGAGTTAGCGGATTTTTTAGCCCGTTCGGCCGCCCGCGATGGTCCTTTACTCTGTAATTTTTCTACCTCGGATATCCTCCTTCTTTCCTCATCTAATCATTCCCGATTATGGTCGGACATCTATCCTTCTTTATTTTCTAATCCGGTCTCTCATTATCTTCAAATTCGGCCGGTTCCCTGTTTTCAGCCGTGGTTTCAATCCTATTCTTATCAATGCTTCGCGATCGTTTCCTTAATCAGACTGCGTTTTAATCACTCCCTTCTACCCTCTTCACGTTTTCGTTTTTCCCTGTCCTCCTTTCCCGATTGTCCCATTCATAGTGCCATCTCTCCTCTCATATGTGATGCAAACCGCATCTTCCTTGAATGTCCTGCCCCTGATTCTGAGCGCTCTGTTTTGTACTCCAAAATCTTGGCGCTAATTCTCTTCCTTTGTCCTTTTCTTTCCATCTCCAGATATAATCCCTGTACTCCAATCTTTTCTAAGCTCTATTTCTAATCGTCTCTCTATTTAATCCTTTCCATAATTTCTATAGTTGTTAGGTCAAAATCGCTGGCGCGCCAAAAAAAAATAAAACAAAAATAAAAAAAGAACAAAAACTTCTTATCAGTATTGGGGAACAAAGTTTTAAAGATATGAGAAATCCGGAAGTGTTGAGAATGATTTTATTAAATTCTGGTAGTCTTTCAGAAGACGATCTTGTAGCAGCTATTAAAGAAAAGAAAGTGAGCTTACAGCGGAACCTTCAAAAAAAAATGAATCTTAAATTGGTAACACCGATAATCAAAAGATTTTAATTCGTCGAATGACGTTAAATTACGAGTCTGAATACGAAAACCGGTTGAAATTTCATCGAGCACTTGATGTAGCGGTAAAACAGCTTTTTAAAAATATACAAGCTTCGTGAGAAGCTGCCAGCTGAAGAAAATAACCTCTTGATTTGCAAAATGGCGGAGTTGATAATTTTATTTACTCGAATAATAATAATAATAATAATAATAATCAAATCAAATTAAGTTTATTGAAAATGAAATTAAATTACAAATCTCTGTATACAATACAATTTACATTGAGTATTACAAACTTGTATGGACAAATGAAAATTGAAACAAATTAAAAAGATCTTTTGTAACTTGTATAATATTTGATAATGCTAGAGTTATGTATAAAACTGTTAGGTCAGTAAACCACCAATACACATATCTTGCACGAGATTGTGGTTATTGAAGAATAGTCTAATATCTGAATTATTCTAGACTAACATATCAAACTGATTGGAGCAGTGTTTATACTTATATATAGTTAGTGTAATTTTGGTCTTTAACACATACATACACTTATACACACAGATAAGCGCATACGTACACACATATATGGACATATTCACAAAATATATATGTACACATACACATGCACATGCACAATCATTCACGCCCATGAACATGTGAACATAGTTTGGTATTATTTAGTAAAATATGGATATACATGTTTGTGAAAAAAAACCAACAGAAGTATGTTATTAAATTTCTATTTTTTAGGATATTTCATTAGGGTTGTTAGATATATATTCCATAATTTTTTTCCGGCTTTTTTATAGTTTTTCAATTTTTCTTTTAAAACCTCTGGTAACTTATTATCTAATTTACATCATATGAAAGATGCCTGTATTTGCCTATATTTAAAGAATTCTGGTATTTGGAATATTTCTGCCCGAGCGCTTCTTATACTTCGTTACGGGACTATAGTCAGGAACTTGTGCCTATTGTTGCGAACAAAATGTAATATTTGAACTGGGTACAATTGACTAATGGACAATATATTCGAGTTTGATTTAACAGTAACCAATTGATCTGAGAGATGAATTCTGTAAAGTTTTTATTTGTTTTATATTGTTCTGTGCAGCTCCCCCTCCCCCAAATGTATTATTTCATAAGCAACAACTGATTAGTATAAAACTAAATATATTCCTTGCATTGAGAAGTACCGTGAAAGATAAAACAATAAATAATTTAATTTTCTAATTTTGCTGGCTAAATACTGTGTATGTGCATTCCAAGTTAACTTGGTATCCAGAACTATCCCAAGATATTTCGTTTCATGTTCTCTTGACAATGATGTTCCTTTCTGGCGGATAATAAATTTCTGAGTATAGGTTTTCGTGTTGGAAACTATATATCAGATATTTGGTTTTCTTAATGTTCAATATTGAATTATTTCTATCTAACCAATCTGAAATTTTGTTAATATCAGTTTCTGGGTTGAATTTTCGACGCCCAAAAAAAAAAAAAAAAAAACAAAAAACGAGAGCTTGCTATAACTACCGTATCATCTGCATAGCAAAACATTCTCCCATGTAAAGGAAGGTCACAGAAATCATTAACATAAATTAAAAATAAATATGGGCCCAGATTGCTACCCTGAGGAACTCCGGAGCGTAATGATATAAAACTACACTAGAAGTTGTGTAAAAAGGAATAAATTTCTGTATGTTGTTGGATAATTTATAGCCGAATAACTGAATAAACTATAAACAGTTTAACTAAATAACATACGAAATCGACAAAGAGGTTTTTTTTTTCGCACATATTAACTAAAATTGTTTTTTATAAAACGAATCGGCCAACAATTGTGCATATATTGTCAGTAAAATACATAGAAAACATATAAATTTTAATAAAATATCTTTGTTAAACGGTATAATTGGATACCGTAAAGTTATATATTAAAATTCTTATAAAAAATTCATTTTCCGTTAATGTGTGTTTTGCACAATGGACACAATATAGGGAATTTCGAAAATAGAATTTTCTGTAATACACTACTTTAGAGCCGACAAACTTGGAACTTTTACAACAGCTGATACATGTATGACTCTCCATTATAGAAATATACATAGATTTACAAGGCAATCATGCGATACCCAAATGAGAAAAATCAGTGCTTTTTCTTAATTATACATGTTATATAGTTTAACTGTTTGAAAAACATCAGTTTAAACAGTGTATTAAAATTTATTCCTTTTTGCATAATTTTTAATAGTTTGCTCATTGTATAAAACGTGTCTCTATGTGTTATACAAAATCATGAAATTTACGTTATTTCTAGTAACATCAAAGAAAAAATATATTCGGTATTTAAATAAAATTTCTAAGTATTACATGAAATATCTGGATTTTACATATTAGCAGTCTATGTACGTACATATAAACCTATAAATATATATACTAATAAATGTAAGCAGTATTAATTTTACTTTTATACTATCGATATAAATAAAACAATTGATTTATTATGAAATAAAATTCTATAAATATTTCTTACGCACATCTTTAAAAATAATTATGTCTAGAATAACAAAAAAACGATCAGTTCTTTTTGGTACTCTTGCAAGTTTGTATCGATTATTTTTGGAATATATTAACATCATCAAAAAAGAACTCACATAGAAGTTATAAACGTCCGGTAGTGACACTACTTTCTTAGGTTTCGACCCTGTAAAAAGGCCCCTATTTTTACCAGTCTACATTGAATTCGAATTTTTTTAAAATATCAATATTTTTTTTAACGCTGCGAAAGTGTATTAAGATCAAAGAAGCTTCCATGGTGGATATAATTAGGAAAACAATTTACGATAGACACCGTGTTTAAAAATTGTTATTTTTATATTTAAGGTTTTTTTGGAGAAGCTAACCATCATCCGAATTTTTCGGTGTTTATTTTAAAGCACGTATGATTTTTTTTGTTTTTTTTTGTGATTAGTTTTCACTGGAAAAAATCTTAAGTAATATTAAATGATGTTTAAAGTTCACTCTATCCTCAAACTATTTACACTGAAGCAATATTAAAAAAATTAGATTTATAATTGAAAAAAATACAATTTTAACTCGTCGTTTTTGTAAAAGCAGCTAAAGAAAACTATACAACCCAGTGTTTAAATACTTTTAATAAATGCTTATTATTCACGCACTTCAACCGTCGCTTGTTACAAATTATTTTCTATCGATTAACAAGTTTTGATGTTAAGTGCCAAAAAGGTTACAAGAGTTCTATTTGTTTATAAATGTATTTGCCCCACAACTTCTATGAGTCTATTAAAGCTTAATATGTAATATAAATTTTTAATGTATATCTGATATCAAAAAAAAAAAAAATAGAAATATTTGTAAGTAAAATTATTTGAAATATTATTGTTATTTGTTTTAGCATAAGAGAAAAATCGATTTTTTTATACGTATCCTGATGAAAGATAATTACAAATTATCTTTTTCTTCTTTGCGATGTTGATCGCGTGTTTATTAAGCGTTCATCTCTTTCTGCTGAGTGCTTTGCTTTCTACTTCAGTTTGCTGAGACTTGCTACTCCATATTGCGCCTCTTATGTCCTATCTCTTCTCCCTCCGCAGATTGCTCTTATTATTTGTTCCTTTCTCCTAACAACATTTGATATCGTAGAAAGATATAATTGATTCCTTACTGTTCTAATTGTTTCTGGGTAAAGATCGGTTAACAGGCCCAAAAAAAAAAAAAAATCTTTTTCTTCTTTAATCATTTTCAGGTTATTTCCGGACAAAAGCATCTACCCAATTTTTTCAGAATTTGCTATTTTGTGCTTTCTCCTACCAGTTTACCATCAATTTTTGAACTTTATCTACTCAGTGCTTCTTCAGTCATCTCAGAGCTCACTTTCCATCGGGTTTCCATGAGAGTGATAAATTTATCCATTGGTTTATGTTCTCTCATTTCCTTCCTTATCAGTTGTTTCTATTCTGGTTTCTTTCATTCATTCTATCTCGCACCAGATTAAAATCTGATATGTTATGCTCCTCTTGAGATATTATTTAGATTCCTTGGTCGATTGGGCTGTTGCTCTTCGTTAGCGTAAAAAAAAAATCTGTTGGTTATTTTCATTTTTAGCCACATGGCTGGATCATTTCCATTTTTTAAATGATATTTATTGCATCTGTTACTTTTATTGTTTCTCAGATGCTCTTTTTCATCCATTTGTCTTTTAAAGTGATACCCAACATAGACCGTTCCACTTTTTTGTTAATTTGTGCCTATTTTTTATTCTAGTGAAAAAAAAAAAAGAACTATAATTATTAAGTATCGTTTTATCGCAATTTTATTAAATTCACCCCGAGAAAACAAAACAAATACTCCGTTTTTACTAATTTATTAAACAAAAATTATCAGAGCGCTTTTTACTAAAAAAAAATTAAAATTAAAAAAGCAAGGTATTTAATAAAAAAGTGCTTTAACATGAAGAATCGAATCTTTCTGATGATTACTTTTTCGATTTAAAGTCTGAAAAAGTGAGTGTGTTCCCAACCCTCTAGATTGTTAATGTGCTTTGAATCGATTGTTCTATAGTCAAAGAAGTACTTGAATCAGAATTAGAATTGAGATTTCTTTGAAAATATTTTTTGAATGGTGCACATTATTTTAACATATTGCGGAAATTGTTGATTCTATTTATCGTTTTTTTTTATAATTTTCTCATAAAGTTTATTTTGTTATTTAGATTTTTATTCGTGTATTCAGTTTTCCATATTTTAAGTTTTGTACGTTATTTTTTTTATTTTATTTTTTTTTATTAAAAAAATAGTATTTAATTCTTGCTTAATGTTACGTTTTTCACTGAAATTTTCATTATGTAAATCTAAACAGTATTATAATGATTAAATAATGACAGAAATATGTAAATTAAATAATAATGTACACTGCATATTAATGAATTAATTTGAAGTGAGAAATATCTACATTTGGAGAAATTGCAAGTTCATTGAAGTCTACGGTGGTATTAGCATTAATTGCGCTGAATAATTTTAAGTGATTACTGAAAATAAATATTATTTTATCTATTTCATCTGAAAATAAATATAATTAATTTGTCAAGTTAAGGGCTTCGATTTGTGCAAGATAAATAATAAGTAATGTCTTTAAATATTTGAAAAATAAACCGTAATGATAAATTTTGTCTTAAGTAATAGAATTGTGTAATTCGAGATATACATGTAAAATTGAAAAAATTACAAAAATTATAAGATGAAGCGGAATGCTATAAACTTTCATTTCCACAACTTCCGGTAGATTTATTTTACAAGCCTATATATATGTATGTGATATCCGGCTAAATTAAATTGAAAAATTTCTTATTAAAATCACATTTTAAAATAATTTCCCGAAAAATTTTTCTTTATACAACATAGAAATAAGAAAAAATTAATGATCTTCTAATTTCAATTATATTAAATAGTCAGTGAACATATTTTTAAATCTTTATAACTTTATTAATATAAAAGAATAAACAGAAAAATTTGTTTAATGTATTTTTAAAGAAATTATCAGGTTAAAAATTAAAATAAAAAAATAACTTTTAAATATTTCCAATACCGATTCTTTCACACAAGCTGTGTAAAGTACTTTTCTTGACTAAAAGGAAAGTAAAGTAAGTCCCCGAACTCTTGACGTTGGGGATTGTGAAGTTAAGATACACAATGTACTAAAGGATCCAACGTATCTTAAGAGAATATCGAGGCCAGTTCCCTTTCATGAGATCCACCTTTACTTTCACACCGGGGGCGACTTGGATCCCGAACAAGACAAGTCTCGATAACCATGATACCTCTAGTTTGGTAGTTGAGCACCAACTTCACTATTAGGTTATCGCGCGACTACAAAGCTTATAAAAAATGAAATAATAAGCTATATCTGGAAAGTATTTTTTTTGTTTATATAATATTATCAATCGAGGACAAAAGTTAACTTTTAATTAAACTTCTCATAACTTTTCAAAATTTATATTTATTTTGAAAAATCCTTAAATATTTTTTTAAAAATTAATATCATGCGGTTAATAAATTATATATATATATATATATATTAATTACAACGTAATTCTTAGGCTTCCCTATTCGAAAAAATGTCCCAATTTTATGTAACGCTAAATGTCCCAATTTTATGTAACGTTTGTTATATTTTATAGGATTTTTGTTATTATTTAAAAAATGTCACAATTTTATGTAATGAAATATGTAACGAAAAATGTAACGAAAAAATGTCTTAATTTTATATAACGGAAGTTAAATGTTAGAATAGGATTTTTGTGGTTATGTTTATTTTTGTGTGTGTTGATGCCAGTAAGAATTACGTTGTAAATTTTGATCATTTTATACAAAGCATAGAAGAGAAAGAGACAGAAATGACAGCAAGAGGGGTCGAGGGGCACAGCCCCTTGCGAGGCCAAAATGACCGAGTTTATATATATATATATATGTATATGTTTTTTGTATGAGAAATTTTGTAATTCATTATGGCCCCTGCGAAAACAGTGCCTACTGAAATTATGTATAATGTCATCATTTTGTTTTTAAAAAAATTTATAGTTAATTACGTTTATTTGAATGTATGATTCGGCACTTGCTTAGGAAAATTCTAAAAAACATTTAAAATTTTTGAGATGGATGTATATTAAGATTTTAATATCTTAGTGGTGTGCCAGATGTCGGTAATTAATGCGGTTACCAAGCTATGAGATATTACTTTTTTTAATATCTAATCGAATTTGCCGAAAATTTATGTTCAATAGGCTCCGAGTATATTCATAATAATTACCAGTGGCAGCAATCGGTTAGAGGTTCCTTATCTAAATTATTCTTGTAAATTTGTTAGAGTGTAAACAAAATACACAATTTTTTTAATATTAAGAACAACCACACATTTAAATTTTGGATTTGAAATTTTGTTAGGTTGTATACATGTGAAAATCGGTTATAATAATCGGTTATGTACCAGTTGTATGGACCAATATAGCTAGAACCGGCAGAATGCTATAAAACACTATATGCTTCTATTATCGGTTATAACGACATCAGCAGTACCGACAAATCAGTTAGTGCCATTGAAATTTTGGCTGGGCAAAAAAAAAAATTAAAATTTTTACATGGCGGCCATAAAATTTATCTTCAAACGGTTTTTCAGATAAATATAGCAAAACAAAAAAAAAAAAAACAAAAAAACATTGCTTTAATCTCTTTCCATGAAATAATAAACTACAGAATACGACAGTTATACCGTTTTATTCCCTATGCTGTTTTTGTTGTTAATACGACATGTTAAATGCGACTCGTAAACTTGCGGAGAAACTGTTAAAACCCCTAGTTCGGAACATTTCAAAAAATAATAGAAAAAAGTTATACTATTTTCACCCCGTTATAATAAAAAGTTGAAAATTACAAATTTCTTCAAAAATGAAGAAAATCGAACGGCTGAACATGGTAATTTGTTTTTCTTTTTCATACTTGTTTTATATTGATTTAGGTTTTTTATTTTTTCATACTTTCACGTATGAAAAAAAAAAAAATCAATGCTTACGCTTTAGAATTTAATGAAAAAATATGTATATTTATGATTTTAAATAAATGATTATTTATTTAATCAGCGATCTTCTGCCGAATATTTAATAAAAGTTTTACAACGGAGAAACTCTTTGGTAATAGTAAACCTTAAACGCTAAAAAATCAAAATACTCGTACTTTATTTGGTATCGGATATAATAACAAACCGGTTATAACAACCAGATTATTCACACTCCCTTCACAGTCCTTACAAGCGATTTCCACTGCACAAAAACTCAGTTCTTCGGACCTTACTATGAGGATACCCTTCCCCGGATAGTTCTTTTGTAATATTTGTAGAAGTGAAAATTGTAATTGACTACGTTATTCGTGAAAAAAGAAAAAAGAAAACACTTTAAAGTGTGCGTATCAATTTATATTATAAATTCAGTTACATATTTCATAACGGTTCTTCGTAATAAAACGTTTTTCCATATTAATCCCGGCGCAGGAATGGCGTTGACATTAATGTATGTGTTTTATATATGTATTATATGTGAATGTGTGTGTGTGTGGTATGTATTTATTTGAATAAGCTGATAGAAACGCTTAGGTTTTAACTAAGAAAACTTAAGTAAAGCTATATAGAGTTATCAATTGAATTTTCTATTTGTCGCATTAGATAATAGCTAGAAAAGAACATGCATGCCGCTGTGATGCTAGAGAGCAGCTTTCTTGTTGAAATGCTACTTCGTGCAAAGCAAGACGCGTTTGAAATATTGTCTCATTATTTGAATATTTTCTTCACGGAAGAACGTAGACGTTCTTTTTAACGGACCATTAGGCACTCTCCATTTGGTTGCTGATAAATCGTTAAATTCCTGTTTTATCGATTACTTCAACTTATATACGCCTTTGTCGTACTAGGAACCGAATTCGTGACCACAATGTTAACAGCCAGGTGTGTACGGTAGGCTATTGCAACGATAAAAATAAAAGCTATGTCACAACGATACGAGCATCTGTATGACGTACGTTAGTCACACAATCGAGGTGTCTGTTGTTACTAGCAATTCACGTTTCCATATTTTTCTCGCAGCTTTCTTTGAAAATTGTTCATTTATTATTTACTGATTTACATTGCGATTTTCACCGGAAGTAAATATACGAATATTGATAAATTTTCAGACAGAGTTGAATGTCAGAAGAATTAATACAGGTTGTTTGTTGATTTTTGCAGGTCAGCTTCGATGATAATTATCATGATTACGACCTCATCGTTATAGCTACGAATTAAGGATTTCAGTCGGTTGGCAGAACTGTTTTCTGAGAAATTTCTTTCGAAACAAGTTACAGTCTATTCTCTAATATCACATAAATTTCGTAATTCATGCGTTTGCATGAAGTACGTAATTTACAGCATATATTTCATACTCGAGACAGGTTACAAAAACAAAAAAAAAACATTAAATATAAACGGCCGTTTTTTCTGCAAAAACGTTATTATAATTTCCTTGATAATCTCACCTCTACATTGCCGCGGTATTTATGAAAAATCATCATTTTTCTCAGGTGAAACTCTTGGTGTATGATTTCGGTAATTAACGTGCGTTTCAAACGTCTCTTCGAAAAAAAAAAAAAAAATTACCTCGAAAAATAATATTTATTATTTGTTTTAAAAAATTTTACCATTATTACAAAGAAATTTTTTCCATTCATTTTAGGCCGGTGATATAATTTATATTTTTTTGCGTTCGAAGTCATTACGAAAGTTTTAATTACAAGCAACAGACATTTGCATATAAATTACATCGAATTAACACGAAACTATTATACAAAGCGCTTCACATTGCGCGGCGGCGAAAAATAAATCACTATGCATTACTCAGTGTGCTCTGTTCTTTTTACTTATAGACTAGAGGCGACTTTGACTTCTACTCGCTTCGCTCGTCAGTTCCTATGCACCCATCGCTTTGTTAGGGCTCAGCTGTCCCTACATATAACAATGTTTACATCATCATCATCATTTCTTTCTAGTCAATTCTGACCATTATGACCTGTGAGTGCTCTCCAAATTGTGTGGTTCTGAGCTGTTGTAACCGTGTTAAATTTATTTCGCAAGCCATCAATCCAGCCGGTAGAGGTACTCTGCCTTTTTTTCTCTTGCAACAGAGAAATGCTTAACGAGCGGTAATATTTTCTCCAAACTTTTGCCAAATGTTCCGAAAATTAGTGGATTTGTCGTTCGTACAATTTGCGTAACTCTTTTTGCGGTTATCCACTTATGCCGGGATTGGAAGATTTGTTTTTCATTCAGTTTGCGAAAGGCGCAGTATTCGGCGTCAAATCCGCATTTCAAATGCGTCGGTGCCTTTTGTTTTATTCACTGCCTTAAACAGGTTTCAATCGCATGCAGGAAACTTCGAACAATCAGTGTTTTTGTTAGTTTCTTTCGCAAGTGTAAAGGCGACTTTTTATTACATTGTTGCTGTTTTAAGCGATTTTTATTTCGTCCGAGTAACCCCATCTCGAATAAATGAAAGACTGTACTTTTTCAAGAAAGAGAGATCATAATTCGGACGATGCTACGTAATTACAGACGTATCTATATAAAATAGAATACCAAAAAAATATTTGCTTTCTATTCGCGGCGAAAGCAAATACGTTTCAAATATATCCGGAAATAAATTAAAATTGGCAATTTAACAGCACAACTAATATCGGAAAATTTTTTTTCAATGAATAAATAAAAATAACAATTCGGCCAATTAGATTAGCAAATTACGTCATTTAAAACTAAAATTGTCGTTATACGATTAAGATTTCCTACTTTCTTATTCGTATAACGATAGTAAGATTCAGAGATAACGTTTTTTTTGTTTTTCTTTTACTCTTACGAGCGCGACAAAATAAAATAATTCGAAAATGTCCTGCCTATGTGTAACATTCTACACGGACGCAGCTAAAGCACACTCAACTGACGGTCATCGCCCACTACCTGTTCATTTGAGGCTTGTGATGATGTATGAGACTCAATGGCATATGCGGCCGTGGACGCGGAGATCTACGTGTGATATTCTTCTGTTGTCAGTACTTTCTGTGTCTCTGAAGCCCATGGATCAAAAAACGATTAATAGAAAACCTTTGCACCAAACATCCGCTAGTGATTCAGATTTATCAGATGTTATATAGGCTGTCCAAGAGGCACTGCTCAGCAGCGTGGTTATGTTCAGCCATGCTGGGGTATCCCCGGAAATATTTGCTCGATCAGCAATTCCATTCCCCGTCGTCGTTGCCTAAGAACAACACGATGATTCGGCCGTATTCTTGGCCAAATGCTTGTCCGCATATATTCAGCTTTGGGCCTCCAGCCAGACTTTCGATCCATTAAAGCGCCACAATTGAACCGCGGTGGTCTGAGGAAATCATGTCTCGTACAAAGCTCTGAATCGGCCACGAACAGGATGTAGCCTGTTTCACGACTTTATGCTCCGGGGGAGAGCTCCGCCTCCTACAATCTGCTCATTCTGCAAAACATCTACCGTCTCCCACATACCATGTATAGGCCTAGTCTTTTGTAAAAAACGCTATTTAACTTTCAAAGAAAAAGAGCGGGAAATTAGCTCCCCCCTCTATGACGGAATTTCAAAATCAAATAAATAGTATCTGCGTTTTGTGCTCCCCTCAACTGCGTTGATAACTAAATATTTTGAACCGTGCTATAGCACGAAGTTTTAGCAAAAATCATCTAAGAGGGCTTGTCGATAGTTCCCAAAATTTAGAGATTTTTAAAAAACCACTATATTCCCAGATAGTAATAGTTTTGTACCGAGAATTGTTATGATATTTAAAATTCTGGCGCTGAACATAACGCGGAGTATTGGAAAAAATTGAGCTGTCGGCTGATAACCCCTCCCCCTTTTTCAAGAGGAAAAAAAATAATCAGGTAGTAACAGTTTTGTGCCGAACTGAACTAATAATAAAACTATTTTCTGTCGCACCTATTTGCAAGCAGTTTTTTCAAAACGAAGATATAAAACTTGATGAAGGCTTCTCCAAAGTTTCAAAATTTTCACAAAGCCAATATATCCGGAAGTCTCGTAGTCATTCAAATATCTCATTGTGTCTATATTTTTCAATTGACTCGAAAATGTCGAAAGCCCATCAAAATTTTATTTTACAACAAGTTATCCTGAAATAATAGTGACAGGGTAGTAGATTGCCAATAACGGCCAATTTGTGTTCAAATAACAATATGACTATCAAGACTTAGCGTAATATTGTATGAAAATAACGTCGGATTCCGGTTAATAGTTTCATTTATGCGTTGCATGCAGCTTGTCGATTTTGTTTCTGTAATTTCGTGCGGTTACTTTATTTATTTTTCGGCGTAAATTTAACGAATCCATTATTGTTTCCATTTCCTTTTTTTTTTTATTTTGCCTCATGTTAATGATTTCAATAGGCGCAACTGGCGCTCAGCTTTCGCTCAAGTTTTTTCGTATACGACTTATTAAATGTATAACTACCTATGGAAATATATAAAAAATAATCCATCACCTCCCATATTAAATCCATTAATAAAATTACACAAACCAGATAAACCAATTAGACCATTAACTAATCACATAACTGCACCATCATACTATGTAGCAAAATATATTAATAAAACATTAACAAATTTAATACAATTAAATAATAAATTTGCAATTACAAATAGAAATGAACTTATTAATAAACTTAAAGATATTCAAATTAATAATAAATGCTTATTAGTATCATATGACATAGTAAACTTATATACAAATATACCCATAAATGACTTAATTAAAATTACAGAAAAAATCCTAAAAAAGAAAAATATTAATCCTGTACAAATCACTGAAATAATTAACATAATCTCAATATTAACTAAACAAAATTATTTTAAATTTAATAACGAAATATTTATACAAAAATCAGGACTACCAATGGGATCACCAATTTCATCATTATTAGCTGAAATAGTATTACAATATTACGAGGACAACATAATAACTAACAATTTACGATTACACCACATTATTTTCTATGTAAGATATGTTGATGATATTTTTTGTATTTTTGATGAAAATTCTAATCACCACATGCATTTTTTAAATTTTATAAATCACATTTCACCAAATTTACAATACACTATAGAAATTGGAAATAATAATACTATAAATTATTTAGATATAAATATACAAATAAATAATAATAACATAAATTATAACATATATCATAAAACAACACAAACAGACGCCATCATAAACAAAACATCAAATCACCCAAAAACACATAAATACTCAACCTTTATAGCATACTTACACAGAATACACAATACCCCAATGAATAACAGAAACATAAATAATGAAATAAATCTGATTAAACAAATAGCAAAAAATAATAACTACAATCCAAATATTATTGACAAATTAAATCAAAAAATAATAAACAAAATAAAACATAAAAATAAAAATATAATAAATCAATCAAAAACTAAAAAAGAAGAATGGATAACATTTACATATATTAATCAAAATATAAATACATTAACAAACATTTTCAAAAATAATAAAATAGGATTTAAAACAAACAATAAACTATTAAATAAGTTGATAACTCTAAACTCAGAAAATAATAATAATGACACCATATACAAAAAACCAGGTATATATTTATTAAGATGTAATAATTGTAATAAAGTTTACATAGGACAAACAAAAAGGAATTTCAAAACTAGATATAAAGAACATGTATACGCAATTAAATATAAGTATCTTGATAAATCAACATTTGCTGATCATATAATACAACAAAACCATACAATAACTTACAATATACAAACAGATATGCTAATTTTAAAAATAGTTACAGATAATAAACTCTTAAATATAGCTGAAGAATATTACATTAATAAATACAAAGATAAAATATTAAATATACAGCAAACAATACAGCAAAACACATTATATAATATAAAACTTTATGAAAACCAAAAATAAAATATTAATAGTTTTATACGAATTCATACACATCATTTAATTATATTGTTCCATATTATTCAATTGTAACTATATATTTACTTTATTATATTCAATTCATTATTATTTATTAAATTTAAAAATTTTATATTACATAGACCAACAATTATAATATATCGATCTATATCTTTAATAATGACCAAACATGTAAATAAATAATACAACAAAATTCAGTCCATGAATATGTCAAGTAGACGAAACCGGTAGGACGGATTTTTATATATATTTTTTGTGAATAATAATGTCTGTAACTTTTATTTTAAGTAATAATTTAATATAAATAAATGTTGTATGTTTTAACGAATTAAAAGGTACTTTGTGTCCGTGTAATATTTAAAACTATAACTTTGTAACGTAATTTAAGGTTTAAAAATACATAACTTATAATACCAGTACTACTTAATCAGTTTCGAGGTAACCGTAGGAAAGCAAGGTCTTCTCAATTTGGAGTCAGAGTCAGAGAATGAAGAAAAATTACTTTTATTTTATTTAGTAGGTAATAAAAACAAAAAAAAAAGCATTGTTTATATCGAAGGGGAAGTCAGAGTTCATGTCTGTTATCTTGCAAATGACGTTTTTAAGGGGAGTTTTATGGTTTAACTATAAGACAGTTTGATATGAAGACTACGAATTAAAAAAAACAAAAAAAAAAGTAATAATTCCCCAATAGAAAAAAGGAAAATACGAATTCTCTAATTATAATGACGATGATTAAAATGATTTTGAATGAAAACGGTCATCGTACCATTTAACCCGAAATTCCTGATATGTAAATGAATTATCTACGAATCTTCAGAGCAATAACCTTTCGATTGCTGGTGGATCGTTTTGACTTTCAAGTGGATTTCACAGCTGCCACAGAAGGAACACATTCCTCCTAATTGCAAACTGTGTCTTTGAATCAATAACCTTTTCTTTCTGTTATTTATCGAACGGTTCAGGGCCGTGCATAGAATTTTGTAAGGAACGGGAACGTTGAACATTTTGCTTCGCATATTTATTTTATAAATAACAATAAATTTTTAACTAATATTCATACTATTAATAATTTCCGTCTACATAAATGAATTACCCCCCGTATATGAACATTAATAAAAATTACGTTATTGATCATACTCGTAATAAAAATTTTTTCCTTAAGATATTAATGAAGTACCTAAAAATATGGAGCATGTTTCTTCGTATTTTTTCCCCTTAAATGTAAGAACACCCTAAAAAATCATCAATATTTGTATTAAATTTTTGATTTTTTTCAGATTTTTGTGTATTTATAATAACTATTTCAGTTCTAGTGGGATGGGAGAGTTAACCCCCTTCCGTGGACACGGCCTTGGAACAATTACATGTGAATTCCATATTGTGTGCGTTGACGACACAAACGCTCACATTCATTTTACAAGGAACACAAAAAAAAATAAATAAAACCCATTAAAAATTGAAATGTATTAATAAACAGTTCTGTTTGAAGTAAATGTTCGATTGCGTTAGATTATTTAGTATTATCTAAATATTTTTTAAAATATTTTCGCTGGTACGAATTCTTTTAAGTATTGAAAAAAACTAATTTTCCAAGGGACAAATAATTTCTTCTTCTCTTTTTTTTTTTTTCGCTTTTCGTTTATACAAATATCTTTACGTAGTGTATAATCAGGATTATTCGGAAGGTTTTTTAATCTCAGTTTCATATATTCCTAAATTTTTTACTGTACGCAGGACACATAGTATATGCGCTACGTATTTTGTAATAGCATTGCTAATGGAAAAATAATCGATTTAATTTAATCTGCAAAATTATTTTATTTTCCCCATTTGCGGAGTTATTAATTTACGAACAAAAAAGCAAAAATTTATGACATAATGCAAAATTTAAATCAAAATTCGTATAATGCGTAAATTAGTTTAATAGGTAGCGAGTCTTTGAAATTTTTTTATACGTTAGCCTGTTTTAATTTATATATGGCTTATCTTTTTGGTCTAGGTACTTGGTTGACGGCCCAAAGAATAAAAAAAATGAAAAAAAACACAGTTTATTTAATTTTCGATATATAGTAATAACGTGAATAAGGTGTCTCCACGTTAGTGCTCTCTGTCAGCTGTTATTCCTAGATTTTTAAATTATCGGATACGAACAAGTAATTCTGAACCGAAACTGATTATTTTATGTATTAAATTATTTTTCAGATGTCTAATTACACACAATACGAAATGACTTTTATTATGATTGGTATGAATCTGATGGGTCTATAATATTTAACCGAAGTCAATTTTTTTTTTTTTTTTTTTTTTTGGAACAGACGATTAAATAATTTACTTTTATCCGTCATAACCCGAGTCTTTATTTAAGTTTTTTGATTATGGCTTTCAGTAATTTCTCCGTAAATATAAAATGATGTACCTCTCTATTTTCCCGTCCAAACTATTACTTAATCGATAACCGTTTTAGGGACTTCTGGTAACTATGTCGTCTCATCTGCAACTGCTTTTTCCCGTGTGTTCGCAATTTCATTTATTGTTTTCTAAATTCTTTTCAGTATCATTATTTGTGTTTTCGCGCTTTATTTTTTGTTCCGTTTATCTCATATATTTGACTTATTTCTTGTATAAGTTTTTTTAAGGCTTTCCTTCGTACTGTGTTTTTTCTTACATTGTTCACAGCTAACATGAATTAAGTATTTTTCTGTTTATTTATTCCATTTCATGGATAATCTCCCTTTTTTATTTTATTCTTCGTTTTTTTTTTGAAGTTACGAATTTTCATAAAATTCATTAAAAACCAGCCTCGTCTTCGTTAATTACCTCCGATCTGCTAATATTGAGTATTCTCGGCTAATTATTATTATTTACCTTATATTATTTTAACACGATCTCATTTAAATAGTTTTTTTTTGTTTTTTTTTTTTTTTATTATCGTTCAATTCGTGTATTAATTTTCATCAGGACTAAGTGTAAACAACTGAAAAAGAAATTTACCTGCAATGTGTGGTTTTAATAATTCCACGGGTAATAATGTACGTAAAACAAGAGTAATTATTAAATAGTTGATGCACTAATTTCTTTTTATATTATAACTTTATATTTCAGTTTTAAATGTTTAAGTCCATTTTCCGTGTTATTACATTATTAAAAATTTATAAAAACATGTGTTACAGAGAAAATTATACTTTAAAAATATTAAAAAGAGCCGAAACATGTCGGCTTTTTTTAATATTTTTAAAGTATAATTTTCTGTAACACATGTTTTTATAAATTTTTAATAAAGTATATTACAACTCTTACATCCTATGAACAATTAAATATTAAGAACTGGTATATAATAATATCACTGTAATGTGAAAGCAAAAAAAAAAAAAAAAAAAAAATTATTTAATTTTAAGTGTAGAAAAATTTGTTAAATTTCCAATTTGTCTAAGAAGTTTAAAACTATATTATGAATAAGGTTAGAAGTATTTTCTAGTGTCCGCACAGTAAGTAAAATAACCACGTTACATTTAATTTACAAATGGAAAAACAAGATAAATATTTAATAAAGTTCCATTTCGAAAATATCACAATAAAGCATTGTGATGTAAATGAATAGTTTTGGTTATGCACCAGTAAGTACTCAGTGTCGGATATAATGTCTGCAAATACCGCGTGGCGTGCGAACCATGCTTACTAAGAACTAGTAGATAGCTCACGAGTGTTTTCTTTAATTAAATTCACGCAAATATTTAAAAAGCGGGCTTGTTGCATTTATAGTTTTGCAGTTTATTATATAGCCGATTAATTTAAAATTTGAAGGTATAGTTTGTTTTTTAAGAATTTTGTACAATGCACGCTTATATACTCTTTCATTTAGGACAATATTGTGTTTGTACCATTACACATTGTGACCTTTTTTGTCGCGGAATAAATGAATTCTCATCATCGAATTAAATGAATTCAGTCGTCGTCGAATGTAAAATTAATAATGACTCTAAAATAAACTCGTCTAAGGAAATACCGGAGAAAATGTAAATTTAACGTTGCCACAATCAATCATAGCCCGCATAGGGCTCGATAAAGAAACCAGCATTTAAAGCAATGTTTAAGATGATCCCGAAAATAAGATGTCGGAGGCAGTTAAGGTAGAAACGATTTGGAACATGAAATCATCAGCGCCATGCAATGAACAAGTTCATTCGGTGGAAGCGTGCAGAGTAAAACGCGCGCTAAAACTTTAAATAATAGATGGTAGCAATTATCCATCCGGGTAGGTGGTGGCATAGAATTGTTTATTACCAGCGCAATATTCGGTAGGAAATTATCGCCATTTGCGGATACGATCACTTTTTCAAAATCTTCAAATGTTCAAAGATATCGTCAACCACCTAGCATAAACGCTACGTATCATTGCGCGGTATACAATTTTTAATTTTCAGCATAATTTAGCACAAAACAACGTAATTTGTTTGGTTAAATTTGATTTTAAAATTCTGTCGCGAAGGGCTAACTAGACACTGCTGTGAAAAGACACGTAAAAATTAAAATAAGCCAGTCCGAATTATGGTGACTGTGAAAGTTCGCAACGCACAAAGCCTCACGGCACTACGTTACACCTTGTTTCACTATTAAAAATATATTACAAAAAAACGTGTATTACAGAAATTATATTTTAAAAATATTAAAAACATCCGACATGTTTCGGAGTGACTTACTTTCACTAATCGGCATATAAGTTTATCAAATGTAATCGGAGATGCGTGACAAAAAAATTTGAATTACGCGCTCTTGGAAACCGAAAAAAAAAAAAAAAAAAAAAAATGGTACAGTTATGGGCACTGCCGACAGAAGTAAAAACTTAAAACTATGAAATAGCAGTGTTTTTTTTGTTTTTATTTTTTCGGAATTTCTATATTAATTGCAGCATTAAAAATATTAAAATTTCATAATTTGTAACTTCAAATTAGTAACTAATTAGTCTGGTTTTCACATCTCACTCCGAGCAACAATTATTAGTCCGAGAGCTGATCAACATTTTTCGGTAGGTATTTGAAGCACTTCGAAAACTTGCTCAATATGTCCTTTAGTAATACCTAAATGTGCGAAAAGACAGACCTGGCTGAAGGGTTAGGGGACTTAAGCGACTCTTAAATTTTTAAAGAAGGGGAAATTTTTTTGCAAAAAATGTAGTTGAGGCACGATGAAATTTTAACACGTTAAAATTTAGTATTTGAAGAGTTAAAAAAATCAAAAAGCCAGATCATTTACCCGGGGGACAAAAGTGTTGCCAGGTGCTTGCAAAGTTACGTTTCAAAAAAATCGAAAAAAATTCACTTGAGGCACGATGAAATTGATACAGGATAATATATTCGTGACTAAAAATAAATATTTACAAAAAGACAGGTGGTTTCGGTTGGACATTTTACCTGCCAGGCGATTAAGAATGTTCAACGTGAGTGTGAGTGAGAGTCTATGGGTAGGGGTTAAAGTGTAAGAAGGAGCGTATATCTTACGAGAGTTAGACGCAAAACTGGAAACTAATTACGACAATAATTTACATAAGCATAAAGAAGCATTTGATGAAATTTGTGGTTTTATTCATCAAAGTATTTTGGAACAGAAAACATTCCACCCTTAGTTATGTAGATATAATAACGAACATAGCGATAACAAAAGGTGAAAAGTATGACGTCTTCAGTAAAGTTTACTTTAACATGAAATTGAAACAAAAATATATATACACAGATGAGTTACAAATAAATATTAATTAACAATAAAAAAATTGTGGGACCAAAAGGTTATTTAGTCAATGATGACTTGTTTTCTCTTATAGAAGAGAAAGAATGCTGCTCTTATTTTACGGAAAACAATTTTATTTCAAGTGAGTCTAGGTGCCGTAATAGCCCAGGTAGTTACACACGGCGCCTAGATTTATATTTGTAAATTTAGTATTATAAAAAAAAAAAAAAACATGGAAAAAACACCATTACCCGAAAATTTGCACACCTCGGATTTCTTGGACGGAGAAAGCGAAAGACCCCACAAATAATAAAAGATTTTTATTCGGCTGTATTTTTCTGGTATCGCTACAAAAGTATAAAATCCACGGAACATGAACGAAAATGTTTCTCATTGGCCGACGATTTAATTTTTAATGTTACACGTGGAAAAATAAAAACCAGTAAATATATTACACTATGACATTAAAAAGTATAACGAGTTCCCGAAAAGTTGTTGAGATCATAAATAGGTATATTGCTGCAGCTACCATACGATTGAAGAATTAGAAACAGAGGCTACATCGTTTTCATCAACCAGCCGATCCATGTTGTGTCTTGAAGGTTCTGTTACTGAAAATGGATTATGTACTGGAGTAGCGTTTGACAACTTCGATCGTTTTGTTGACACTGCCTCAGAGAAAGGCACATTACGCGACACTGTTGGTATCATAATTTATCAAAATATATTTCCGGTAAACAATTTAGAAGACGATGTTTTTGAAGAAGTGCAAGAAGAATAAACTCTAACCTACCCATAGCGCTACTCATTCACACTCACGTTGAACATTCTCAATCGCCTGGCAGGTAAAATGTCCCACCGAAACGACCTGTATTTTTGTAAATATTTATTTTTAGCCACGAATATATTATCCTGTATCAATTTCATCGTGCCTTAAGTGAATTTTTTCGATTTTTTGAAACGTAATTATGCAAGCATCTGGCAACACTTTTGCCCCCCGGGTAAATGATCTGGCTTTTTGATTTGTTAACTCTTCAAATACTAAATTTTAACATGTTAAAATTTCATCGTGCCTCAAATTACACTTTTTGCGAAAAAAATTTCCCTTCTTTAAAAATTTACGGGTCGCTTAAGCCCCCTAAACCTTCAGCCAGGTCTGTCCTTTTGCATTTAGGTATTACTAAAGGACGTATTGAACAAATTTTCGAAGTGCTTCATATACCTATCAGCTCTCGGCCTATAATATACATGTTTATGTGGTTTGTTTATTAGTCAAAACATATGACGGGCTGTGCAGGCGTAATAAGAAACATAAATACAACTTAATTGAAATAATAATTATTATACACTTATATTATTTATGCGTAGTATTTACATTTATATAGATTTAAATTTAAACGAACTCAGTTTTCAACATTATTTTCACTGTTTGCATCATTATCATCATTAATTTTAAGAAATAATTAAAATAATAAATACTTTTATAATAATAACAAACGACAATATCGACAAAAACAAAGACGGCAATGTCAACAGTATTTATTATTTTATGGAATTAGCAATATAGTGTAGTTATAGGAATTTTTACAATATTTCATTATTAAGTAATGTTCATGATAATTTACACTGGAATCATAAACTTTCATTATTCCCCATATTAGTAATCCTAATGAAATTAATTAAACTTTTATGTTTCTTTTTGTAGTTTATTACTGATTATACGGTAGTCGGTGTAGCGAGGAGTAGAGGCGAGGCGTTAGCGGTTTTATTTTGATACTGTTAACATTAGCATGTCCGTGACGCACGTGACGTGATCCATAAGTTTTCCTCAAAACCAAAAATCGCTAAACGCGCCTAAAGAAGTTTTCACTTCGGAAAAAAATTACAAATTTAATCGGAGTGCCGTTTTAAAGTCTAAAAATCGGTTTTTTATACTCTCCTTTTCCTTTTTCTGTTTATTTCTTACAAATTGGTGGCGTATTTCGGCGAATAATTTTAATTTTACCGTTGAAGAGTACGTTTTGGCTTCGTTACCCCATTTAAACGACAACGTAAAAAGTATAAAACAGGTTTTAGGTTTTAAATATTTCTTTAAATCAAAAATAAAATATCTAAAATTTGGACACTTTTGTTACTTTTTCGTCTTGGTTTTATCGTGCTTTTTAATATTCACTTCAGTTCTCTTTCTTTTATGATTTCCAGCTTACTATTTTTTTTCAATTCAACAATTACTGCTGATAACGTTTAATTAGCGATCGTTCTGTGCAGATTTGACACCCTTTTATTCACACTTTCTGCCAAGATGTGATAATAATCATAAAAAAATATATATATATATATTAATCTAACAACGCTTTGGAATAATTAAAGTTTAGTAAAATGAATCCGGCTGGGTAGAAATATTCGATATTTGCAAAAATGTTATCAAGAAAATGTAATGATTAATGCACAGTTACAGTATTCACTGATATAAAAGAAACGTGCGACAATGTTAACTTAAATTTTGTAAAATTATATACTGGCAGGTTGATGAATATGTGAAAGGAAAAAAAAAAGCAACCGAAAGAAAAGGAAGATTCCAGTAATATACTAGAAGATCTAAGTAAAATTGGCATTAGGGGCAGTGAATGAAATTACAATAATAACATAAATGAAAGATAAAAATCAGTTACATTTATAGCGCGGAACAATATGAAATGATAAAAAGGAAAGTGAGAAATTAAAAAAGGAAATAAACAAGCTGATTGTGAAGAGACAAAAAACTATTAGAAATTGTTCATCAGGGAGATTAAGTAAACAACTCAGTAACTGAATAAACGATTTCGAAAACGAAAGCAGTATAATGAAAAAGGCGAAAATGTCGTCAATACTGGAACCGTACGGTAGATGGTATACAAGGAAAACACACGGATTATTTAGTGAAAATTGAAATAATCCAAGATCAATTAATACCAGAATGAGACGCCTAAAAGCAGAAAATAATAGATTGAGAAATAGTAAATAATGGTATTCGCCTGATCGATTGATTTTTGTAAAATGTCTATAGCGAACAATTATTTTACAACGCGAAATAAAAAGAGCGCAAAGGAACTGCATTATAATTATAATATAAAATCCTTTAATTATCTGTTAAAATATAAAAATATATTAAATTGTAACAAATTTAAACGTATAAATGATTATACACTACTTAGAGACGTTTTATAGTCTATCATCGGCTAAAATTTAATACAAAGTATGTGTGATCAGAACAAATTCTAAATCGCGTACGTTTTTAGAATTTGTTCCAATCACATACTTTGTGTTGTTCTAAATTTCAGCTCATGATGGGTTATGCCCGGAAACGTTTCTACGTAGTACAATCGTTTATACATTTAAATTTCTTTGTTATTACGATTTAATACATTTTTGAATTATAATTATATGTAGTTTCAAAGCCCCGCCGGGGGGTACTTTGTAACTTCCGGGCCGGAGCTCAATCGAGGACCGGGCGCGTCCACAAGTGGCGGATTTTGGAATGGTCTGCAGATATGTAGGATAGCTGCAAATTAGACGTCAGTCAAATAAGCAGTCGCGGACCAAGAGCGGCTACTGGCGAAAGGTCTCAGGCAGACGATTCCAGTAGTGGCAGGGCAATAGACACGAGGTGATGGAGAAACAGGTTTGGGAACTATCTACGAAACTCTGTCTTCCTAGGACTGTTTGCTAACCCTTGGCCAGCTGAGGCCGTCTGTATAAATAAGTCTCACCTGCTATCTCATTAGCAAGGTCTTGCGGTTAGGGTATTCACCGAAAGGCTAGGGTGTCACTCCGAAATAATGGCATCTTCTTCCTTTCCTTCCTTCTTCCCTTTCTTTTCCTTTTTTTCCCTTATCTCCTTTCTTTTCCCTATCTTTCTTTTCATCACGAATATTTCCTAATCGTCCCTGTACTATGCCAGCATTATTGCATCAGCGCTGGCAGGTCCAGTCGTCGTTCCTTGCCACTGGATCGCCTGCCTATACTGAATAGGTGACATAAGAGATTTTTTTTTTCTGCGCTACTCCTCTTATGTTCCCATTAAGCGCGGCTATACTGATTCTGTCCGTTTCAACCTCTACATTTTATGCATGAAAATACCGCAAATGAAGAATAATGCTGGATTCGCGGGGCGAATGTTAATCCATTCATCAGGCAGCGGACGATCTTCTGTAGCGATGTAGGGTTGGTTTGAGTTCCCCCGTGCCTACACGGTATAGAACTCTCCAGGAAGCAACACTTTTGCGATCTAGATATCGAGCTAACAATAAAAGTTAGAATTTCCTATCACGGAATGTTAGAACGTTGCTAGATTGTGAGAAGAATAGCCGTAATAATAAGAGAATTAAGAAGGTACAATATCAATATTTTTTGAGTGAAACATGGATGTCCGATGAAGGTAAACTTATCGAAGTTCACTCAGGATATACGTTATAATCGGTAAGATGCCCTTCCAGACCATAAAAGATAACATAGAATCGGAATAGCCATAACAAATACACTAACACACTATATCACTGCAGAACCGGTTGGAATAAGCGAGCGGTTAATGACGATGAAAATTCGACTACCTAAAGCTCCTGAAATAACAATAGTAAGTGTATATGCACCAAATCTAGACAGCGAAACCGGATTAAAAGACTCCTTCTATGAAGAGCCAGAATAAGTAATAAGGCAAGCGAGTATCTAATTATAATGGGAGACTTCAATGCATGAGTCAGCAATAATTTCCATGCTTGGAGAGATGTAATCGGGCCACATGGCATTGGAAAAGTAAACGAAAATGGAGACCGTTTGCTCGATTTCTGCGCTAAAAATAGCCTGTTTATAACAAATACTAATTATACATTAAAAGACATACACAAGGGCACATGGATACATCCGTGCTCAAAACAGCCTCATATTATAGACTATGTGATCTCATTAAGCAAAGACACAAATGCGACTGTGTAATAACACGGGTAATGCGAGCTGCAGATGGCGACACGGATCATATGCTTGTTCGTTCTCGATTTAGATTTAGACACTGTACTCGGTAGTGGCAAAAAGTTAGTAAAGTTAACAACAACAGAAGGATTACCTATGATCTTAATGTTTTAAAATAGAAAATTGAAAACCACAATGATGGAAACTTTTAAAGCAAAGGGATCAAACGGGAAACAGTTCTGCCACGTGCCATTGGAATCAGTTAAAAGAAAAAATAAACATAGAGCGTGTAAAACAGTTATAAAAAGAAAAAACAAGAGGACTGGTTCGAAAAAATTATGGCAGATGAAATTGGAATATACTTAGAAAAAGGAAAAAGAAAGCATCTATAGACTGGATGGCAGATAAAGGAAATAAGGACAAACGCTGTAAAGCACTTGTTTAAAAACCAATGGTGGACAAACGAAACCAAAGAAATACAAACACTGACAGATAACAATAACTCACACGGCTTCTTTAGTGTTGTAAAAAGCTTATATGGCCCTAAATACCAGCGCAAAACAACAGTAAAAGATGTGTCTGGCAAATTGCTAAGGAATCGCGATGAAATACAGTCAAGATGGAGACAATATCATGAAAGGCTGTTAAACAATGAATGCATAATTGATTCTAATGTTCTTAACTACTTTCCAAACAATGCGGTAAATGAAGAACTCGACTCAGCTCCTACCATTCAAGAAGTCAACACCGCTTTCAAAAGTTGCAAAAACAAGAGGGTAGCAGGTGTGGCTGTCATCCCTGCCGATATATACAAAGTTGGAGGAAATGAAATAGCAGTACGATTGCATGCACGTATATGGGCAGAGGAAGACATCCCACAAGATTTCAAAGATGATCTATGTTAATCAATATTTACAAAAACAAAGGCGATAAAGCTGTCTGTGATAATTGCAGAGGTATTTCGTTATTATGCCCGTCTGGAAAAATTCTCAGTAAGATAATGCAAACAAGACTACAATCACTTTTAGATGCTTGCATGCCGGAAGAACAGTTTCCGGAAGCAAAGAAGTACGATAGATATGGTTTTCTCAACGCGGCAGGTTATTGAAAAAGCCAGGGAACAAAGCACTAAGTTATACATAGCTTTTATAGATGTCAAAAAAGCTTTTGACTCGGTGAGTAAGGACGTATTACGGACGTGTTTACAAAGCATTGGATGTTCACCAAAGATGCTAGGAGTAATTCAGCAGTTGCATAATGGCATGAAAACTTCTGTTATTACCGATACCGGAATCTCAGATTCATTCGATATAAACACCGGAGTCAAACAGGGCTACGTACTTGCACTAATATTGTTCAATTTTTACATAAGTGTAATCCATACTGTCTTCAGGCAGCATACCTCTAATACCGGTGCAAGAATAAAGTTCCGCTTTGATGGTGGTCTATACAATTTGGCCAAATTTAACTCAAAACAAGCGACTAAATATTTTACAATTGAAACCCTGCAGTACGCGAGTGACTGTGCTTTGTGAAAAGCTTGATGTACTACAAAATGTTATAACTTACTTGGAGAAAGCATATCGCAAATTCGGCCTAAAGGTAAATTGTGAAAAAATTGAGATTTTGCAAGTAAACATAAATGCTAATGATACAACTGATCTATATGTAGAAGACAAAAAACTGAGAAATGTGAACACCTTCAAGTATCTTGGAAGTTACGTAAACAATGACGCGAACTTAGATGACGAAATTGCTTATCGAATTAGAAATGCAAATTCATCATATGGCAAGCTTTAGCAGAGGGTTTTCAAAAATAAAGACCTGAGTACAACAACTAAGGTTGCAGTATACAAAGCTGTAATACTGCCAACATTATTATACGGAAGTGAAACGTGGCCGATCATGAAAAGACATATCAAAAAGTAGGAGGTCTTCCATCAAAGTGTGATAAGAAGAATACTGAAAAAAAGCGGGAAACACCATAACTCAAATGAGAAAGTGCTCTAGACCTAGCAGTAGTTCAGTCTATTGAACAAATCCTGTCTGCAAGGCGCCTGAGATGGGTTGGGCATGTAACACGAATGAAGGATGATCGCGAACCAAAGAAAATGCTATATGGCGTACTAGACGCTGAAAAGCGACAAGTTGGTAGACTAAGTTAAGCTATAAAGGTGTACTGGCAAACGATTTAAAAACTATGAAAATAAACCCAAGAAAAACTGAGCGGGAAACAATTGCACAAAACAGGAACAAATGGAGTTCCATCGCAGAGAATATAATACAGAAACTAACAATGGCGCGTAACAAAAAGAAGAAAAAAGCAACGTCAATTAATCATGGTGTGTCCACAAGCAACCAACATCAGATAGTCTGTCACATGACTTCCGGGCAAATCACCGTATTGGCTTAGTGTCCCATCTTCGACACAAACATCAATATAAAGCGGCACTTATTACTCGACAACGAGGAAGATAGAATATTAATAATAATAATAACAATAATAATAATAATAATAGTTTCAAAGCAGTCGTGTTTATGTAAAAAAAGAACAGAAATCGAATTAATAATAATGATGTTTATTTGATAACTATTACAACGATAATCCTAATTATTATTATTAAATTTATAATTCGCACAAACAATAAATGTTAAATGTTTATAATGATAAAAAAAGGGGAAACACAAATAAAGTTTCTTTTAGTTATAAATGCAAAAGAAAAATGCTTAAGTGAATACAGTACGAAAAAGCTCTTAAATACTGAGTTAAACTGTACTTATTTGACATTGACCTATTTTTAATTAAATTTATTCTTTCATTCATGCTTTTATGTTTCGAACGTTGCGGTTTAAATTTGACACCGTTTAATAATGGCTCCATTAGATAATGGTCTTCTTGATGAATCCGTTTCATAATTAATGATAAATCAAAAATTGATGCATCCAACCGTTACTGCAGCTATCTAATCTTTTTTTTTTTTTTTTTTTATAAATGACACGTTCATTATTAAATTAAAATGATTCAGAATTTTTGTTTCGTACATAAATAACAATTTACAAGAACAAGGTTCTTTTAGTTGTATGATAGTGTACACAAGATTGGTAACCATACTTCTCGTAGTAAACTAATATAATAACCCACTATTTAAAATTAACATTTAATTATAACGTATATCAAATAGATCAAATAGATAAATTTTTGTAAGTAAGACACATATGTTATATTTTATTTATCTTTAACTTTATTTTGTATTATTGCCATGATTATGGAGTATGTAACTCCGAAACATATCGGCTGTTTTTTTTTTTTATATTTTGTAAATAATTATTTTCTGTAATATGTGTTTTTACATATGTATGTTTAATAAAGTAATATAAACCAGTTGATGTATTGGTGATATATCGCGCAGGTCAAAAAGGAATGATGTTAAATTTTATATCAGAATTGAAGTTATTTTAAATCGGAAAGTTTTGAACTAGTTTTTTTCTTATGTTGTCATCCAGTGGCAATTACGGCGCTGTGCGCCCAAAAGTCGCACTTGTGCACTTTCCAATTGCATTTCTTTGTCAATCGCTTTATTTGTCTAACTGTCTTTTTACCTTTCCTTTTTTTTTTTTTGTTTCCTAGGAAACGTGCTCGTGTTTCCAAGTTAATTTTTTCCAATTATTATTATTATATTTCTTTTTCAACGTCATTTCACTTTTAAGCGAAAAGGGAAGTTATTGATAAATGTTGGGAAGTCCCAAAAAATCTAAAGAATTTTCCCAATTTTTTGTTTTCTGATTAAAATTCAAACAAACTTTTATCTAAAATAAAAAATGGAAACATCAGAATAACAACATTCACAATCTTTCAGTTAATAGGGATAGTGCGCGTTCATTTCATTTTAATTGTAGTAAATTTTATCGATTTTTTTTTTTTTTTTTTTTTTTTTAAACCCCCCTTTGGGCATATCAACAAAGGATCTTCGCCCAGAAACGAAAGGAAGGAGAAGCATCAGTTAAATGTAGATTCGGTCAGCTATTGATAAGATAAAGGAACTGAGGATAGGAACAACTGAGATCGACGGAAACGATAAGATATACGAGGCACAATAAGGAGTAGGGAGTTTGAGTGACAGCAGATTGGAATACAAAGAGGTACGTTCGTTCACGAGGGATGGACATTCAAAGAGGATATGGTCAGGACCACAGACGGCTTCGTCGTCAGGATGAAGAGGATAATTAAGCGGATAAAGCGAGATGAAAACGAAAACGTGAGGAAGGAAGAAGAGTATGATTCAGACGTAAACGGATAATAGGGACAATAACGGAGCGGCGAAGCGAAGGAAAATCGTAAAACCAAGGCCGCGTGGGAAGATTAGGTTGGATGGAAAAATTTAAGACGAAGGTTGATCAGAAAAGGAAGAAACGTAAAAATCTGACCAAAATCTAACATGAAACTTTTTGCACAATGGGAGTAAATTCGAAACGGGAATTTTAGAGAAAAAAAAGCGGGAGGATACAGCAATCTGAACCAAGGAATCTGCCATTTCGTTACCCTCTATCCCCATATGACTGGGGACCCAGAGCATTTCAATGCGGATAGCGTGAAGTGAGAAGAGAGTGTTATTTTTGATTTGCAAGCCGACGTCTAATAAAGCATTAAAATCACCATCTGCTCCGCTAAATATTAAAAGCGGAGGCACGGCAGAGACCCCCACGCGGTACTACTATTCTTTAGCAATATTTGGCTGCGTAATTGTACGGGCGCCTCTTGAAACAATTTCAGTGAGTTATCATTGATACCCCGGATAATTCTGTCGATAGTAGAAAGACGGAATGAGATAAGGAATGTAACCGAAATAGCCTTTTTGAGGACTGTAAAATGTCGAAGATCAGAAGTCGCCTCCGAATTCTTCAACTTAACATAGAAGGAATTAGCAGAGCCAAGTGCGAATACCTAGAAAGGAAATACGCCGATAGTGTAGACGTCATGCTAGTACAAGAAACACACGCAGTTTCACACCGTGATTAATCCGAAGAGGGAAAATGACTAACTATAAAACCTGTGGCCTTCGTTCATTACAAACAACACGGAATTCTTACCTACATTAAAAACTAGATCACCTCCTACAACGTAGAACACATATCGGCTAAGAATAATGTCTTTGTAATCACTGTTGAAGTTGAAGGGGAAGCGGTATTGCGAATGTGTATAAACCACACTAGATGTCCCGTGGCCCAACCCGTCGGTACCGATTTATCAACCTAGCGTGTCCGTATACGCTGGAGATTTTAACAGTTATTCCCAGAGCTGGGGATGTAATGTGCAAGATGAGAATGGACAAAAAATAATTGAATGGATGAAACCAACCATACTTCTAATGCAGTTAATGTCTCCTTTCCTACTGCTCATCCTTGTTATTTTAAAGAGACACGTTTGACGGTATTTAACTATACCGGGCCAATGTATGTTCCTTTAATTTTTCAGGTTCTAACTCATAGACTATTGACTTGGTTGTTTTTTATGATATATCATATGCGAACCAGTCATAGCTTTAAAGTTATAACAAGTCTATATAATAATAAGATGCATAGATTTCCCTTGCGGAATAATGTCCTCCATTTGTTGTTTTCTCTTAATATTATTTCTTATCTCTTTTCCTCTCCCTTATATTTCGTCATATTTCTGCAGGTTCAATCTTATTTCATTGTTTTCCTTTGCTCCTCTGCGTCTAAATCCTTTTCTCCTCCCTTCTGTCGTTCCTTGCTCGGCGATCCAGATTTGCTTTCCTATTACTTCCTATTTTTTCTTCCACATGATGCACAAGTTTAATATTCTCCAATGGAACTGTCGTAGTCTGATAGCCAATCAACAGTCATTGGAGGGAATACCTGACTCCTTTTCCATTCATATTGCTCTCTTATCTGAAACATGGCTTTCCGATTCTTTTAACATATCCATTCGAGGCTTTACAGCAATCCGATCCGATCGTGTTGATGGCTATGGTGGCGCTGCCATTCTCATAAGAAATGATATCTTTTTTCTCTCCCACGACCATTCCTCTGACTTTTCTTCTAATTCTCATTCACCCAACCTAGTCCATATTTCAATCCCAAATATTTATCCTCAGCCTATTTATATAATTTCTGTATATATTCCTCCTAATTTTGATCTCAACAATTTTCCATTCACACTATTGACTTATCCTCACTCTCTTCCTCTCATTATTGGTGGCGACTGGAATGCTCACTGTCCTTTTTGGGGCTCTGCGCGTCATAACAGAAACGGTCGTGTTCTTGAAAACTTTATGCTTAACAACAATTTTGTCCTTCTTAATGACAACTCACCTACTCTCTACAAAGGTGCACACTCATACAGCTCGGTGGATCTGTCCTTTACTTCTCCCCACTTTGGTCTTAAATGTCATTGGAGAACTTTGGACGGTACCTTCGGTAGTGATCATGTTCCCATTATTCTTTCCTTTCAAAACCTTCTTCCCCCTCCTCCTCCTCCTAATTATCCCAGACCTGCTCTCACTCCCAAATGGTCGTTCAATAAAGTTGATTGGGACAAATTCCGCTCAGTCATCGACCTTTCTCTTCCTTACATACACTCACATACTGATCCTATTCAACAATATAACGCTTTTTCTAATTCCATTTCTTCTGCTCTTGATATCTCCTCTCCGCCACTTCATCATTCCAAAAAAAACTCTTACCTTCTGTCGTCCTCACTTTGGTGGAATAATGATTGCACGAACGCCTTCACGGATAGTGTTTCCTCCTTTCGACTCTTCCGGGCTAGTTCCTCCTTTTCCAACTTCATGGCTCACAAAAGGGCTAACGCCAAGGCTAGATTCATCCTTAAAATGTCCAAAAGAAATTCATGGCGAAATTTTTGTTCATCCTTTTCTAGATCTACCTCTACTTCCCATCTTTGGAGAATGGCTAAAGCTTTTCGCTCCTCCAGCTCCGAACGCCCCTCACACTACAACCTTCTTTCAGAGAAGCTCTCTACCTTTCTTGATTCAATTGCTCCTTCCTATGTACCTTCCCTCGAGAAATCATTGGCTCCTCCCCTACCTGTCACATCTCCTTCTCACTTTTTCTCTTCTCCCTTCAGCTTCAATGAACTCTACGATTCCTTGATCAGTTCTTCTAATTCTAGCCCAGGTATAGACGGCATCCCTATCCTTGTCCTCAAGAACCTCTCTGAGTTAGCACTCAAAACACTTCTGTCAATCTATAATTCCTTCCTGTACACTTCTGCAACTCCACCACTTTGGAATTCCTTTATTATTATTCCTATCCCAAAAAAGAAACCTCCTTCCGTCCAATCTCTTTAGCCTCGTGTTTAAGAAAACTTTTTGAACACATGATTAATAAACGCCTGGTCTGGTGGCTAGAATATAACAATATTTTTCCCGATAATATGTTCGGTTTCCGTTCGGGCCTTGGTGCTACTGACTGTATATCCTTGTTCCTTTCCGACATCTATAAATCCTTCATTCATAGGAAATTTACCATCGCCGCGTTTGTTGATGCCACTGCTGCCTTTGACAATGTTCGCTTACCTTCTTTACAAAATAAAATGCTTTCCATTAACATCCCTCTTCAGTTTACTTCCTTAATTATCAATCTTTTCCGGAATAGAACAATTCGGCTTTCTACTCCCTTCTTCGACGATTCCAGATCAATTTTTCGAGGCCTTCCGCAAGGATCGTGCTTGAGTCCTACTCTTTTCAACATTTACTTTCACAGTCTTGCTACTCTTAACATCCCGTCTAAGTCCTTATTCTTCGCTGACGATATTCTCGTCTATTCCTCCTCTAATAATCTTTCTTCTGCCAATGAGGAGCTTAATTCCTCCCATGCTATTTTGGAATTTTCGTTGTCTTCTCTTCATCTTTCTATTTCTCCTGAGAAGTCTGCCTCTGTAGTTTTTACATTTCGTCCTTTTAACCGTTCCTTAATTAACCTTTTCCTATGTCAACTCTCTATTCCTCTAGTTAACTCTTTCTCCTACCTTGGTGTCATTCTTAATAGTAATTTATCTTTTTCCAATCATATCAACTATCTATGTACATCGGCTCTCAAGAGATTAAATTTCCTAAAAGCGTTGTCCCCCCGGAAATGGGGTGGCGATCCGTATATTCTCCTCATACTTTACAGATCCATTATTCTTTCTAAATTAGACTATTGTTCTTTTCTTTATGCCAGTGCTCCCAAATCCCTCCTTACCAAACTTGATCGCATCCAAAACTCTTGTCTTCGCCTCTGTATTGGTGCTCTGAATTCTTCTCCAACACCTGCTCTCCTGGCTGAAACTGGCTTCCTTCCTTTATTTATTCGAAGACTTTACCTCGGTGAAAGATTTTTGATTAAACGTCTTCATATTCCTCACTCGAAACTCGTGAATTCCTATCAATATATTCTGGACAACTGGCGTTTCTCTCCTAGAAAAATTCCAATCCTTTCACACATATCCTCCCGACTTGTCCTATTCTCTCAGTTTATCCTCTCCTATAATAAATCCCCGTACTTCACTTACAACTTCGTAGAACTGTCGTTTTCTCCCAAGCTATTTTCTCTTCCCTCGAACATTAAATCTCTTTCGTTTCCTGTAATACACAACGAATTTAACCAAACTCTACATTCACTTTTTCCAGCTCACAGCATGGTTTTTACGGATGGCTCAAAATCTGCTTCAGGTGTCGGAGCTGCTTTTATCCTTCTTGATACCAACTATTCTGAGTCTTTTCAACTCCCTCCCTTTTCTTCTATCTTCTTAGCCGAATCCATGGCTATTTTACGTGCTATCCTTTTTATATCCTCAACATCCAATTTATCAAAATTCGTCATATGCTCTGATTCGAAAAGTGTTTTATCAGCCATCTCATCTCCATTCCCTAAACCATCGTCAGATCCTATTATTCTTTACATTCGTTCTTTAATTTATAATTTATTAACATCCCGTTCTATCCTAATTGACCTGTTCTGGATTCCGGGCCACTGCGGCATCGTTGGTAACGATCTTGCCGATTCATTGGCATGTCAAGCTGCAGTAAAGGGCCGTTTCATAGACAGATTCCCCTCCCAATGTCTTTGTCCACTCTCTTATCGTTTCCACTATGACTTTTGGACTGATCTTTATCCGTCTCTTTTCTCCAATCCTAACTTTTTTTACCTCGCTATACAACCCTCTCCACCTACTTCTTCCTGGTTTAATAATTTTCCCTGCATCAGCCGTTCTGTTATTTCTTCCATAATTCGCCTCCGCTTTAATCACAGTCTGCTTCCTGCTTCCCTCTTTCGTTTTAATATTGTTCAGTCTCCCTTGTGTCCCTTCCATCCTCCTATCTTAAATTTGACCTGTTATTCGAATGCTCATCTATCTCCTCAGAACGCGCAGCTCTTTATTCTAATTTGCTTGGCCTTGGCCTCCTGACCCCTTACTGTGCCCACTACATTCTTTCTCTTCCTTCTCTTTCTGTTGTTCCTATATTGGCTATCTTTATTTCTTCTGTTTCTAATCGCTTCCTGATTTAACTTTCAAGTCCCTACGTTTCACTATTTGTTAGTCCTTTGTGCTGGGTAAATGTCCTAAGTTGACGTGCCCAAGATAAAAAAAAAAAACAAAAAAAAACCAAATGACCTTACTTTAGTATACAATGTGAAAAACCCCTAGGTACATTTCACTCAGCAAGGTGTAATAAATCATACACCCCGGATCTTTGTATCCATTCAAAACCGTCAAGAAATATATGTAATGCAAAAAAAGAGGTTGAATCAAGATTCACGAAAGGCCAGTATGCGCCGATTTTAATAGCAACAGGAATATGGAAATAACTACGGTAAATAAGCAAACTAAGATGGAATTTTATTAAAGTTGATTAGGAACAAATCCTAATAGAGCTGGATAATGAGATGGTTAAAATCGAGCCAACGGTAAAGAGCAATGGTTCTGATGATGAATAGAGCACTACTATTCGAAACGTCAACCGAAGAAAAAAATGTGGACGTGGTTGTTACCGAAAAAAATCGACAACTGGATAGACACAGTTGAGTGTCTAGCTATTTCACACATTCTGACACGGATAATGCAGAGGTTAACAGCAACACTAAAATAAAAGCAGATAATAAGTGAAAAGCAATCTACAGAATGATGATGTACCATCAGTTTCTTTTTAAATTGTCAGTATTAACAACTGCAATTAAAGTAATTAAAAACAGGAAAACTCTAGGATTAGATAACGTACTCCCAGAATTTGTTAAAACTTTTGGATTAGAAACAAGAAGCTTCATACTAAACCGGTTTAATACTTGTTATTAGTTAACTCCCTACGATTTAAAAAAAAAAAATCAAAGTTATTATTATCAAAAATCCTGGCAAGGAAGGGGAAGACCCGGCAGATTTTAGGCTAATCTCCAAAAAATTGATCCGAAAATTGAAAAAATACGTTTTGTAATATCAAGCTGGTTTCGGTCTGGGAAGATCATGTTGCAACCCGATCATGGCTCCTTAACTACATTCATCGAAACGAAAATCTCACAGCCGTTTATACTGTGCGCCGAGAAGGGTTGCTTCTGCAAATAACCTGTGTGATACTCTGCCCTGAAATAGTGACGCTATTCGGAAATATGTTGGCGGACAAAAAGTTCGCTGTGTTCGCAGGTACTGAACACGGCCGGTGGCAAAATATAAACAACGACTTACCGCAGGGTTCAGTACTCGCGCCACTTTTATTTCACTTATATGTCCCTGATCTACCATACTGAGGTATTCCAGTACGCAGATGATGTAGGCCTTGCAGTTCAAAGTAACGGCCTAAGATATAGTCTCATCAATGCTTTAATCAGAGTGAGTAATGCGCTAAATGAAGACTTGTCATAAACGCGATAAAAACAGAAACTTCGTTTTCCATCTCAATTCACAGATGGAAAAGTTCTGCAGAAAACGTCTGTTATTTAACCGAACGCTAAAATATCATAGGAGTGTACACTCACATGCAAAGAAAACTTAGGGAAAACTGCCTAAAAAATGAAGTCGAATTGAACCTGTTCGCTCGTCTTACAGGAACAACATGAGGTGCAAAGACTGAACTGCTCAAGAGAATTACACTAGTCATTGGTGTATTCAATTAGGTCGAACAATTGACGAAACTGGTCGGACTAGTTCATTTTATTTATAGTTTCATATATATATATATATCAGTGATTCATTTTTTAATGTTTTTTAATATTCTTAAAATCTAAATGATGTTCTATATTCATTTATGAATTGTCGAATGCCAAATGTCGTTCGTGTAACAAAAAATGTAACATCGGTAATGTTAATGGTCGTTTTTTAAAATTGTTTATATTTATAATATCTATCTTCTTTTATTTAAATAACTACTTGATCCTAAATTATTCTCCAGCGAGTTTTTCGTGGCTTTTGACAGGAGATTAACTTGAAATCGACGTGTATCCTTTTAAAAGTATTTCACCTTAAATTTCTTCCTATTATAGAATACCTTTCCAAGTCTAGACTTAATATTAATCGAAAATCACATCGATTAACGTCTAGAACTCCTTTATCCCCTTGATAGGATCAGTTATGTCTACGAAGTGTGCTCTGCTGCTTCTCATTCTACAAAAACTAGATGCAGTCCACCATTCTGCTTTACGAGAAATCTCGGCTGTTTACTATATAATACCGTGCGACACCTAACTAATGTATTTCCATTAAAATACTACCGATCCCTGCATGGCTTTTAATCCTTAATGTCTTATCAGATAAATTCTAACTGCTCGCAAAATTTTTCGGCTAATCTTACCTTCCTCAAAGTCTTAAAGTTTATAATCTGTTATTGCAAACGTACGATTTTCTATAGAAGTAAAGCCCGGCAACACAAAATGTCTCAAAATTCTAGGAATTGCAATCTATATTTATAAATTTTTCAATTTCTTTGATTATTACAAGTAACATGGTGTACCACATCATTTACCGAAATACACTTCAGAAGTGGTTGCAAAGTACCACACGGATGGAGTAAAATCAATAAGCTAAAGATCCTCCACCAACAGTTGTACATTTGGAATTAACGGAGAAATACCAAATTGCAACGCATTTATCAGACTATCGCTCTCTTCTAGATTTGGAGTTATATCGAATCCCGTCTTGTTTAAAAACAAACCTATCAGAAAATTAGATGTAACTCTAAAATCATACAGAGTTCAGTCATTAATAAAATTACTGGACGGGATGTCATCGGGTCTTGTGTGGCATTAAAACCGTATAGTACAGCGTTTCCTCCATCGTGTAACCTATAAATTCTTCAATAACAGCTCCGATGGGACTAGAAACCGGAGAAAAATTAGCTAAAAATAAGGACCATAACTTTTTGTGATAACTGCCAGACCTCTAAAAGTTCAATAACAGTAACAGTATTAGAACGTTTTTAGTCGGTAACCCCATCTGTGCGATTATTCGAAAAATATTATTAAGCAACATTCAATTTTAGGAGCTCAGAAAGGAGAGAAATCCGCTGTTTCACTGTTTATAGAATATTTGATAAATCGCACGGGCAAAAGAAAATCAAAATCGCTTTTCCCGGCTTGTCTTAATAAAAAATATCTCTCAGTTCGGCTTCAGAAACGGTTTTGGCACCCGTGAGGCCTTGTTTGCAATTCGAATACTAACCCAACGCTGTCGTGACATGAATGTTGATGTTTACGCATGCGCCATCGATTATCAAAAAGCATTTGACTGCGTAAACCACGAAAAACTGTTCGAAATTTTGAAAAGTATTCCTACTGATAGGAATGATCTGAGAATAATAAGTCGCCTATACTGGAATCAAACTGCCGAAATTCGCGTCGAAAATACCATGTCAGAGGAAGTAGTGATCCAAAAAGGAGTGCGTCAGGACTGTGTCATGTCTCCCTTACTCTTCAACGTATATGCGGAGGCAATATTTCAAAAAGCACTAAACGATAATATGGGAAATCTTAAAGTAAATGGAGTCACGCTGAATGATCTACGATATGCGGATGACAGCTTAATTCTTGCCTCTAGCGAGAAAGAACTACAACGGATGTTGAATAAAATTGTTGATAAAAGCCAAAGTTACGGATTAAAAGTGAACATCTCCAAAACAAAAGTGATTGTTTTTTCAAAAATCAAAAACCAAATCAATTGCAAAATCAAGATAAAGGGAGAAACGATTGAACAAGTTCAGTGCATTAAATATCTAGGAAGTATACTAGAGGAAAACTGTACATCAACTCCGGAAATACGCAGCAGGATTGAGCAAGCTAGAAGAGCTCTCATCAAAATGAAAAACTTATTCACCCATCAAGACCTGAGGCTCGAAAAATCAGGCTGCTAAGGTGGTTACATCTTCTTTATTTTTCTTTATGGTCTCGCGAGAGCTGGACCCTGAATGCATCATTGGAAAAATAGATTATCGCATTTGAAATGTACTGTTATCGGCGCATTCTGAAAATATCGTGGGTAAAAAAAGTTACTAATATCGAGGTACTTCAAAGAAAGGGAAAGACCCTTGAAGTAATGCAAACCATCAAGAAACGGAAGTACGAGGCCCCAAATACGAAATTCTGAAGGTCATTTTGGAAGGAAAGATAAATGGGAAGAGATCGAGAGGAAGACGACAAAATTCATGGATGGACAATCTTATCAACTGGTTCGACTGTCCTTCTATACAACTCCTCCGATCGGCCATTGTAAAAGAAAATTTTCAATCGTGGATCGCCAACCTTTAATTTGGAGACGGCGGATGAAGAAGAAGAAGAAGCAGCTTGCATTTATGTATGCACAACAATGGGAGATGCGGTAATGAGTTTACTATAAGCTAAATAATTACGCGAATTTTGCAAAATATCGATAAAACAACATTAATCGCGGAAAAAATACAAGGGGGGGATTTTCGTAATTAAATATAACCGGCGTGTAGTTTTTCTGCGAGTTCCGACGCATAATTACAGGAAAACGCGGGGAGCGGATTTCTTATTGGGTTTTCGTTATGCCGTCACGCTGCATAGGGGCCTTTTTCTATTTGATAAATTTTGGACTACTAACCGAAATCAGTGGAGTTGACAATAAGAGCATTGCAAAACTATACGTTCATGGGACAAATAAAATCCACCACAGACACCACGATCGTATCATTGAACAATAATATCTGAATGCGTATGCGACTGTTAATCAATGAAGAGAATAAGGAACAAAAGTCATAATTACACATTGCAAAGATAATCTCCTACCACATAGGCTGAAGCCCAACAATTTAATTGAGTCTGCCGTGAATTTAACGTTATTTAAACTAAAATACTATCCAATCTTATTGTACACTGTTGTGATTCATTCGTAATGATGGATTGAGAACCCCCCACTTTAAAAGAAACGCATATGTTTCGTTCAATACAACTGCAACTATTAAAATCATCGGCAGTAAGATGCGAGGTCAAGAGAAACAAAAAAAACTCCACATTTCGGAAATATTTCAATGTTATCATCAGAAATTAGCAATAGCGCAAGAAAAACCATAAGCAACTCTAAATAAGGAAGCGGAAATTGTAACAAAATGTCACATTATCGCTATCAGCCGCTGAAACTCGTATCCAAGTGAACTGGGTGCATATTCACAGCTACTGTTGAGGCTAGGTGCGAAGATGACTGATCTTTCTAATGTTGGAAGAGCAAATGCGACTGCTGTGAAGGCAATCGAAAACGTTAGACGAATTAGAGCTATTGTTGACTGCTCTTTTTTTAGTAGTAAGGCGACTGCTTCAACTGCTCTTCTCTATTTTACAAGATCGCAGCCGGCGATTTTCTAAACTTCCAAGTAATTTGCTTTCTTTAATAGTGCCCCGTAATATGGTCCTTATAACGCTTCCTAGGACCACCGCGTAACTCCTAATTCTATTTTGTGTATTTCGTCATCTATTGTCCTCTTATGGTTTAGGAACGAACCGAGATATTGAAAGGTGTCCACCTGTTTTAACGTTTCTCCGCGTATCCGAATGTTATTTGCAGGCGAAATTTCGTTGCTCAGTAATTTGGTTTTGTCAGCGATTATAGAGCTGTGTATTCAGAGCAAAAGGCAAATGTAAAAATAGGAAGCGAATACTCCGAGAAGCGATGTAATATTTAAAAAGGCTTCAGGCAGACTATTTAATGCGTATGTAGAAGAAATTATGAAGTCCCCAGAAATTAACGGAAGGGAATTTAGGATTAATGGACTCAAAATAAACAATATCTGTTACGCGGATGGTACTAATAGCGGGAACGGAGAAATAAATGCAGAAAATGCTGGACAATCTAAGTGAAAAAGGGCGGAAGGTAAACATGAAAATAAACATAAATAAAGCAATAGTCATGAAATTCAGTAGACATAAAACTAGTGAAGTACGGTCGCGGTACCAAAAAATTTGTCCGCTATTAAAAAGTGTCCGCTAATGGGAAATAATCATGTATGTACAGATTACTGAAATTTACATTATTGTATATTGTAACGTATTTAACAAGAATATAAAAGATAGTACGTAATGTAAAAAAAATACAATACATATTTATTTAAGACATAGCGTCTAAAATATGAAAAAAAAAAAATGTTCGTATAATATAAAAACACTTAAGTTTGTATTGCAGGATTAGCTGATGAACAAGTTAGGCAATAGAGTATAAATCAATTTGTGTTTTTAAGAACGCGAGATAATAATCTATATAATTTTAATTACTTAAGTTGCAAATAATTTTTTTTTTTTAAATACATACTGCTAATCCTAGCGTGTATCGAAGATATTTCAGTTTTCTATGGAAAAAAATCGCGGTAATTTTACTTCGTTTCTTTCATTTAAAATCCGCCATTCGACATGCACTTTCACAGTTCGGATATCATTATTTTTAAACTTTCAGCACCGGAGCTTTATGAATGAAGTACGCAATAACAACTAACGAGTGAACATTATTTAAAGTTTCACCGTCAACTTCAGTAGTTGTGTCTTTTTTGCCATCATAGTCTACTTCATCATGCATCGGATGGATTTTGCATGATGATTCAGCTGCTAATTCATTTATATGTCGGTACACATGGATCATGCAATCCCTCGTGTCTATTAAACAATAATCTGGGGAACTAATTGAACTTTTTTTGACAAACTTTGTCCGTGTTTAACAGAAATCGAATTTCCAAAATCATGCTTATTAAAGTGTTCGTGTCCGTAAGTCCGTTATTGGGAAATATCTCTTTATATTATGTCTTATGGGAAAATGGCGGGGATTTTAAAATTGTCCGCTATTAGGGAATGTCCGCTAATTCGAAGTGCCTGCTAGTAGAAGTTTCACTGTACTCGTATATTTGCTATAATTCACGCGGGACGCATAAAGCGGGGTCAATAGCGAAAAATAACAACAATTCGATTTGAAAAATAGAAAAATACTCGATTAGCAAAATAGAAAAGAAATAATAGCAGAGGACAAATTAGCGGTGAAAAAATGCCGAAAACAACTGAAGTTCTCGGAATAGAATTAGATTTAAATTAACATAATGATATGTTTCGGATATGAATGCATTAGTATTCAGTAGATAGTTTTATCTCTGCGACTACAATGTGCACACTTATTGTTGTTCCAATTTATGTTGACAACATTGTACAGTGAAGTTGTAATTCAACTCGGACATACGTCAACTGTCATGTTAATCGTGTACTAACCCTTCGTTGTTTACATGTAGCAGATAGTTTAGAATTGCAGTTCACCGAGCGGCGGCGAGTGGAAAGAATACTTTAAAGGTCCTACCCGGGGCGAAATTTTTACAAAATAATTCATCTGTTTATTTCAAGCGTGACGGATGTTAACGGCATTCGGAAAAACACCGAAATGACGTATGTTTTGAAAAACATGCAATCATTGAAATCGCTCGAACCGTCAGCGAAAAGGTTTCTGAAGGCTGAAAAGAGATTAATGTAACGGTACTTGCCGTTTGCTAACCTGATTGTTTTATCTAGGGATGCCACTGTGGAATTAAAAAAAATTATTTTTATTTATTATTATTATTATTTTAAAAAAATGACTCGACGAGATTTTAAGAACTCTATCAATGAAAATTACCTACACTAATTTTTCTTTATCGATCGACCGCTATAAAAGATAATGTATGATATTTATCAGTATAGGCAATGAACAACAACGATTACAAAAATAAATATGAACTGGTATGTATGTTTGTCGGAGGAGGAACACGGTGATGGAAGATCCCGCGGGTGAGTAAGCTGTGGCGGCGAGTCCTTTGCTGATGGTACGGTACGCGAATTTCGGATAAACGTTAAAATTTATTAATCTTTACGCAATTTACTTCCGCGACGGGACTAATAATATCGAAATCGATCTGAGATTCTACTATTGCGCGCTGCAGAGGTTGTATTTCTATTATTCGAGTCGTCTGCTTAAAAAATAAATATTTTCTTCCCTGATGGTAAAGATCGACTGACTCACTTTTTAGCCATTTTTTCGCTCATGTCTTTAAGCGACTTTCTTCCTTTTTGTCCTCGCCTCGGCCAATCACCGTTTCATTTCATTTTAACGGTTGAGCATATCTGCAGCGACCGTGTGATGATGTATTCGCCCCCCACCCGACAAATATGATATCAATCGCGCGCACATTCCCAACCGCAACACGTTTTCGATAATTTGTATTTATTTCTAATCATTTTATTAATTTTAGTTTATTATCTGTTTATTATTTTTCCATGTAATGAGCACATTACAGTACGAATGTGAAAAAACGGACAGAATACTCTGCGATATTAGTGTAAGTCGAGAGATAATTTTGTCAACGAGCAAAAAAAAAAAAAAGTTACAGCGACAAAATTTTCATTTATCTAGTTCCTCCGATTTTTATCTTCTTTTCATCTATTCCTAAAACAAATCCTCCGTATGTCGCAGTTCACGTATTAAATACTAAAGTATCCTTTAAAATTTCGAGGATATCTTTAGATTCGTCGATTTTTATTTACCGATAATTCTGCATTTCACGAAGCAGTTGGCTTTCAATTACAATTTTCCGGAAATGCGTAGGACAATTTTTCATTAAAATTATAATACAAACTACAATTAAACATAATATGAATTCATTTTTTATTTTTATTTACGTTCTTTTTTTCTTTTTTTTTTTTTTTGGGAGGGAGATGAATTAATTGAAAAATTATAAGATCCACCGAGGATACACACCCTTGGAAATAATGTAATTAGAAAAATTGAATAAAAAAGAGTCTTTTATTGAACGTTTACAATGCATTTTCACGTGCTTACTAGAGAATCAACCCCTCACAATTTTTAATTATAACCAAAATATATAAATATTTTATTTGAAAAATGTATTTTTTAAATGCAATGAATAATAATAATTAAATCAAGATATTCTTAGAACGACAAAGTTTGAATAAAATACACTTTTTGTAAAGTAATATTTAATTGTGTTGTATGTTTCGACGATGAATAGTACAATTCAGCTTATTCAGCTTCGAAACGCATCGTAACATATAATAAATAGTAATTCTATAAAAAGTGTATTTTACGTGAATTTTTGTTTATTAACCGGTAGAGAAGACCTTTTTTTAAAAAATGCTGCGGAACGGACTACGAGGATTACTCCCGCCAGGTAAGTAAAATTCTCGGCGTTACCGTTCGTCGAATAATAGCAGTAGGGCAGTTAGCCATTGTGGTTTACCTCCACAATAAAATCAGTCTGACTACTGCTCGGTTATTTGGTGGCTCGTTACAAGTGTCTAAAATGCTTTTACAAAAAATCGTGTCCGATGTTGAGGTATTATTAACCGTATTTCTCCAATCGAAATTCCCCCCGTCATCTCGTTAATGTTTATGTCAGTGATGAGGCCGGCGTCCAGGAAAACTTTTAAAAGGAATCCAATTGTTACACGAAAACGTATACGCCCATAGCAACCTTCATCAACGACCTGGATGGTGCTCTAGTCGCGACACTAGGCCATTATGCTTCATGGCCACATTTAAAGAAAGAATTAGCGTGCGATAAGACGACGAATCGTTTAAAAAATCGGCTTATTACAATTTTTAAAGAGCCGGATAGACATTTTTATAAGGATGTTACTGAAAAGTTAATTACACAGTGTGACAAATAACGAAAAAACCAAATTATAAAGAACAAACATCTAAAGATATAAATTAAAATTCTCGAAACGTCTTTCCGGGAGAATTTTCAGTTTTTAGTACCAGAAACACACACACACGGAAAAAAAAAAAGAAGCGAAACATGTATCAATAAAGATAAATTTAATATTATTTGAATCCCAAAGGAGGCCCAAATGATTTGTCGACGTTTAGAAAAGAGAATCAACGAATATTATTAATTAAAAGTGAACCTGAATGTTTAATTTGGAATTTGGAAAAATTAAAATAGTAATATATATATATATATATATAGGTACATATGTATGAAAATGATTTATTACTAAACGGGTAGTATTACGATGGAATTATCTGATTAGAAATTAAGTGTGTATATGTTGTTGGATTTTCTTGAGGAAAATTAATGTTTATCTATTTTCGGCTGAAAAAGATGAAAATCAAATAAGCATTAGTAAATACAAAGACACAGAATGCGTGATCAGCATACCTAAATCACACTAAATTTACAGTAATATATAAATATATTACATATATATGTATGCATATGTATAAAATATTCTTAATTGAAATAAATTACATTTGCCATGATGTATAGATTTAGTTGTGACGATAAAGACCTGCTCCTAGGTTCCACGCTTAATGGGGTTTTACATTCATTTTGTAAAAGACATTGCAAATGTGAGACTCTTTCCGGGTTAACAACAGATGGAGAGCCTGCTTTATTGAGTAAAAATAAGGGAACTGTAAAATTACTTATGAATAAGCTGGATCCTAGAGGCATATTTTAATAATCAGTGATATTTTTATTATTCAGTACATCAACAAAATTCATGTATTCGAGTATTATCCGTGAATCGCGTTACGAACGTAGTTATAAAAAAAGTAAATTGCATTCGTGCACATGCCCTTCAACATCGCCAGTTCAAAGAACTCCTTAACAAATTATCTTCTGAATATGATGATATCGTACATGTATTTTACCGATGTTAGATGGCCAAATTGTGATGAAAAATGTTTACAAATATTTTTTAATTTACGGAAGACAATGGATATGTTTTTGAACTAATATAATCTCTTTCCGAATTAAGTGTTGAAGATTAGTTGTCAGACCTATGTTATTAGAGCCGGAAAACTTAATCGGCTAAATGAAGATTTGCAGGGCCGGGATAATTTAATATAATCGATGCCTATAATTTTATCGAAGCTTTTAATAAAAAACTATTGCTATTCGAGTGCCAGCGAAGAAATAATAATATTCAACATTTTCCACTGTTTTAAATCTTCATCAAATAAGAATTTCTCGAACTTAAATGAAATAGAGAGAAACTTACAACTGCATTTAACAGGTCGTTTCTCAGAATTAGTAAAAATACCATAAAATGTTTTTGAAATATTTTCACGGCCACTTCATGTTGACGTAAATAGTTTTATTCCCGAAAATCTGTAAACGGAGTTTACAACAGTGTGTAACGTTGAAATGAAACTAATTTTTGCATCCTTTTCAAAAATTAATTTGTACAATATGTACTTATATTTCATGCGAGAGATATTCTCTTACTTGGTATATTTTGCACGACGAGTTGTGTTATAAGTGTTTCGGATGATACGCGTGCGTTTGTGAAACATTCTTTTCGAAAATGAAATTTACAAAGATTTCCCTATTTCCGTTAAGTGATGCCAATTTAGAAAACCAGTTAAGATGTGCGACTTATGTATAATGAAGTGAAAAAAAAGATAATTATTATCCCATTAGTTAAGACTCGAGAATTAATTATATCGAATCTATGGTATAACAATAAAGTTTTATTCATTTTGTATTTGTATCACATGTTTTAAAAGGAACGTCTATCTAAAGTATGGTCGGTCCGCTGTAATGTAATCCATCATCATCGGAGTAGTCTTTGAAATTATTTCGCCAGGCCTGTTGTAGATGAACCAGCTCATTAAAGGAGCACATATCTTTAAGTCATTCACAACTCGTGTATTATAACGTGTAACGTATACATTACAGCGGGGTAATTCCAAATTAAAATACGATAAAAATTAATAGAAGGGAAATACAACAGATAAGTTAATATTTAATTGAAAGGTTAATGATTAAGCGGAGTGCGAGAGTGCTAGTGTTGCCGGCTGTGGGTTATTGCAGAGGTCGGTGTCGTCGTTAACGGATACGTGCGATGATTGTTCATCAAAGGCACTGGCCGGACATCAGTCATAGAGGAGAGAACGTAGTCCAGAAGAAATACGGAATTGTAAAAATCATTTTCAAGAAAGAGTCGACCTTTTCTTCGACAAGATTTTGTAGTCTTCGCCGATGAATTAAGCTTTTCGAAGAACGATGGAAAATAGCTTTGGTGCGGCGGTCGGCGAGAGCTAAACACCGATATCTAAATACCAGCGGTTAAGAGCGCTGTTGCAGTGTGTGTGTGTGTGTGTGTGTGTGTGTGAAATTGGTTCGTTGATATTTACAGATGTTGAAATTATGAGTTGCATTTAAAAAAAGAAAAAAAACGGCCCAAAAATTACGGATTTGTAATTCAAGTTTTATACGACTCTACGCAAGCAAACGAAGGTGTTTTGCAGCATTTCGACGGAGAATTACAATAGAAATTCGCGAAATTCAGCCTCAAATACCCCACAGGGGGAGCCTTCCTACAAGAAAAACGTATCGGGATTTTTTAAAAAACAAAAATGCTTTTTTCCGCGTCTCAAACGAGATTCTCTCTGTCAAAGGCAAAAGATCGCATAAGAAGTATCAACAAGTAAAACTGGCAAAAGGCTTTTAAGAGTGTTTTTTTCTTTTTCTTTTATGCTAGTCCTTTTCATCGTGTATACATCATTAAATGTGAACACTGAGCACAGACCAGAGAAAGGAAATAACTACAATCTGAAGATAGAATAATAGGGAAGAATAATAAAATAGCTGGAACCAATTAAAACGCGACGGTTAAGGTAAGTCGGAAGGATCGTCTAAGGGGGAAGAAAACTTTCCGCTACCATAACTGTTCGAAAAGTTAAAACTATTTCGAGGTTAAACAGTACGAACGTTTAAGAGTTAAGAACCTTTATAGTTCGTTTTAAATATTATCCGGGCGATGATTTGAACGGGTCTTTGCAAGGTTTCGAACTGCTGCCGTGTGTCAGTTAGAAATAAGCGTTCCAATTGCATATATGGAAATCTGAATGTCGACGACGGCTGGTGGTGTTTTTATTTAATAAAGAATGCGAGAGATATTACGGAGAAATTTGCATCGAACCCGTTCTGTGTCCGTGTTTATTTGTTTCCGATTATTTGACTTTATTTTTAGTCAGACGATTAGCCGCTTTATTTAACGGTAAAAGTGCCCCGGATAAACGGCGAACGAAAAAGGGTGAACGAAAAAGGGAGATCAAAAAAGGGCGCGAGATAAGTCAGGCTTCGGCATCTGATAAATAGGTAAAAATAGAAGAGATTTTAGCTGACTAAATTGAAGGAATATTAATTAAAATGGAAGTGAAGAGGATGAAGCAATATTGGCCGGCTACAGTCGCAGTTGATGGGTGTACAAATATACATTATGTATACGGCCTATCGATTTGTATTGCCTCCCCCAACGACCAGTTATGATAGTGCTAAAGTTGTTCATCCGCTTATCATCCTCTGGCGCGATGCTGCTGCCGCGCTATAAAGCGTAATATTACTCAGCGACCTCTGACCTTTAGGTTTTCCCGGGTTTTGCGGTGTGCGCATGCGCCGGACCACTGTTATCGAATGAATAAAACTGAGCTTCTGGCCTAAAAAAGTTACATTAAGTGTAGTAGAGCCGCCTAGTAGAGATTTAGTGCATCACTCGGTTGCCTGTGGATTAATTAGTGTTTCGTGAACTTACTATTTCTATCGACCGCGCGCCCGTGTTCCGCGTGTTGTTAACCGATTTATTTTACAGACACGTATTGAATATTTTTTAGACAGAAATATAAAATTACATTTTACCGAGTGTGTTCGCTCGCAGAAGGTAAGTTGAACTTTTGTAATTCCATTAATACTTGGTGATAAATCTATACAGACACACACACACACACACACATATTTATATAATGAGAAAAAGGAATACTTGAAATTATTAACGTTTACTTAATAAAAATTAATCGATTTTTTCTTTCTTTATTTTTTATTTTTTTATTTTTTGTGTGTAATTAAAAAAATAAGCGTAACAGCGAACGGTTATAATTTTTAATCGTTGATTTCAGTTAGTGTAGTTTGTCATTTATTAAAAATAGATTAACGACATTTTCGTTGTAATGTAGTTCAGTTTTTGGATATAATTGAAAAATGTCCTGAATTTACTTCATAAGCTATAAGGGAGGAAAAATAAATGCGAGTTTTCACGAGTTTTCACGAGTTTTCACGAGTGGCACAGGTTAGAACAAGCAAAATATGGTGCCGGCAACGAATACGTGTGTAGTAGAAACAAAGTTTTATAGTACATTTGTGTAGGGGCTAGAGTCGGCTATGCGGTGTATTAAGCATCAATTTGAATTCAACTCAATGGTGTACTTAAAGTTTTTATTGAGTTATTGCAAAAAACTTTTTGGGGACGAAAAATTTTAAGGCAAAAGGGATTAATAATTTACATTAAGAAAAACATTGGAATACGGGAGGCGCAGGTTCCGTATTTTTCTTTTCGTACGAAAATATTTTTATAATTTCTATACTTGTGTTACTTATAAATTAGTATGAAATAAAGATAAAGAAAGAAAGAAAAGAAAATAGTTATGTAAATTTTTAATCTTGTTTTAACATTGAAGTAATAAAAAATTGGATGTTAAGTTTCATATCATAGGTGTAGTCTTAAACGGGTCCGCATTGAAAATTAAACGTCTAACGGAAAATTATGAAAAGTTTATTATTTCAGGAACTTTTTACCAAAAAATACAGCTAACCCCATATTAAGCTCCATAGTTGACTGAATAAAACTTAGACTGTCAGCCTAGTGGCGTGTGAACGCTTGATTACTAAGATAGTAGTCATGGATTCGATTTCCAGCGACGGCCGAAAAAGTACAGTTTGATTTAAAAACGAAAAATTGAAAGATTAATTTAAATAAAAAATGATTAGTTAATGACCAAATGGTGTTTAATGCTAGGCCAAAAAAAAAAAAAAAAAAAAAAAAACCCTAAAACCCAAAAACTTAAATTTTCGCCCGTACCACAATAATAGCGCGCTGGGAAGTCTTATCGTGTCGGATTTTGCGTGCTTGCTTCTCAGTCAAATTAAACATACTTCGATTATATCATTTCATTTTAACTCTACATTAAATATATTTAAACATCCTATTCATTTTCACACTGCAGAACAAATAGCTCCGTTGAAGTATATAACGAAAAAATTCAGTTTAAATGACGGATACCAAAAAAAAAAAAAAAAAAAAAAAAAAAAAGAATTTAGTTATCCTCGATTTCTGATTTGTGGGAAACATTTTATATTGCAGCTATATCAAGTCGGTCAAAAAAGTTCTACTAATAATGTCGAGCGCCATATTAAAATCCGATTATCTGTTTCTGCCATCGTAGAACTAGAATGTATTCATTATGATTTAATAAGGAGTTATCACGTTGTTTATTTTAACCGCCATTAACATACCGGTTTATTAATGATTGTTTTTTTTATAACTACGTCCACTTTTAATTGATCCGTATCCAAGACGAAAACCGCTTCAGTAATTTACTGGGACGTATTTTTAAACATCATCTTTTGTATTGACAATAAAATTACTAAGAACCCATCACCCCGTGCAATGGAAATCTTCTACAATTCTATCGGTGGTTCCTAATGACACGCCATTTTTCACGAAATAATGACCTTTTCTTTTCACGGAGATCAAAAAAAAAAAAGAAAACAAAAAATAATATTCAAATCTGATATATTTTATATGCGGTTTGCGTAGCAGTGTGTTGTGTAACTTCCGTAACGGCAAAACGTTACAGAATTCTTATTAACCCCCGCATAAGAATAACATGGTCATTCTCATTTAATTATCATTGTATGTTATTTCACTGTTGAAGGTACCTGCCGACCAGTTTTCTAAATACCATAGGAACAACGTTTTTCATCGAGATATTAATGCTTAGTTTTAGTGCCTGTTCGAACAGCTGCTTGACTCCTACCTTGAATTGTAGACGTACTCCGCTGGAAACGACGGATGAGTTTAAATACCTTGGCTTTGACAGAACATTATCTTAGGACGAGCATATTACAAATATATCAAACAAAATTAGGCAAACGCTGCTAGCATTACATTAGCTCAATCAGTATCATAAATGATGGTCTTCGTGTATATATTTTAACGCTATATGTAGTCCCGTCACGAATCTTATATGGAATATCAATTTGGGGAGAAGCGAAGAGTATGAGATAATCAAAAAGCAAAAGAGATGCTTAAAGAGATATAATAGCCAATAAAATAAATCAGGTTAACATTAGCTGGTGGAGAGAGAAAAATAAAGTATTAATAATATTCCATTATCTTCGCTGAAAGGGGTGGAACAACTAGGAATCATAGGAAAGTGTACTACTATATACTCGACCGAAAGGTATAAATAGTAAAATAGACCACACTGATGAGGCAGTATTAATTCAATTGCTAGTATGAATTTCAGAAGATTTAAGGAATAAAAATTTGGAAAGTAATAATTAAGCAGTGGCTGTTTGATTAAATAAGTGACATTAAGTTAGTTCCTAATTGTATACAAATGGTAGAGAATCGATTATACGTATATAATTAAGTCGGATGTCCGTCAAGTGTAATAATATATGTATTCTCTGGTGTATAATAAGTATTAAAAAAAGTTTATTTAAACGATGATGCTGAGAGTGTGGGGCACCCAAAGACGGGCAGTATGCCTTGTGGGAGCCGCAATTTATTTAACAAAAAAAAAAAAAAGACCAGAAATTATCCATTATCGATAGGGGGAGCTCAATGACGCCATGTAGTTTGAAAAAACAGACCTTTGGAAATTTTGAAAACGGATCGTTTTAAAATGATTATTTTTTTCTTAATCGACTTACATGTTAAAATTTTTCGATTTTTGCTGTTTTAAGACGAAAGATGAGAAAATATCTTCCGCTTTCGAGAGCTTCCTTACAGTATGTAAAAAGCAATGTGAAAAACAAGTTACTTCATCAATATATATCTATTTAATGTACTCGTTGTTTATATTTATTATATATTAAGTAAATTTAAAAGAATTAATTTTTATTATATAGCCGATGCGTTTCGAAGACAAAGCTTCAAACTCCCGTTACCATGAAGCTTTGTCTTCGGAACGTGTCGGGTATATAATAAAAATTTTATCGGTGTGGTAATTTACTTAATATACAAGTTGCTTCGTGTTTCCTCTAACTGAAGACAGCTCGAAGTTTTGAATTTTCCGTTTTGCATCTCAACAACGAACAAATCGTAAAATTATTTTTGAACCCACACCACCGGTTTTAGTCAACATCCGGAGCCTGCAAATAGGTAATCATTTCTGTGTGGTGAAAATTTTACAAAAAAGAATAAGGTTATGTACACGTTCGTCACGTATGTTTTTTTTTTTTTTTAATGTTTTCTCGCTCCTAAACTTGTATTCATGTAGATCGATCTCAACGATATACTTTACCTTTGTTCATTTGAAATAACCGTTCCGTATCGATAAACACACAATAGTCATCAAAACTTTAGATTAAATCTGTTTGTTAATGTAACAAACGCGCGATCAGCTTAAAATACAAGTATTATCAATATTAAGCATGTAAAGGTAGTTTGAAAAAATAAAAGGGAACGGGGGGGGGATAGGGATAAATGTGTAGATTTCCGAACAAAAGGAACGAAGCCATTTGTTACCTCTAAGAATGTTGTGGTTTTTAGCCAGGCGAAGAATTTAAGTATTGCGCTGAAAATTGTGAAGTAAAATGTTTTTCTATTTTCTTTTTTTTTAAAATTAAATTACCGATACTCGAAAATTTACCATAAACATTTAATAAAAAGGCGCTAAATAGGAAAGTGTAATTTTTTTTTTTATTTTAAAAATAAATTATGGGTCCCCCCCCCACAGGACAAATATGCTTGTTGTATGAGTGCCAAACACTCGTTATCAACGTTTATTGAAAAAGATACAAAGTACAAAAATTACAACTATCCTAAACTTATTCCATAAATAACAATATTAATAAACCTAGCATTTCATATTTAAGTAAGAGTATCATATACATATGACAATACACATAACATGCCGCGTAATACGCATCTGTACACCGGTGCAAATTACGCGACAAGAAGATAATCTTACACAGTGAGAAATACACTTTAAAGGAGAGGTATCATGATTATACCACATTAAATTTTTGAAGTCAGCACGGAAATCACAAATAGCAGTAATAATTAGAAACCGCATTTTCATCAAATTGTTTCTAGATATTTTTAATTTAATGCCTCCTCTAATAAATATTAATCAATTTATATCATCCTCCTTTAAGATGCATTATTTTTTATTAAATAATTAATTTTCACCTTTTTTATCATGTTTTTGTTAAATTTTTACTATCGAATAATTATTTTTTTTTAAAGCATTTTTATTATATTAAATTTTATAGTAAATCTCGAGGTCCTTTTTTTTTTCACATAATATTTTTGTGAGAATGTAAACCGCACTTTTAACCGTACACCACACACACATATATAATGATTTGATTTGATGTATATAAGTATATATGTATATATACATTTTTAAAAACGGATGACATTATTACAATTTGCTTTCGTGTTTCTCCTTTCAAAAAGGTAATTACGCGCTTCTTATTTTTTACTTCCTCGAAACAATTTATACGTGACCGAGGCAGAAATAATGAGATGAAAATAACAACGTATTCGAAAAATCAAAAAAAAAAAAAAAAAAAAACCTTAAAAATTTATTACTTTTTCAAGGCAATATTAAAATTATAATTGCACCTAAATTTATTTTAAACAAACTCGAACAGAAAATGTAATAATTGGCAGAAAATATATAAAACCAACACGTATGTTTCGGAATATATCTGTTTATTTCGCTTATTGTTTAATTGTATAGTAAGTAATTTGTTCTACACCAATTTAAACAATTATTTAATTTTTATTAAATACCCGACGCGTTTCGAAGACCTTTCACGATCACGGGAGTTATTGCGCCTCTTATGTTTTATCGTTTCCTTCTCCACAGATTGTTCCTATTATTTGTTCCTTTCTCCTAACAACATTTGATATCGTATAAAGATATAATTGATTCCTTACTGTTCTAATTGTTTCCGAGTAAAGGTTTACAAACCCGAAAAAAAAAAAAAATAATATTATAATTTATAATAGCCCAGGTGACTCGGAAACGTCGGTTTTATATAGTTTACGAATTATTAAATTTTTTATTCCGGTTTAATTTATAGTTTTCATTTGATTATTTAACTCTGCACGCATAAACAAAAATCACACTTATCGGTCTCGTTTTTCTTCGTTGTTTTCTATTTTGAACAGTTTTACTTCTGTGTTCTCTTTTTTAAACGCCGAAATATGTGCGGTCCAACGGGCATGGGTAGTCACCGCACGAGATGATAGAATGCGATTTACGCTGTGACAATGAGGAACAAATCCAGTTATAGCACGACGACGGGTAAATGTTTTAGTCTTTTTTGCATCAGTCTTTATATTAGATGCTCTTGCAGGTTTTAGCGTAAAACTATATTTATTTAATGCATTCCCTGTTCTGCAGTTTAACAATTCACGATTGTGCAAGGAAATTTTCATCTCGGTAAACTGGAGTGTGGGTGTGTCATTCTTAGACACCTCGCACTGGAGTGATGGATATACGAGCTGCACTAAAATCATACCGTTACTATGAAAAGCGTTTGTAAAATTAATGATATTTCTCGATGCTGTTTGCCGTGCGAAACAGACGGTATAAGTGTTCGTATCCGCCGACGGCGAGCGAGTGGAAATTTTAAACGCAAAAGCCTTTTTAGCCATTATTTCGAGTTGTTCCGAATTTATCATTTACCCCCTCTATCGCTCGTCGCGGGTTTATTTATAAAAATATAATCGTAAGTTCTGTATCTTTAAATTTCTTTTTTCTTTTTTTTTTTCTGTTTTTTGCGTCGAAACCATTCTTGACGGGCCAAAAAGACAAATTCCACACTTGCCGAACTTGAACTTATTTTATAAAATTCGGCCACGCGTCGGTACCGCTAAGGAATTTTTTCACAGGAGCCCACCGGCTAGTTTAAAAAATCCCACATTCTGAAACTGACAGATTTTAATGATCCCCCCCCCCAGTTTCTCTAATTAAATCAGCATCTTCCGATTGAGAAGGGTTATTTATTGTGTTACATTAAATTAGGAAAGCGGAACGAATGAGCAAAACGTTTTATTCGTGACGAAAATTTTACGAAAAAAGTGGCACATTTAAAGTGTCAAAACGCTTACCGAAAATAAACGAATAAATCCGCGTGATGCGGTTACGACTTTGCGCGAAAATGAATTAAATTAAGGTAAAAATACCGATAAAAATCAGAATGACGAGAAATAATCGGAAAAAAGTAATTAATAATGTCCGAAACAAAATGCGGAGATAAACTTATATGCCGATATGTAAATGAGCTGTTTACGAATACAATATTGTAATCGGTAATTGTTCGAATTGTAGTATTTGCGCAGTCGAAAACTGTACATGGTTTTAATATTTCATTCTGATAATGAAATTTAAAAGGGTTAATAGCTTTATAGGCTAATAGCGGGGAGAACATTTAGGTGATTTTAGCGAACGGTTGAGGACGAGTTTTCCAAAAAAATACCTCAATCTATCACCGAATTAATTAAATTTTAATATACGTTATAAAACCTATAACACTGATGGCCGTTATTTATGTCTCATAATAATGTTTTGTTTTCTTTTTTCTAAAAATCTTTTCTGATAGACTAGACTAGTTTTTTTTTTTCGAAAAACCTTTTTACCGAATTTGTCATCATCGTCATCATATCTGATCATTACTTTTCGGGGTGCGTAAGCGATCACTGAAATCTGGCGATCAGATCTTATGCGCTGTCTTGCGTCTGTCACTAATTGTCGTAGGGAAGACACACGTATTAGTCCGATTTCTTAATATTTTGCACAGCCAATCTGTCTTCCCTTTTCCAGATCTACCCTTCCATCTGTATGCTAATCTAGAGTATTAACGGAATTAATACGAAAATAAAACATCAAATAAACTCGCGGAATTAACGGGAGAAAAATGTTCATTACATCCCGCTGACTAAAATTATAAATACATGTACTTTAAAATCCATAATTTAGCCTATTAAGAAGCATACGTTTGGCGCAAAGATAATGAAATCGCATAAATTCTACAAATTTATCTGGAAAATCTGCAGAATTTTAAACAGTTTACGAAATAATTCGCTCTTTTTTTTTTTTATTTCGCGAATTGTACGGCATTACATTCGTATCTGCCATGTAAGAAGAATTTTTGAAAATTATTTTGTCGTTTATTCCTCCTACTGCGCAACGTTCTTCCGATGTAACTCTTTTGGTAATTCCGTTCGCTCGCTGGTTTACTAATTCCCGCACAAGTGTGTTGCATTGCGTTTTTTCAATAATACAAAACATTTTTATTCGTTCAATTACGTGAACTATATGACGAAACAGCGAGCCATGAACTGTATTTCTGTGCCTTGTACGAACTGTACAGTTTCGCGCATTTCGTGTATACATCATTGTTTACTTAAGGAGTTATCCATATATTATAATTACACTTTTAATATAAAGTTTATTTATTTACTTTTTTTCCGAAGTAAATTTATTATGAGAATTTTCTGTTCGGGACTGGCTTTATCAAATTTATCAGCGCTAACATTAATTTTTTAATTTTTTTTTTTAATTTTTTTCAGTTCAATCAAAATCGTTCTATTTTCAGTTATTTCAACTTTTTCTTTATGTATTCCGCACGGTCTTCCTAATTCTTTTTTTCAAAAGTAACTTTGAGATTTCGGGACGCTGAAAAAACCGTTGATCACGCGATTCATTTTTGTCGGCGCTTATACCGTGTTGTACTTTTTGGCAATGTGTAACCCCGAGGAGAATGGTATAGTTTTCGAAGACCGATTACTGCTTCAATCATCCGAATTAAAACGCGCGCCGGCTCCTTTTTTTTTCCGGAATCGCCTGAAGCCAGAAACGGGTAAACTGGTTTTTAAGTCTTGCTCCGATCGGATTCGATAGCGCTGCGCTGGTTCACACTTTGTTAACGACACACGGCAGTAATGGACAACTGCCCATTTGGTCAGCGGTTAAGGTCAACGTACCGCCGTATGAGTGAATGGTAATCGTACAGAGCCCGCGTCGGAAGATTTATCGTAAAGCGTAGATCGCGACATGGACGAGTAGGGTGCGGTCTCCTTAATAGTGTTCTCTGGCTGCACATTAGCCGGAAGAGGAGATTCTTTCTTAATAGGTTCTTTCTTACCCTAGGACACGCCAGACTACCGATCTAATGATAGTGTTCAATATTTTCCAGTCCGATTTGAGAGGGAGTTTTCTCGAATCCAATCTACTCCAGCCATAATAATAATTCCATCTGCGAAGAATTAGTTACGTTCCCCCTCCTCAGAGTCTGCTTTCGCTGGAACAAGGTGCTTTCATTTATCGCTAAACATTCTTTTTAACTGAAATTTCGCCGCTAGTAAGGCGAAACTCGCCTGCCATCTGAATATCACTTTTTCTCGGTTCTTGATGTATTAATGGCCATTTCGGAAATATCTCCTTCCCCCGTTTGTCTAATAGAAGTGAATTTTCTTTGGAGAAATTCTGTAAACATGCTGAGAAAGAAAATCGTGATTAGAGTGGATTTTAGTAAAACCGTACTGATAGCTGGAATCCGTATACAGCTTATTATTTCTCATTTCCCTTTAATCGATGCAGTCTCGGTAGAAAATTTTCCCCAAAACGAACGCGTAGATTTCGGCGTTTACCTAAACTATGACATCGGAGTCTCTCCGTGTTCGGGCAAATTCCGTCTATTCACAAAAACAATTCGGCAACGTGTGAACAGAATTTCCACCGATGTTCTATAAAATTTGGTTCGCCCATCGACTGATCAATCGGACTAATATCGAATTGATCGGCGCCTACTATTCGCATACGTTAAAAAAACTGGATTTTTGTTTGTCCGATACGTCCAATGCGGCCGAGTAAACAAGTGACGATTTTATCGGACAAACGCGTAGTTGCGCCTATAAGCCGTCTCTGTTGCAGTTTATTCGAGTGTAGGTGACAATGGTTCGCGATAATAGAGTTGTTTGTCCGGACCAATGAGACAAGTTTCTCGATCGGAGATTATCTCGGAGTTGCTATACGGAGCTTTACACGAGTGAATACCAAATTTGGCTCGTTGCTTGATACGATTTTAGCAACGCGCGTATGACAGTGACAATGTACTACTATTTTTCTATTTTATTTTCCGAAAGCCGGATGCAGAAATGACGACTTCGATGAATAGGGTGACCTTGAACGTAAGCGTTGTAACACGGAACATCTTCTTCCACCTGGACCGGTATCCGTACGATCGCAATTAGCAAGAGTCGAGGAAGACGATCGTGATTTCCTCACCGCGTATGAATAATTACGTTATCATTATTCCACTATACTACACCGTTAAATTGTTTTGCAGCTCTGAAAAGGATGAAAATAACAATAACAATAACAATAATGATAATGATAATGATAATAATAATAATAATAATGATAATGATAATGATAATTGTAGTGTAATAATCGTAATGTGCGGGCGATTCGAAAACAAAACAATTATAACACGAGGTGTAAAAAGGATTTTACCTATTGGCCACGGTGTAATTGCTAATTTTTTGCCGAAATATATTCTGAAAAGACGAAAATGAAACAGACTTTTTCAGATTTTACTAATTAAGCGAATTTCGTGACGTAGCTGCGAACTCGAAGAGCTTCTTTGTTTCTACTTGAAACTATTCCGGTAGCGTCGAATCAATTCGGAGGATGGCTTTGAATATTTTTAAGTACACGTAGTATAATTAGGCTTATTATCATTTTGGCAGTGTAAAAGGATCAGAGATTTTTATAACTTTTGCCGAGATTTTATCGTGCGAACTTGTACCAAATATCATCGTTTGACGGAGTATTGAGCATTTTAGGCAAAGGTACCCACACATTTTTCACGTCGTAGAAGACTGACTGTTACATTTAAGCAAAGTCATCTAAAATTCCTCCTATAGCGTATGATTTTATAGCGGATTATTTTTAAAATCTGGAAAGTAATTAATAATCTATAATCCTGTTTGCGGAAATTATAAAATGTAATTAAGGAATAACAATCAACTAGAAACTATATATATATATCACATATAGCAGTGGCGGATTTAGGGGGTGTGTAGGAGGTAGGAGACATCCTCCCTCAAAAAAGAACCAAAGCCTCTATGAAAAAATTTGTTACAACAGAGAAACTTAATTTATGTGCTATAAAAGATTTGTATAAATTTTATACCTACGGATTTTAATAACTAATATTTAATACTGTTTTCTAGTAAAACTATTAATGTTCTTTTTTTATTCTATTTTAAATGTCGTCGATGTTTTGCCATTTTTATTTATTTTTAATTTTTATTTCGTAATTTTAATCAATAAGAAAGATATATATATTTTTACTTGATCGGATTACCAACAAAAATGAAAAAGAAGTAAAGTGTCTAATAAAGAAATACTACCTTTCTTACTATTTATACACATATTTAAGGTATAATTTTATAATTTCGTTTTATTTTTCACCCCTAAATATATAAGACAAAAGTTAAATTAAAAATTTTAATAATAATGTACTTTTAAAACACATTTTTAAATTTCTATAAAGGTATATCTGATTTTCTTTATGAAACAAGGGGTATTCCTCAAATCTACTGCGTACCGTAGAAGATTTTACGTAATTATATACCCCCCCCCTAATGTCCTTCTTCATCCGCCCCTGTATATAGCAATATATTTATAACGAGTAAGTAATTGATAATTATTTCAATAGTAATTAATAGTGATTACCCCCCGGTTTTCATTGTCAATTAATGATGCATATAACACTATTGTGAACTTTTCACAATCCCTGACGCCGTGTCATGGTACTTTATTGTATATATATATATATATATATATATATATATATATATATATATGTAGTTGTACGTATTTATTTATTTAAAAACTACCTGAGTCTTTTTTTGGAATACTAAAAGTATTAAAACGTTTTCCTATATGAATATATTTGTTTGATTACTTTTAAAAATACGCCAGCTGCTATAGAACTTTTGCATATTTTTATGTTATAAAAAGGTTAGAGGGAAGAAAATTAGCGCAGATTTAAGAAACATAAAAAAAGTGAACATAGTACAGATAATACAGGTTAAATTTTAATTTATATTTCTACAAAAGTATTATAATAATAAAAAATTGTAAATAACGGAAACGTAAATAGCGGGCATAAATTAAAAATACTGGAACAGTTTTCGCATCGTTAGCGGGAAGAAGAGAAATAAAGGGAAATATATTTGTAAAGGCAATACAGGGTCTTCCGGAGGTGACTTAAATGTCTTCAGCTAGAAAAGATAAGGTTAGTAATGACGAATAATACGGTATATACAATTTGAATCTGAACGAGACCTTATTTTTTCAATATTTTTTGTCACAACCTTTTTTCTTTAGTTTATTATTGATTTTCCAGTTTCCTATATTCCTATTGGCTACTGTAGTACTGCGCACTTCACGTTTACCTCGGATGCGGATACGTCTTTATTAATATTTCTTCAGTTTCATTTTCCAGCTGAAGGTAGCGTGTGTTATTAGTTATTCATTTAAATGTTCATTACGTTTATATTATTCATTATTTTTATTAAATAACTAATTAATAAACAGGACATGCAGGAGGTGCACTCATTTATCTATTTCCTAACCAAATATGTATAATTCTATTTCGTTTACTATTGAAGTCAATAGCGTGAATCCGAAATATGGAAAACTGACCCCATATTCTGTGCTGCCCGTGTGATTCGCTAATCATTAACCATAAATATGCGCATATTATTGACCATTACTGCACCTAATTTTTATTATTATGTACTTTTATTAATGATATTTGTAGTATTTCATAGTTTCCTTTATTTCATTTATTTCATTAATACTTTTTTTTTTTGTCCAAAGTAATAATTTCCTTTTTTATTTAAACTTCAATTTCATTATTTACATATTTGTTTTAAATCATACTCCCGTCTTTTCGTATGCAACTTCAACTACGTAAAGTATATTAGGGATTATGTTTTTCATTCCTGTTAGTGTTTATATTTTTAGTACACTTTGCAGGGAGTTATCACGCACATTTAATTAAGCTTTTGATTAAAACTTTTTTTATTTTACATATTGGCGTCCAGTTCCTTTCTCAAGGGATCTACCTTTACTTTCCCCCAGATAATTCCCTGGTATGAACAATATTCCGTTTTCAAATACGTACCTGAGATCGGGAACGAGACAATTTCTGAAAACCTACGATATCACTTTGCTTTGATATCCTTTAAGATTTTAAATTATACATATTTATTTTTAAAATGTACACGCTTATTCTAGTAATTACTCGACCGTGTAACGTTAAAGCTTTTTGGTTACTGATTTTTAATTTAAACAAAAAAAGTGTTTTGTTTGTTGTTTTTTTTTCGATTTTAAATTTGGCGTCCGAAATTCCGTGGCAGCGAAAATCGAACTGAACAATGTCGCGGGGTAGTTTGTCGTCGATGGGGGTCAAATTCGATTTTTCGGCAGAGTTAGAAAAATTCGTGTTTTGTTTATGAAATTCAAGACTGGCTAAAGATGACCGAACGCTTAAATGCGTATTCTATTCTCGCGCTGCCACGGATTATCGCGATAGGCCGAACCGAGTGAAAGGTGGATATCTTTACTATAGATGTCGTCTGGAAAAGAATTTTTCGTGAAATAAGTCGGCCTCGAGTCGTGCTACGTGCACGCTCGCACGACATCCAAACAAAACCTCATTGCGGAACATATGCAACCCTATTCTTTTTTACGAAAAGCTATTAGTCACCCGGCGATGAGCTGGTGGTGACCCAGTGCGGAGTTCAAACGATAGTCGCTGACGGCGATTGTCTTGTTCGGGAGATGCGCAGACACTACAAACGCCGGCCAGGCACCTGACACTTGGACGACACTAATTGCCGGGTTTAGCCGCAATGCTCTGGCAACGGAGTCCTATTTTTCGCGGATTCGCTCTTTGTTTTCGTTACGTAAGAAATTTTATTGCGGAGGAATCCTTTCTCCGCATTCCGTACTTAAAACATAACGGCACCGGTAATAGCAGCGAGGCGCCGCCTAGCGCTATCAGAGTACATTTTCATTCGAACCGGTTTAACCTTGAACCGTGTTCCCCCGTTGTAGAAAAATGGTGAAATCGTCTAAAAACTGTAAACGATTGATACGTTTATTCGGAAGGTAAACCGGTTGTTTTTAAGACAACAGTCAGCGCCGTAATAGTAATTGTTACTGTGGTTTTTCGTCTCTTTTCATCTATCGACCGGTGAGGTACTAATACTAATTAAAAAAACAAAAACCAGAACGGAATTTTCATAGATCGCAAGTCAGCCGTGTGAGCTTTTCCATGTAACATGCGAGTCGGTGGAAATATGGAACCGCGATTTTTACGAAGCAACTACGACGCTAGAAAAACCAAAAGTTTAGAATTATAGTCGCGTCGATAAAGCTTAAATTTTCGATGAGTTTTTTTTTTGTTTTTTTTTTTTGTGCTAATAAGTATAGTAACACGAAATCGCGAGCTGAAATTTAACGACCAAAACCGGCGCAGCGTCTCAGGACGACCGAGTTAGAATTTTTGTTTCAAATCTGTTTCGGATTCGGAGAAAAAAAAAAAGAAATTCCACGTTCTTCGCAGTCGCCTCTTACGGTCGTCGCAACACTTTCGTTAATGAAGATTTTGACGCATGTGAGAACAATTTCGAGATTCATACACGGGAGGGGGGGGGGTGCATTGGGGGACAGACCTTGTTCGTCACTGTTTTGCAACGTCGTCGTTAAATGACTAAACAGTAGTTTGAAGGTAGAGAGGTAATTTCATTCGCGGTTTTTCCAAGGTTGTTAACGGGAGGTCGTTCAATGAACCGCGCGATCTGCAAACAGTAAGAATATGAAAATGCGATTCAACGGACTGAATGAAATTGACTGAACGAAACTAACAGTCAGCAAACAACGGTAGCTACTGTACACTGTTGTGAAAGTTACTCCGGCTCATTCGGTACTCGCTTCTAGCGCTAGAACTTAGTAAGAAGAGCACAGACTTCTTCCACTAATAGTCAACACTTTACACTGTCTGACATTGTTACCTTTTTCTTTCGCTCTGTCACACCCACTACACTATACGGACTAAAAGTCGAAACTAAACGGCAAACGATCGCTAACTTCAAACTGACGAAATGGAACAATTTTTTAAAAATTATCATTATTACGATTGACTGACTGCTTGCAATTGACGTAGTCGTAGTTAACATTTAAGTACCCCTCTCCGACCGTAATAAGGAAACTTAAGTTTTAAGTAAAACATTTGCACATAGTGATCATATACAAATACGAGCACTTATATCGAATTCTCTACATTAAAAGAATTTTTACAGTCGCCCATAGAGGTTTTTCCAGTAATTCGCTACTTTTTTCCTTTTCAACATTTCTATTCTGATGACATCAAAAAATCGGGGGCGTCTATCGGTTGAGTGTCCGAGCTGAGTTATGGACGTTTGAGCAAGCATTTTTTTTTTTTTACTTGACACGTTTTGATAACTGTTAAATTGCAAAAAATTAAGCGGGCAAAAAAATTCACATTAACCGGCCAAAGTTCGCCTTTTTTTCATCCCTTCGAAGATATCTTTAAGGCGAAAAAAATTCAAAAGTTTTTGGCCAGCGTCTTCTTCTAAGGATTGCGCTTTTAGTCTCTGATATTTCATCACGTAAAAAAAGTACTTCTACATAACAAGTTGTACACATATTATGGAGAAACAGTTTAGTTAATCCGAAAAACGTGACTCGAATAGTTTAATAATTTTAAGGGAATATTGTCGCACGTAACACTTTATGAATCACTTTTTGTGTTTTAACAGTTATAAGCGTGTTACTCTTTTTCGTTTTACGAGGATTATCTAATAATCAGCGGTGATAATTATTTCGGGTTCTGTCGTGTTGTTTGCACGAAAAATTCGTATAAAAACCATTAATAATATCGTATCATCGGGGTCGTTTGTCTATGCGTAGGGATTTTATTATCGTCGATTCGTCGTATTTAAATTTTTTTTCGACTTCAGCCTCTATGGGCTTAAATGAAAATTCAAAGCCTTCATTTTATTTTCCTTAACGTTTTCTATGAAAGCTGTCAGTGAATTTTTTTTTTGGCTTATCTTCTCGAATTTTCTTAAAGTCTAGTAACTGCTTTCCGAAACCGATTTTCGCCAAACATTCGCGTTTCAATGTTTATTTCATATTCTTTTCACACTCATCGAACCATTTAGGTTTTTTCTATTTTTATAAATTCAAAACTTGCCTTAATTAACCTATCTTCCTGTATTCTAATTATTAGCAGTTGAATGAATACGAGCAAACTAATGAAAAGGCCTTAATATGACAGCTCGGTTTACTCGACTGTTTTCAGAATGCGCGTTTGAGATACACGCGGAAAGAGACGATACCCCTAATTAAATGTGTAGTATTCGAGAAGTATTACGATTTATTCTTTTCTAAAATTGTACGAGAAGCCCACTATGATGTTTTAAAATTACAATAAATTTAATATGAAAACGTACAATAATAACCTCTCCTACTTGCGCGCGAGTCTAAGAAACTCGAAATAAAACTGCAGGTTAAAATCGGTAGGTTCCCTCGACGACAATAATCCTATATATAACTTCTGAGGTCGCTGCAGTATTTGTGAAATGGCCGAGGGGCGATAGTCCTTTTTATGAGTAATTCTCCTGGATGATATAAATAGCGGCCGGGGTAGGAACGTAATGCAAGAGACTTTTATAAATCTTTTATGGAATTCAGCCCAATTTATAGATACTAGGATCGCCGCTCAAGCTTCCTAAAAATACGTAAAGCTAAAGCATTTTATTTTCAATGAATAAATGAAATGCCTCCTGCTATTTCAAATTAAAAATGTGATCAATACTACGAAAATTAGATTAAAAACCATTCGAAAAACAAAACAAAGCCGAGACATTTTCATATGAAAAGCAACGAAATAAATCGGCAAATATTACTACGATTGGTAAGGTTTTAAAAAAATTAAATTAAGTCATACGCGAAAACACCTTTAATATGTCATTAAGTATAAACAATTTTTTTTTTTTAAATCATTTAAAGAACAAATAACACTCATGCTAAATAACTTCAGTTTTAAATATTGAAAAAAGTTGACGCAATTCCGTCGCGTAAGGCGTTAAATAAATAACAAGAAGATACCAAGTATAATATTTCACATGACCCAGGCAAAATTTAAATGATTAAAAACAAAATCCAAATGATTAAACAAAAGAAAACAAAAAAAAAAAAAAACGAATATCTACCGTTCAAAAAAAAAAATTCATTCAAATTAGTTAAATAACAGAAGAGAATAAAAAAAAAAAAGTTAGATATGTCAGTTAGAAAGGGCGTTTTAAGTAACTGAAATGCTTCGCGTATTTAAACATACTAGTGTGTTCGCCTATTAGTTAAAAAATTGGACCATAATTATTATTAAAAATTTGAGGAAAACATATATGAATCTGCATATTTCCAAAATTTGTTTTTTACTACTCTTATACATTCGTTCTACCGGGAACATAAATTCCATGGAAAGGAACATTATTATACAGGGCAAGGTGCAAGGAAAACATGACGATGGGTTGATCTCAAGTAAATACACTAACTAGATACAAGTTGTCAGAAGCATTACACGTAGCAATGGATCGAAATAAATGAAAGGAAAAGGTAAAAATGATGCCACCACGTCCTTACGTAGGACAATGGACTTGATGATGATGATGATGATACATTGGTTCATTGTATATCTGAGAGCATACACTTTTATATGTACTTACAAGTATAAAACAGTTCACAGTACCATTATAATCGAATAATAAATTCAATAAAATAACAGTAATTCACAATTTTTAAAGAACCCTCATTTATTGTGACATTAAATGAGACCTTAAGATTTAGTACACAGTAAAAAAGCTGATAATGATGATTATTTAGAAAAATTAAAACATTTTAATATACTGGCTATAGCGATTTCATTTTTAGTATTAATTTTTTATTTAAATAAGAAAAATAATATATAACTGTTTCCAAAATTTTTTCACTGATAACATTAAAGATCGCTAATAGCTACTAAACCAAAAAAAAAAAAAAAAAAAAAAAAGGAAAAAAGAAAATCGGTTAATAAACAAAGGAGAAAAAGGTACACACTGTTTTGTCTTTGCCTATTTATATATAAATATTATATATAAATGAGTTTTAAACATAGATTCGCTCCTTGCTGTATATGATGCCAATTAGAACGGCCGGTATAGGTTTGTACCCGAAATGCTAGCTTATTTATATATAGGTTTACCGGTTTACTATACTTTATTTTAAATATTTCCCATAAAATTTTATTTTAATTTTATCGGGTGTTACCATTTTTTTATTTTTAAACATTATATTTAGTCGTATAACATACTGTTATAAGACGTTATGTGAATAAAACCGATTTACCCTGTAAAGATGTAAACATAAGAGTTATAAACATAGATTCGCCCCCTTTCTTCCTGCATTTGGGAAGAGAATAATAAAAAAAAAAAAAAAAAAAGGTACATATGTCACATAGGTATGTCACCGAAATGCGCTATATTTATATAAAGTGGAGAAATAGGAAGAAAAAAAGATAAAAATAATTATTCAACTCTCTCCGGAATTTAGAAAAATTTTTCTGGTCATCGCCTAGATGAATGCCTCCAGTTCATTTTTGGTCGAAATTTTAGTTCGTTCATTTTTTTAGTCTCATTCTTAGTGTTTTCAATAATCGAAAAAATATTATCCGTAAATTATTAACAGACTTCTTTCTTTTCTGGTCTGTTGTGTCGCTTTCCAATATTGTTCCGAGGTTTTTCTCAACTGTGGTTCCAATTTACGATGCGAGTAATACCTGAGTGTATGTAGAAATATAAATTAAACGCGAGCGTAATATGTGTTATTAATAACGTAATATTGCGCCGATTGTTTGATGGTCGTTAAAAGACCTTCCTCCGCCAAAAGCTATAGAGATAGAACTGAGACATAAACTCGAAATGAGTACCCATGTAATAATTTCATCCTACGCCCTTAAACTGTTGACCTAGTATATGATTTTTTGCTTTTCAACGATTCTGGGGTCAAATTATCCATCGACGGCTTTTTTCATTTATTCCGCCAAGGTTTCTTCCAGGATCAGCTGAAGAGTTGCACCTCATGTTGTCATAGACATGCAATTTTTCACCGAAATTCCGATTATTACCTTTATTCAGCGCAATAATCTATTTATCCGAGTGACGCGACACATTATCTTCTTCGTACGAAACAAAAACCAAACAGTAATAACCATCAAAAACGAAGGGTAAAAATAATAAACGAGTATTATGGAGCAGATTTGAAAATCGGTCGTCGTCTATCGTATTCTCGGAACATTAGCGCAGAAATAGCCGTACGATAACTATTTTTATTGGCACACTTGGCGAACAGGAGAAGAATCGGTTATACATTTTTTTCCTCCGCCTGTGATACCAGTTTTCAGTGGTCGCTATGAAACCGGGTCAGAATATCTGGATGTCGGGAATTTTTTGTACCTATGTGCCGTTAATGACACTAGCAGCGTCCAATGAACGGACCCGCTTTGCGCTTCAGCGTTCAATGGCAGTATCTCGTTAGTTTCCTCTTCTTCATCTGTCGCACCTCGAATTTAGGTTAGTGTGTAATTCTGGCCACTCCTAAAGACGACGCAGCTTTTTTTTTTCCTCATCCGAAGTGATCAATTGACCGTGGTGACTTGTCAGTATTTGGAGATGGAAGTTTATTTCAGTGGTCGTGGGTGTTTACGGAGAGGAGCCACTAATTCGGGAATGAGTGCGTATTTCCACTCGGCATCGGAGAAAATTAGTCTGACAACCCACTGACGCTTGTGCGACATAAAAAATATCATTTAATCATCCGTTTGCCTCTCGTATTCTCTTTTAATCCGAATGAAATAATTCGCTGATAATTTATATTTAATCGAAATTGTGTAAATTCTTACGGTTCCCGAGAGCAACGGTTTTGATGAAATTCACGAATTAGCGGTTTTGATTTAGATAAATCGATTGGTCTTACGCCGAGACAATTTTAGCAATTACAAAAAAAAAAAAAAAAAATAACAAAAATTCTAGGCATAAAATCATTCAAAACATTAAAAACATTAAAAAAACATTAAGCCGGAATTATAACGACTCCTGTATATTTGTGAATTAACATAAATGTCTGTATACAAATAAATATATAATTCATCACGAAAAGTTTTTTTTTTTTATTATCTTTTGATTACCATAATTTGTAATAATAATCATTTTTAGGTAATCGCTTTTTGAAAAATAATTTCGTTCTCTGTTTTTGCATTTCATTTGACGTTCTTCGTGAATTCTTTAAAATCGAATTTCTTAATGAATACTGAGATCGATTCTTTTTTTCGTATATACTCGTTTTATATAATTTTTCAGATTTTTTTTTTACTTTTTTTTTTGTTTTTCTCTTATTAATGACTTTTTTAATTGCTTCTTTTATACTACTGACAATTCTTGTACATACATAGTAGTTAGTTTTCGGATAAAAAATTAAATTCAATTTGATTTGTTATAATATTTCTCGTTTTGGATTTCAATTTCGACTTTAATAAAAGCGAGTGAAGAATAAAATTCGATTATTTGAGCCAATTTTGCCGTGAAATAAATTTATTTACGATACTTTTATGCGATCTGAGATATTACGCGAACAACACTCTATCAAAATCGTAAAATAGGGCAATTGTTTCCAATTGCAACTTTCGTATTACGTGCGTATTATTATTGTTTTATTTATGAATGTTTTACGGAACTCGTGAAAATGTACTTTAACCGCGAATTCGAAATAAATACGAGCAAGGCTCTCTCGGTCGTCAGGTACCGGGAAAGAATTCCGAAATTTATTTTTATCTGCGGTTGTACACAGATTAATTTTGGGATCGTACTGCAATGTGTAAACAAAAATATAAAAGTACGAACGATTATTATTACATCGTAATTTGTAAGTCGATATACCATTAATACCAGAAATTGAAGATTTTTTTTATTAACTAAGGACATAACGCAGCGCACAAGTAAAATTTTTGAAAGTTTCATCAATGGCCGTAATTATTATTGTTATTATTATTATTTTTTTTTTTTTTTTATCAGTTCGGCAAGAAACCATTTGACCACTATCGAGTTATTTTTCTTTTTTTCTTTTTCCTTTTTTTTTTTTTTTTTTTTTTTTATATATATTTAAATAGTAACAGCGAATAGTGAAAGATAAATCCGGTTATTCACGGAAATTCTATTCGGAATAAGTACTACTATTTTGCATAAGTAATTATTAAACACGTATACATATGTTTTAATATAACCTGCATAGAGGAATTAGGAAGCAAACTGGCCAAACCGAGTCCGAGGTAGAGAACATGCGCTCGAACATGACTGAGTAGCGTAAATTTGGAGTAAACAAGGTAAAAGGCCCGAGGGCATTTATAACCTAAAGCGGTTGTATTTGTAAAATAATTCTGGATTCATGGCCGGAATCGATCACAAACCCCAGTTTCGAACCAGGTTAACCTACGACAACACGATAAAAACATTAAATTCAGGTTTTATTTATTTTATTTCATTACGATTAATACGCATAAATATAGAAAAAATATACATATGTACATATAGCTTCGATATTCCGATTTCTTTATGAGAGGGCATGACCACCAGTTTTATAATTCTTTTAGAAGAGTCGATTTTCATTAATATATAAGCTGATACAAAAACTTTACTTAAAAATGTAACGTGATTTTTTATATTATCTCCGTCTAACATTTGTTCAAATAAAACGAGCAATTAAAATTGTGTTTTGTATTTACAAAAAAAACCGCTTCAGGGAAAATCATCCGCTTTATCCCGTTTACTATCTCAAAAAAATTCCTAAAAATCAGCGTCTGTCATCTGTACTATACTAATATTGCGATTTTCTGAAATTAAATATTTCGTAAATTTAACGTTTTTTTTATGGCCACATTTTTTTTTAGTAAGCCGAAATACGTAACTTTAAATAATAGCCTACGCTTTTACCCTATGTACACCCAGGCCTGGATTTAGGGAAGATCTAGGGGGGCTGCAGCCCCGGGCCCCGCCTTACAAAGGGGCCCCAAGAGACGCCCACTTCCGACATATAATAAAAAATTAATCAATCATTTGTCATATACATCAACTTTCTTTTTAAATAAATAGAAAATTAACTTTACAGGAGCAAGTGTATTTTTTTAGTACATTAATATTTGTTAATAATTTTGTATCCATTTTTATTTCCTCCTAGCGGAGGAAACTTCGTAATAGTAAAATTTCGAATTTCGTAAAAACGTACATTCATTGTTTAAAATTATATACATATATGTATATATTTTTTTTTGGAATCGAAAATTCTACCCATTGTGTCTGTGATATTTTGTTTTGTTTACATTAATAATTGTATGTTAATTCGTGAATTCAAAATAATATAATTAAATTAAATAAAAGAAAATTTAGTTATTTTATAAAACTGATAATTTTGTCACTTCTGAAAAGGGCCCCTAATATTTCCGTAGTCCCGGGGCCTATCATACACTTAATCCGGGCCTGTGTACATCGTGAGTTTTATAAATTTTATAAGTTCTATAAAAAAAAAAAAAAAAAAAATTGCAGCTAAAAATCCAGATTTATCGTTTATCTTGTTCGGGCACCCTGGGCTGGCTTACATGTCCTAAAATACGTCTAACTGAAAAATATGTTAAAAATAATGTACATTCTTCAGTTCTGTTGAAACAGAGTTGAGTAACAATTTAGAAAACCCATAAGTTAAGAAAATATGTTAAATTTACGCCACAACTTCTACATAGAATATCGACTGCAGTTGTTGTTCAGTTTAAATGTATATAGCGGTCGCTTAAAATTAGAGATTGATGAAATAATCAACAAAATGCAATACAAAACGTCTACATTTAAAATTTTATTTTTTAAACTTCAACGCAGATCAGATTGGCCTTTTAATTTTACGATTCACTTTTAATGTATTAAACGACTGGGCGAATAAGATGCTCTCCTCTAATAATACTTCCGTTCTGATAGTGATTATTTTAACGCATCGAAATATTATCTGAGAAATCGCTAAACATCTCTGGATGATTTGATTAACAATTAAAAACGAAATCGCCGTTTTTCTCAAAATTATGAAATTAACAAGATATTAATTTTTGACTTAAATGATAACAAAATAGAAAAAAAAAAAAAAGGAATCCAATGAAATAATGTTTCCCAAGACACATCATCGTTATCGTGAGTAAAACTAACGCAAATCCAAAACCCTTCCCAGTTCGATTCCTTCCGTCAGAGATAATCAGCTAATTCGAATAATCAACTAATCAGGGATTAGTCGTTTATAAAAAATCTGCTAGTAAATTTTCAAATGATACATACGTATTTCAGCAAATTCATTGTAGATATATTAAGAAAAATATCTAACCGTTTTGATTACTTTATATTTTGTATTGTGAAAGAAAATTTTCATTTTAGTAGCATTTTATACGAATGGTTGTTTTAATAATATATTTTGTCTCATTTTAGCGATGATTTTTATTATCCAAAAAAAAAATTTTCACTGAACCATATCTAAACTTGGTTTTAGTAGTGAAATGTGCAATAAAATATATTTTTGTTGCAGCCATTATATTACATTAGGGAATAGCCAGGTAAAAATGGTTAGCGTTATTTTGAAATGATGGTCGTTTTAATTATGGGGTTATCAATTACCCGAGACATTATACACGCTGTCAGAGAACATTAAACCATTAAAAACACTACGCTCTATGTATATTTTTCATAACGAAAATGTTGTACTATGTGGTGCAAGGGCAGCAGGTTGCTACATACAGGCCTGATTTGAACAATTTTTAATAAAACTGATTTAAAAAAAAATTAGGGTTGTTTCTGAACAGAAATTGATCGGATAAAAACAACGAAGTGGAATAACATTTGAAAAGTAAGTGTGTTGGCTGTAAAATGTGTAATTTGTGGATAATATATCATCAGAAAGGTGAATTTCAATGTCGTTAAGTAATAATTTAGTAGTCGGCAAATTTTAAATACAAGGAAAAGAGCGAACAGGAAACGAACCAAACCGAATTATATGCAACGGAATCACTAATTTAGAAAATAACGAATAATAATTTCAGAATTGGATAATTAGCGGTATTTACGACTAGCGATAAATAATGATCGTGAACAGTAAAATGATATACATATCTGAAAAAAAAAAACAACTAAAAACAAAGAATTTGAAAGCGAAGAATCTTTGCGTACAAAATAACTCCCGAAGGACTTGATGCTTTAAGTGTAAAACAACTTCATTTAAATTTTCGACTGGAGGTAAATTCCGCTTCAAGAATATCGATAATACATTATTGTTTACAGCTCGGTATGAAGTATCGATGACAATTAAGAAAGCATAAATGGCCTGTGATTTTAATAATTGTACACTGAAAAAATTTTGAATAAATATTTTAATCTATCTTTCTAAAAATTGAAATTGGCATTCATCAAAAAAAAAAAAAAAAGAAAGAAGCTGAATGAGAATATATGTATATGTACACATTAGACAATGACTTCCCCCAAATGCTACCTCCCAAAAGTAATCAATGTAGAGCTATGATTTTGGAATGCTCAAAAATTACAAATCATTTATTTGAAAATAGTTTATTAAAAATTTATAAAAACATGTATTACAGAAAATTATACTTTAAAAATTTTAAAAAAAGAGCCGACATGTGTTTCGCAGTTACGTACTCCATAATCAATGTCATGATTATGGAATACGTAACTTCGAAACACACGTCGGCTCTTTTTTTGATATACTTTTAAAGTATAATTTTCTGCAATACATGTTTTTATAAATTTTTAATAAAGTGATAACACGGAAAACGGACAAAAACATTTATAACTCAAATTGAAAATAGCTGTTTTTAGTTACTTTTGTTAGAAGTACAACTATGTAAAGTCAGCGGGTGAGCCATGCACGTCACGATTTTTTTTTTCTAAACTAATACGCAATTAAGCGTTAGCCCGTTTAAAAGTAAGTTTGAGACGGAATGTCTGTAGGATTTTTTTTTAAATTAATTTCAGCGATAATTAAACTTACTTTACGCGATTAAAACTGCAAGTAGTATTTTAGTTTATTTTTACCTTATACCGACGTCGTTCGTATATAAACAAATAATAATAATAATACTAATAATAATAACGACGATGAGGGACATTAAAAACGTATAATGAACGCTTTTGTGCGACGGTCAATATTATTTAAATCGGCACCATTCATTCTAATGGACCTATTTATTTCCGTAGTATTGTAGCCGAAGAGAATTATGCAATTATGGGAAAGATTAGGCAACGCATCTTTAATTATTTTCAAAGAAAACTCCAAGTGCTACCTTTTTCATTTTCTTAATGAAGAAATTTATTACGACAATAGGCTTTGTCTAAAACACCTTCGTTCACTTTATCACTGCCAAATAAGTGTAATTCGTATTCAGCGGGTACAGGTTCGTAACCCGACTTCAAAGCAGAGAAAATAACAGATACAGATAAGAAAATTTTAAAAATGCTTCATTTCGCGTTATGCTTGCGGATAAAAGAAATATATTTATAAAATCGCAACTATTTTTAATTGCCGGCGCAAATTAGAAATGTAACAATGCACTACTTGGTCGATAAATAAAAATCAGGAAAAGGTAGCGCGCGTTTTTTTTTTTCTGTTTTCGTTTTTGACTTTGTCGGCATTGACGTGACCAAAGCTCATGAGATGATAGACTGCAGTGAACGTTGCAGAGAAGGAAAGTTTAAAAACCAAGAATGAAAAGATCCGGTTGAATGAAATAAACGGGATCAGGATTAGAAAATGAAATAAACGGAATCAGGATTAGAAAATGAAATAAACGGGATCAGGATTAGAAAATGAAATAAACGGAATCAGGATTAGAAAATGAAATAAACGGGATCAGGATTAGAAAATGAAATAAACGGAATCAGGATTAGAAAATGAAATAAACGGGATCAGGATTAGAAAATGAAATAAACGGGATCAGGATTAGAAAATGAAATAAACGGAATCAGGATTAGAAAATGAAATAAACGGAATCAGGATTAGAAAATGAAATAAACGGGATCAGGATTAGAAAATGAAATAAACGGAATCAGGATTAGAAAATGAAATAAACGGGATCAGGATTAGAAAATGAAATAAACGGGATCAGGATTAGAAAATGAAATAAACGGAATCAGGATTAGAAAATGAAATAAACGGAATCAGGATTAGAAAATGAAGAAGAATAACAGTTACCCCATAGTTTAGAATGAGCAGCTAGCTGTAGAGAGAATGAGCTGTTGTCGGAATCAAAAAGAGTAGGGGAAATCTTCCGGCAGAGGAAACTTAGCGAGCTAGCTGGAAGATTTAGCAATGGAAATAGAATAAAGCTTTTTTTAATAATATTTTGAAGTTCAGAATTTGCGCGCTAGATATTGCGATGAGAGAAATGAATGAGAACGACGTCCGCAAAAAAAAAAAGGAAATAGGAATTTAGAGGTGGTAGAAAAGTAATTTTGATGAAGCAGATGTTGAATTACGCTAAGGCAGGAGGTAATTCACGAAAGATTAGTCTAGCGGTACTGTAAATGGAAGAGGAATGACTGTTTCGCACTGGAAAAGATTATTAGCAAGGGGGGAAAAAAAGGAACCGGGATGTTTAAAAAAATATTATATGAAGAAGATATAAAAAGTGAGCATTATCAAAATCTGGAAAGGAACCAATCGGAAATTTTGTGTCGGTAAATAAATGTCTGTTAAAACTGTATGCGGTCGCGATGAGAGCGAAAACCAAATTTATAATTACACGAAAATATCAGTTTTTTTGAAATGAAAAAACACAAAAAAAAAAAATAATCACGCGACCTTCTTACACTATTGTATACAATGAGATTGCTTTCATCAGTTTGTAGGAATTCCTAAAAAATAAAACAGGTACACTTATATTTAAAAAAGAATTAGTCGATTGATTTTTGTAAAATAGAAAAATGTATATCAGTTGTTGCCGCACATTGACACTTACAAAAGAAAAATAATTACATATTTAAGCTTTTTTGAAACAGTTCATTGCGTCGAATAATCAACAAACAAGGGATAGCGGACCAGAATCAGGTGCGTTATAAATTTACGAATAAAACCGTAGGGAGTTATAAAAAAAAAGTTTTTCTAAAGCTAAGAGTGGCGTGCAACAGTAAAATAAGCTCTTTTCCCATTTGTCTGCTTCCAACTTTTCTTCGGGATGTAAAAAATTTTTGGGTTTTTTCATTTTCTTAATTACACATTTTACGTTGTTATTAACCGTTCTCGTATTTTGTGGATGGTCTTCCGGAAAAAGTAATGCAAACGCAGTCTGTCGCGGAGATAGAAACACTAAAATCACCGCAACGGATCACCGAATATCTCATTCGGAGCCGGGAAAAATCAAAAACGATGCGCAATAAAACTCATTTAAATTATATTTACCTTCAACGATAGTACGGAAAAAAAGTTTACTCCGATCGAGATGTTAATGAAGAATTAAAAAAAAAACAAAAAAAAAAAAACAAAAAAAAACAACCAAAAAACCTTAGAACAAAACACTTATTTGTATTAAGAGCGCAATTTCGTATCATACTGTGGCTAGACGGTGGGCGAACCGATTGAAAATTTTGGTTTTTAGCGATTTCCTAATACGTTGAAACGAAAGTCACCTAGGGATCCAAAGACGTCCTTATTGAATTTGAAGGATCGAAGTTTGCTACGTGCGAATAAAATCATTTTCGGATCTTAGATGAACCCGTTATAATTAATAGAGATTCAGATTAGGGAGGAACGATGACTTAATCTAACGGACAACGGGGATTTTGAATGAAAAATCGTTCGTGTCGTAACTTTGGTAATTAAAAGTCCGTTTTTAACTGATTTATTTCCGATCGATAATTAAAATAAATGTTTCGTCGACACGTCGAATTTATACCGAATTACCGATTATGGATTGCTGCGTGTACCGGTTTACGAGGCACTGAGGTGGGATGAAAAAGTCGATCTATTATGGTAGGATGAGAGATGTATCGAAAAAGATTGCTTCGAAGCACGCAACGCATCGCGTCGTATCGCATTGTATCGCATCGCATCGCATCGCATTGCGCGAATTAATTACCGCCGATGATAAATAAGCTTCTCGTCCGAAATATAGTACGTCTACGATACTTTACGCATTTCGCCTGACAATCGAAGCTGTCTAAATAATATACGAAGACGCATTTATCTGCGCCATCGCAAATCACGCGAATATGAACATCTTCTTCAACCTATACCGTTGGATTTTGTGTGTGGGAGCAGCGCCTTCTCGGGGTATCACGACGACCTACTAAATTCGGATTCACACTACTTCAGGCAGTTTTAATAAAATCCTGATTAAAAAAAAAAAGAGAAAAGAAAAAATAAAGAAAAACAAACAATCTTATGATTTCACTTCTACCCACGAACTTCCTATTTCATTATCCAAACAAAGAACGAGGAGGATATCATTTTTCCTGTGGAGTTTTTTCATCGCACGTAAAGGCGGTATGCGAATTTCGATAGCATAATTCGCGATATCTATCTGAAGCAAATACGAACTCTGCTCGGAAGCCGCACGTAAACGCATTAAAATTACAACTTTCACTTTGCTAAATTCTTCATAGCGGTTCATATTTTAAAGAGATTTTGGCCATCACCCTGAATTGAATTTTAGGTTAAAATATTTCAAGTGTGGCGGCAGTTATTAAAAAGGTGTTTGCAAGTGTACGTCATTGGCAAATGTCGATCTTTTTCCTCGACACTAAGTTTAATTAAAATGATCCAATTTTAAAGTTTATAAGTGAAACCGTTTTCGTGAACTATTGCATATTTTTTAATTGATTATTTTTGTCATTTCTGAACTATCTTATAAGGATTTCGTATATTATATGTATGCGGAATGCTAAAAAAATGAATACGACTACGACGTATACGGGAACGTGGTGGCACCTTCGATGGCGTAAACGAAGAAACACATAAAATCATTTAAATATATAATTATACATGTACATAGAGGGGAAAAAAGATATATCAAAAATATTCTTTTATTTGTGTAAATGGCACGAAAAACATTGGCTGTTTTTTGGACTTTTAAAAAGTGCTCGATGACTTACAAAAACCATCAAGTTTACATGTCACTTTTTTCATTTAACCGAACTGTAGTCTCTAAGTCGGGTTTCGTTAATTAATTAAATAAAACGCATTTTGTTACTATAATTTATGTGAAGTTATAATGAACTGGATCGTATCGCGGAAGAGTGAATAATTAATTGTCTATAAAACTTTAAGTAAATAGAACGATCATCAGATAATGACAAAATTAATTGTTTATACAAAAAAAAAACACGAAAAAAAACCGATGAAATAACGGAAAAAGTTGTTTTACAGCGGCTTTTGCGCATTTTAACTACGGGCTCCGTACGAACACGCATAATACATGCATAACATTCTCGATGTGTTTGATATACTTTTCCGTTTTCGGCCGTTCAGTTCACTTGCATGTGAATATATTATTCTTTATAGTTAATTTAATAAAATGAAAATGTTTCACGTTTCGATTTAATTTAATAATTAGATTAATTAATTCAATTTAATTTAATTCCTTTTCGTTATAATGAGGAATTTTTAAAAAAGGGTGTTCTACATCCGAGAAAACAAATTAAAAGTTTCCTTTTCTTGTTTTGTAAAAAAATTTAATTAAAATATTTCCATTTGTTTCTCTAGAGTTTTGCCACGATCTAACGAAGACCGCTAAGAGACCAGCAAGAAAATGGTATACAATCCTGCAGCGTTGTTTTTAATTACCGTACTTGGCTCTGTCAGTAGTATGAGTTTATTGCATGTTTCCCGCAGACCGCATTATATTGAATGTGTCAGTAACGCCGACTGCGGTTTTGGTAACTGTTGCGTTCTCGGTAAGGCAAATTAAAATTATTCTATATATACGTCATTATATATATCTCAGCGGCGGATCCACATTTTGGGGGAGGAAATTATATAATTACGTAAAATTTTCTACGGTATGCAGTAGATTTGTTTTCTTAAAGAAAATCAAACAGCGGCCTCTTTAGAAATATAAAAATGTTTTAAGAATACATAATTATTACAATTTTTAATTTAACTTTTGGTGAAAAGTAAAACGAAATTATAAAATTCTAGCTAAAATGGTGAGTTTAGTAATAGTAAGAAAGATAGTAGTTTTATTAGACTTTACTTCTTTTTTATTTTTGTTAGTAATCCGATCCGAATTCTCTTTGGTCGTGAGCAAGTAAAAAAAATATACACATTTCTCATTGAACTATTTTTAATTCAAATTGCAAAATAAAAATTAAAAATAAATAAGAAAGGCAAAAGATCGATGACAGTTGCGTTTAAAATAAAATAAAAACGTGACAATAATAGTTTTACTAGAAAACAGTATTAAATATTAGTTATAATTAAATTCATAGGTAAAATTTATACAAATCTTTTATAGCATAAATTAAGTTTCTCTGTTAAAACAATTTTTTTCACAGAGCCTTTGCCTCGTGGATCCGCCAGTATATATATATATGTATACATATACATACTAGAGGACTGGGATCAATGTGGCCCAACCCTTTAGATTAGTTTTTTGGATTGAGGCGATAATAAAATTTTTAAAAAAATGATATGAATGCAACAATTAATTTTAGTTTCCGGTCTTACCGTTTTAGGTATATATTTTCCTAATTTTTTAAATTTTAGAATTTTTATACTTTTGCACTTTTACAGTATTTTAAGGACAAAAATACGCTGATTAAAAAACAGAAAATCAATTTCATCTATTACGAAAAGGGCTCTTGTAGAATTGTTTTCCTAAAGCTTGATTTTCAGTTGAATTTTCCGAATCTGATAAAGAAAATACGTCGGTTAAAAAAAAATGAACTTTCCAGCTACTACGGAACGATTTTTGGCGTTGCAGCTTTACTAAACACATATGCTATATGCATACATACGTACATGCATACATATATGCGCATATACGAATATAAAACAATGAACATAAATTTCGAATTTCAAGTTGGTTCATAAAATAACTTTTATAATAAGCCGATCTTGGCCTGACAGACTTTTTTGCTATTCCACAGAAGAAATTTTCTGCATTGCGATAATTTTTTTGTATTAATATTATTATTATTATTAAAATTTCTTAAATTTCATTTTGAGTGCTGGAACTGAGCAAAAGCTCAACACCGTACACACTCTAGTCGATTATAAGCCACCCTTAGATAATGCCTGTGATTTAACAATTTAACAATATCGCCCTCTTATCTAATTTTTGATCTTCTTTTTTCCATTTTCCAAAATTGCTTCAATTCATTATTCTCTTTGTCTATCTCCACTCTCGCAATACCGTCCAATCCCATTTTAATCGTTTTATTGTGTACATAAAATTATCATTACCTTTTAGCTTATTTTTAATAATTCTTGTGCTTATTTTATCTTTTAATTTAACCGGTAACATGAACCTCTCTAAAACATTCTGGCATGCCGTTATTTTCTTTAATGTACTGCTGAAAATTACTTGACATGTCAATTTTTAATGTAGCTCCACAGAATAACGATAGCGCTAAAAACGAGGAAAACGGTTAGATTATAATTTAAACAGAATAAATAATCAAATATGATTATGAGTTTTGCTTCTATGTGTGTAACAAAGGTAACATACCTTAAAAAAAAAAAATTGTGTATAAATTTCTCGGAGCCCCAAAACCCTATTGATAAATTTCCGGCTTCGTCCCTGAGGAGAATTATTTATTCGTTAAACGAGGTAATCGAGAATATTTTCCAATTTATTCAGCAAATTCCACCTGAGTAATCATTTTTATGTTTAATTTTCTTCTTTTTTTGGCTTTGCTGTTTAACCCCATAAGAATTAGTCCATTGACATTCACTCGGTTTCCAGCATTCGTCAGAATGGCGAGTATTGCAGAAACAGCCACTATAGCGCTTGTGTCACAAACGTTATTTCGCTAATAGTTTTAAGTGAAAAGTATACCTTTGTTTTCTTTTTTTTTAATGTGTGTAATCGATGAGATTTTTTTACGTTTTTTGGTGAATTTCGTTTAGGTATGAATCGGTACAGCGTGCCAGTATGCCAAAGTAAACTCGAACTGTACGAAATGTGTCGTCCGCAGTCGCAGGTGCCAATCAACTCGACGGTGGCTTACTTAGACGGTAGCGTGGTATCGTTGCACGAAGTGCATTTACTGATGTGTCCGTGTAGCGACGGCTTAGTTTGCAGTACGATAGACGGAAGGTGCACTCAAAGCACCGTTTTAGTCAACGAAAATCGTATCGACGAGGAGTACGATATCGATCAGTGATCATTCACACACACACACACACACACACACACACACACACACACGCTATCAAACGAGAAATATTATATTATATATATGTAATAGTAACACTAATGATGCTAGGAGTTCTAATCAACTTATTTGCTCTTGTGGAATTTATTTATGTCCTACTGTTAGACGAAAAACTTTCACCTTATTATTTAGTGTTTTTTTTTTTTAATGTAAGTCTCTACTTATTACTTTTTTCGAAATAATTAATATGCCTATAGATAAAAAGAGTGAGAGTGATGTTAATTTTTGTTAACTTTTATCTATTTTATACGGTAATTTAGAGGATAATTTTTCTATGTTTTAGTGTGTAAGGATAATTCGTGCCAATTTGCTACACTGACTGATGTGTACATATCGCTGCTGTGGTTATAAATTTTCATATTCTTTCGTTCCTCATCGTTAATTGTAATTTGTATATTTTCGGAATACGATTCTTCGCGTCTCTAACGAACATCCGATTAATCCGACCGTCGACTTTTTAATAATTCCCATTGTTTCGAATTGTTGAAAAAATCGATTCCTTTCGTTAAGAATTATATCTCGATAAAATGTTAAATTATCGTACGAGCGTTTTTTATTAAATCGATTTTAAAATTTAATCGACAAAGATGGTGGTCGAATGTTGTACATAAGTTTTTTGTATACGATAATTGAAAAATTTTATATTCCTATTTGTATACATATAGGCCTATAACAGTTATTTCAGATGTTTTAAATAGAATCGTTCTAGTTTGTTAATTCTAATGTAGCCAGTTTTTTTTGCTGTACGTGCTCAATGAACTGTATACAGCTGACTAAAATTTCAATTTTCCGAACTATGTGCCGTTATAAAGTAACATGCTAACGCGCATTTAAATAATTTCTATTTGTGAATAGATTTAAACCCCCTCCGGATTTTAATATGCCGTTGCCATGAATTCGATCATTATTGCCTGTTCCTACGTAATCTACAGTCTCTTCTGTTCACGACTAGATCGACCTTTTGTAAAATGTGTAAGTTTCTTTCACATCTAAAATGCAAGATTGCCCCCCCCCACACGCCAGAAGCAATACACACAATTGTCTTTCCGAAAGTATCAAAGCAACTAATTAAGCCATAATTGAAATGTTTGAGGGTTTTATGAAAAACAAGACTTATCAACATCTCAATTATGAGCATTATGCCGAATAATTCCGTTTTCATTAGAAAATAGTTTCGCGGTTGCCGTCACGAATGCAATATTACAAAACTGCGCAATATCAGAACAAACTTGCCGCTGAACCGTCAACTTTCCATCAGTTTCTGATTTACTGATCGGTTTGTTGAGCGGTCATTTTACCGCTAGTTTTGAGCCACGACACATATATTTTTTCGCATGTTTTCAAACCAACACACATAAGATTACAAGGCACTGTTCTTCATTCTTCCTAAAAGTGATATATGTACACATGCGCATCTATGTTAAGTATGAAAAGGGGTGATTGTGTTATCTTCGCAAGTAGAAATGCTCTAACTTGTTCCTTCGAATGAGAATTTTTTGTCGACTCATTCGTACTTTCAGTACCTAATGACCCTCTAGACCTTTCCGTAAATAATTCCTCTAAAAATTGTTTTTTAATTCTCTCATTTTCCTTGCCATATTTTTAAAGATGTTTTCGTTATTTTAAGTAATAAATTTATTTATTTTTAGCTACGTGTTTTTAATAAATAATTTTGACCATTTTACACGTATTTTTGATTTCTTTTGCTTTATCATTAAATCTCAGCATCGCTGTATGTCTCTGCGTGGCTGTTACACACATCATATGGAAAATACAGCGCGGAATAAAATTAAAGGATTCTATATTAAAATACACGAGTAATAACTATTAATGACGTTGAGATACACTGAAAGTTACGTCAAGAGAGATGTATTCAGGGTTAAGGGTGAGTTAGGAAATCTAGAAATCCAACTAGCATACGCGAAAGAAGTAAACATCGGTAAGATGAGAAAGTGGAAGTTCTTTAACAGGATATGCGACCGATTTTATTCCAGGACCGGCGCAGAAATCAAAAGATGAACTTGATTTCATTTTAAACAATTGCCGGAAAGTTTAGTGTTTTTTTTGTTTTTTAGTTTACATTTAAAAAACCAAAAAGTTAGTATTAAAAGTTGAAGCTAAAATGTCGACTTTTCCCGTTGATTTATTGCAACAGGAATTTTTAAGAATTTTTACAGCAATGAAAAATGGGAACACTGAAATTACGCACCAGACCCGAAACAGCCCGCCCGCTGAGAACTCGAATTGCGCACTGCCTGTAAAAAAAATATTTTAATTTTATAATATCAGTGAAGGAATAAAATGAGTAAAAGAGTCGTTCTTTCAGTGAATTCCAAAATGTGTTGTTACATATCGATAGAACGTTTGCTATTTGGAATAATGGAACAACATTTCAATTGCTTAAAAAAACCTCCCTTGAAAGTTTGCGAAAAATAGGCTATCATCTCGATAGCAGTGCGGTTTTATTCTAAATATTTTTAACAACCTCTAGGGAACATACACATATTTAAAGAAATGTTGCATAAAATAGAATCATTTTTTGCACAAATATTATATACAATAATGTGTAAATTACAATAATTTCTGCAGATGTAGAATTTTCAGCGCACGGCATTTCACGAAGCTTGTGTGTTTTCCATTAATACAAAATACTTTCGTATCAGCTGATTAATTTAGATAAAATACAAATGTGATGACCGTATGAAATTTTTGAATTCGATAAATTAAACATCTGTTATTATAATATAAAGTTATTCAGAGTTTGAAGGAATCAAGTTTCAGGAATATTTCAGTTCTAATTTTCTTACCCATCAGTTAGTATTCGGTCTCAGAGCAGGCCTGGATTTAGGGGTCTCTAGGGGGGCGGGCTGCAGCCCCGAGCCTCGCCTTATAAAGGGATCCATCCCGGAGACACCTTCTTCCGACATGTAATATCAACATTCTTTTAAATAAATAGAATTAACTTTACAGGAGCAAGCGCATTTTTTAATAGGTACATTTATTTGTTCATAATTTTGTATCCATTTTTATTTCCCCCTACAGGAGGAAACTTCGTAATAGTAAAATCTCGAGTTTCGTAAAAGAGTACTAGAAATTTGTTTTTTTAAAGATATAACGAGTTAGAAGCTACATTTTCGGACATGTCCGTATGAATGTGTGTACGTGTGTACACGTACAACACACATACACGCACTATCCTTTTATGCAAATCTTTGGTTAAAATTTTCTGAAAAATTCATTGTTTAAAATTATATATATGTATATACTCGTATATATATATATTTTTTTTGGCATCGAAAATTCTACCCATTGTCTATATGATATTTTGTTTTGTTTACATTAATAATTATATGTTAATTCGTGAATTCAAAATAATATAATTAAATTAAATTAAAGAAAATTTAGTTATTCTATAAAACTGATAATTTTATCACTTCCGAAAAGGAGCCCTAATATTTTTGTTGCCCCGGGCCTATCATACACTTAATCCGGGCCCATCTTAGAGTTATAAATTGTCATTTGAATTAAAAGCAAATTTGTTAAAAATATGTTGATTTGGTCATTAAATGCACCATCAAAACAATATACATATAGTATTCTATTTAAATTTTAAATGACAACACATAAAAATTTATAATTAAAATAAAATCTCATTTAAAACAATTTAGTAGTAAAACTTACGATGATAATGGAAATAGTGTTAGTATTATCCTGTTTCTTTAAATGTTAATTGGATTTAACAAGATAATATTCCTTCGTCGGTGACTTGTAATTTGTAGTTTGTTGTAAATTAAATAGCTTCCACTTTACAATATTAGACATTTCTGCGCACATTTGATTTTAATGTGTTTTGTCAGATAAGATATATTAATAAAACATCTGGTGCGGTCATTCTATTTATCTATTCGTTTATTGACATGCGGTGTTTGTATATTATTTACAGAATTTTATTTTGTCGCTAAGGAAATATGTTCTTTTTTTAAGGTTTTTTAAACTCGTCGCAAATTCCGAAAGTTCTTTTAAGAAACTGAAATATGATTTTATTACTTCCATGTAGTGTTTTCCATCAATACGCAACACGTCCGGCAAAAAAATATTTTTTAGAGCTTTTACCAATTTAAATTTGAAGCTGAAATATCGCTATATTTTTTCCCCCAAAGTATCCCTATTTATATATGTGTTTACGAAAACTAAATTCGTTTGCTGTTTTTAGACCCAAATGGGGTTTAAATTAAACGGTTATTGGAAATGTTTATTTCGTGCGATGAAAAGAGTTTATTGTTTCATTGCATATTTTAAATTTCAGGAATAATAATAATATCGGTTGGCGAGTTTTTTGAAGTAATTTTTAGATAATTTTAAATTCGTCATATTGTATATTCTTAACTTTTTGCGCGATCGTATTCTTTAAATGTGATAAAAAGCACCGGTAACAATTAAGCGGTGGTCCATTCTATTACAAGACGTAAAAAAAAGAATTAAATGTTGAAATGTAGGAAATGACATTTTACTAAAAGCATTTCTGCCTCTGAGGAGAGTTTTCCATTGATAATTTTTTTTTTTTTTTAGTGTGAACTAATAAAAGCATTTCAATAGGTTATCGCGTGATATTTACAACGCTGCAACAGCATACCCGTTCCAACAAAAAAATGTTCGATAAGGTTTTCTTCGTCTTTCTTTAAAAATTTTCGAATAAACTTTATCGATTTTTTTTTTGTTTTTTTTTGGGGGGGGGGGCTCGTCAACCAAGGACCTTTACCCAGAAACAAAAGGTAAGGAAAGAAGTCGGTTATATTTTGATTCGATCAGAGATTTTAACTAAAAAGAAACAAATAGCAGGAATAATTAGTGGGGAAGGAAAGGACAGGATATAGGATGCACAATAAGGGGTAGGAAGTCCAAGCTTAAGCAAATAAGAATATAAGGCAGAACGCTCCACCGAGAGGGAAGAACACTGGAAGAACACATGATCGGCGTCGCAAATAATTGCATCATCCGGATGGAGAGGACAGTGTGGAGAAGAAATCAAGGAGAAACGAAATCTGGAAGAAGGCAGCAAAGAATGGCCAAAGCGCATACGAACAATGGAAACAACTTCAGAACTACGAAGGGAGGGATGTAAAAGAAACCATGAATATGAAGGAAGAGTAGGCTGGACTGACAGGTAAAAGGAACAACTGTTGGAAAAAGAAGAAACATAGGTATCCGACCAAAATCGGATATGAAAGCTTTTACAAACTGATAGCAGGTTAACGGATGGAATTTTTTTAAAAAAAAGACGAGAGGAAGCAGCAGCAGCCCGAGCCAAGGAATCAGCCGCTTCATTGTCAAATATGCCCGAGTGGCCAGGTACCCACAGCAGATCAATATTGACTGAATGGAGATAGGAAAGATTGTGAATGAGTGAACGTATACGGAGGATAACAAAGTCACACGAATGATCAGGAAGGGGAGAGGATATGGCCTGAAGGGCGCTCAAAGAGTCAGAAATAATTAAAAACTTAGAGGAAAATTGATTCGAGGAAATGAAAATAATAGAGCGAAGGATAGCCAACAACTCGACTGTGAATATGGAACAGAAATAAGGAAGGCGAAAAGATTCTGAGAGGTTAAGATCAGGAAGGATGAAAGAAGCACCAACACCACCAGGCCCCCTCGAACCATCCGTGTAAATGGTAACATGAGAGGGAAATAGGGAATTGATAGTGCTGTAGAATACCTGTTTAATTACGGCTTGGGGGAGATTTTTTGCAAATGAGGGGAGGATAAATACCTTAGGAGGATAACAAATGTCAGCGAAGTCGAAGGAAAAATAAGGGAGATTATTCGAGATAATATACGGCCAAAATGAATCGAGACGATATGAAATAAAAGCCAGAATAGGGGTTTTGCTGGGAGTGAAGCGCCAGCTATTATAAATCGAAAGATAAGACTGAACAAGGGTAGAGGATGCGAGAGGAAGACGTTTAACAAGGAAACGATAGCCTAAATAAGATCTACGAATAGATAGGGGTGATGAATTGGATTCAGCAAGAATAGCAGTGGTTGGAGAGGATTTAAGAGCGCCAAGACAGAGACGAAGGCAAGAATTCTGAATTACATCTAGTTTGGAAAGACGTGTCTTGGACGCACTACCATAAATAAAAGAACAATAATCAAATTTGGAACGGATAATAGATTTGTAAAGGGAAATAAGAATATAGGGATCGCCACCCCTCCGAATGTCGGCGCATTTAATCTAAAAAGCGTTACTTCACAGGTATTTCGAATGGTGTTGACTTTCCGTCTCTGACTATACTGGGCGTTCTATAATAAGCTAGTACCAAAGTGTAAGTTTAAACTATCCGAAATGATAAAATGTCAAACAGAAAAAAAGTTAATGCATTAAAGATGATATAAAAAAAAGTGGTGGTATATACTTAAGGTGACCATACGTCTCGTTTTGAACGGGACCGTCCCTTTTTTTGGTTCTCCGTCCCAGTGTCCCCGAAAAAAACTTCGGGACACAAAATTGTCCCGTTTTCTCAAATCGCGTAAAAATTAGCGGGCCGGCCGGGCGCAGACAATGCGGGAGCGCGTCGACGACAGCCAATTTGTCGCCTGCGAGCGCTGATTGCAGCGACATGTCATGATTGCATCGCTTCATTTATTCATTAGCTGATAGTCAGGCGCTCTTGCCGCGATTTGTTATTGTGTTCAGTCGGTTGATACTCGCGTAGGTAATTGATTTAAAGTTTTTCGTGTTTTGGGATTGTATCTAAATGTTAGTTTACAAGTAATATAGCCGTTTATTAAGAAAATAATTACTCCCTCAGATGTCAGGAGCAAAAAGTGTGTCGCACAGAATTTAGTGTTTCTCATAGCGGTGCCGGTGATATTGAACAGCACTGAAAGTTTGGTAAAAATTAAAGTTGTGTTGTAAAGATATATTCATTTTTTATATTTACACGGTTCGAGTTGAAGCTCTAAAGGAGTTTTGTACCGAAACTGAAACAGAATATCACAAAATGCTGGGCTATAGCAAAACCAGGTGGCTTGCACTTATACCTGCCGTGGGGAAGGGGTTTTAAAAATGTGTTAAAAAACTTTTTTGAAGACCCCGCGTCAGAATTGTGGCTTTATTTTTTACACGCTCAGTCAACAAGTTTTCAACTAGGCCGTATTGAAAGTTGAAGGCCAAACTTTATCGGAGATTGAAGCTGCAAAAGATATTAGACAATTTGGCTCAGAAACGGAGACTAATCAGTTTCTTTCATTTACAGTCCGTAATTTAATGATGAAATTTAAATATAGTGGCACTGATGCCGACTAAGAATTTGTGAAAAGTACGGCTCCAGAATTTTATAAAACGAGTCTTGAATACTTGCAACAGTGAACTTGTTTTTTTACTAAAGAATTGGAGGTACTTTATTGGGCAGATCTGAAAAAAGTACTTGCATGGGAAGACGTTCAAAAAGCATTGGATGTATTGATTGAAAAGGGATCCAAATTGATTTGGTAATAAAGATACAGAAGTTATTGCCGAATTTTCCTTAATTTCCAACTACATCACGACGGAAAAAGTAACCGAGCGGAACAATCTAAACGTTTCGACGAAAACTCAACACTTCCACACCAACAATCTTAAACACGAAAAATGTTCTATTTTAATTGAACATATTTTTAAAAATAACTGAACATTTACGTTTCATACCTTTTTAAATTTGTAATAAATACTATTTTGATAAATAAAATAAAACTTATTATAAAAATGTGTGTTTTCCATTGAGAACTTACTAATTGAGGTAAAAAAAAAAACGGTGTCCCGTTTTGAGTCAAAAAATAAATGGTCACGTTATATATACTGCATCAAGTGACACGCAGGTCGATAGTAGACGGAGATTTTCCCACATATCACAGAATGGAGAACATGACTGAAATTTTAAGGCTGAAAAAATACAGAAAACGATGACAATAACTGCTTTGCGAGAAGTGATAATAAATTTCGCGATGTCTCTGTGCATCAGTTTCTTCTTAAAATTAACGTAAAATGATACTGTACTCAAAACCGGTTTTGGACCGCGGTTAAACAACACGAATAAACATGAACCAAGAGGTATGAAAGATAGGTGACACAATGATTGAACAGAGGAAACCGTCCGGTCATGTGTAACGGGTTAGTATTTCACTAGATGGGAGTAAATTGATTCCCATAACCTTGACAGGAATCGTCCGGAACTGTGAAGTTAGGTTTCACAATGTGCTCAAGGGTCTGATGGATCTGAAGAGAATAATGGAAACCAGTTTCTTTCTCCTTGCGATTCGCTTTTACTTTCGTTCTGATGAATTCTCTGTGGCGTGATAAATAATCGGTTTCAGATCAGTCCCATATACTACATAGGCGTTCCTAGTATGAGGCCAGCGTGCGTATATGATTGATTAATATAGAGTGCAACAAAAAAAAATTATTAGTCCCGTTAAACCGATATATGCAAATTCATTTGGTGTAATGCTAGGAAGAAATAGGTAATACGATAAATATACCCATACTGGAACATATGTATTGATCATATATGTACAAAAACGCAGGCGTGTACGCTCCTTACCCCTGGAACTCATGTAAAAAGAAAAAAAAACAAATTTAAATACGTATGTGAATTTTTTTTTTTTTTTTCACATGCGTATTTACTCATATGATAATCGATGCTTCGTCGTGGGCTGACAAAAGAGGTGGAAATCGAAAGATTATTAGGAATACGTGCCGCCCGGAAGATTTCTTCGTGCAATTCGCCTCCTAGAAATTAAATCTTACACGAATGGGGATTATTGAAGTTCGAAAATCGGCGAAATGAAATGAACTATTAAATTTCGTGAAACGCGAAGTAATTTCACGAAAAAATATTCCTTTACTGCGTCAGATCGACTGAAATTCTCTCGTTTATTTGCAAAATATCTTTCTAAAATGATTAGAAAATCTCTATCGACCGATTAGGGAAATAACCGAAATACTAAACATCGAATAAACTGTTATATCGATATGCCTCACACCGGCTGTCATTAGTTCGTTTTTTATAACCGTGCTTTTTCAGAACCAAAGTTCACTTTAGTATTACTGGCCATTGAGACGAGTGAGTAACGCGATTGCAATAGTTAAATTTCATATGGTGAAAACGTGCAATCTGAATTTGACAAAAGTTATGAACAAATAACGGGGAAACATGTAATGTTAATTTAAAAATTCTACATATTGCTCGCGTCAACCAAATATTACCGTACTAACTCTTCTTCTTTTTCTTGAGCATTTTCCCGCTGGAGCGGGGTCTGCCACTTTTTAGTAGATGCGACAAGTGAATGAATCAACCGGCCTGTCGCCCGAGCCTGACGTTGGTATAGGCAATTATTATAATATGCAATACGAATGTGTACACTTGCAAGACTACATTCGGAACTGATAGTAATCGTTTGACTTATCGATATACAAGTGCAGTCCTGTGTGTGGATCTGCTGTGTACTGACCTAGCGAGCATATGATGTTGTAACGTGGTGGTTTGCCATTGCCACCACGTGATTACTAGCGATTATTTATTTTTATTTAATTTAAATATTACCGTACTAACTGTCCGGTTTTAATAACAAAAGAGTACTTTTGACGTCACATTTTCAAACGGATTCTATATACTGGAAGTTTCCACAAAATAATGTAATAATTATTTCAGCTTTTAAAATCGATCCAAAAAATGTTACCCTGAGAGATTAGTTATAATAGATATGAAAGTGATAAATGTAAAATATGAAATCGAAAATCTCCGTCAGCGAGAAGCGAGGAATTGATGTGATGTTTTTAAGGAATTAAAATTAATTCTTTAATTGAGACCGTTACACAAATCGCAATTTTGATAATTTCTATACGTACATTTCAATAACTCTGCGTTCTCTTAAATACAACATCGAATTTAATCGAGTGAACCTATAAATGTATAATAGAATTAAAAAAAAATTTTCCTCCATTGAAAAAATTTATCGTGTTTGTTCATATATACCCCCCCCCACCCCCACCAGGTGGAATAGCGACTGGAGTTCAGAACGAGATAACTTCTGATAATGATACTTTCGATTAGCGCTAATCAACTTAAACACTTAGACCCCATCGCGCTACCGATTTTACTAGATAAACCGATGACTTTTTCTATACGAATTAAACAAAACGCTTTTCACCGAATGATGAATCTTCATTACTTATGGTCGAATTTGAAGTTTTATCTTCTGTAACCCCGACAGGAAGTGTAACGAATACAGATAGCAGTTGAAGCAAGAGTGAGGGAAAGTTCAAAAGTACAGCGGTACAGCCTTTGATGGTAACGCTCCATCAAGGCGTTTGTTGTGAACAGTTAATAGAATAACGGAATAGTCCAATTTCACAGAATTAACACTTGTAGATTTAAAATTTAACTCAATGATAGTTTGTAATTTCATAAGTGTACAAGATGTAAGTGGTTTTTCTTACAGTATTTGCTTCAGCTTTTATGCTTGTAGCCTTTTTACCAGTGTAATTGCATCGTTCGAGGTATCCTTTATATCGGTCTTTGGTAATAAATTCCCTACTATAAATTTCGTTCATTCAGTAGCCTTTTAGTGCAATTTTCTAAACCAAGCAACAGTGTTGCGATAATGTCAGTGATTTATGGATTAACTGAAATTCACGCTTTATACAACAACAACGACGACTACGTTTTTCAGTAATTTTCAGTTAAGCTGCTGCTTCTTCGACAACAGATTAAATGTAGAGTGTTCTTTGCTAGTTTGTGTGGAATTCAATTTCAAATTCGCACATTAGAAATTCGAATAAATGTATGTACATGTTTGCCTATCGAAAATTCTGTACACAATCGGTTTATGCCGACAGAGTGTGCAATGTTGACTAACCGCTCTCTAAAGGAAAGACTAAAAACTAATAAAAAATAACCTCATTAAAAATACTTCTTGAAATTACGAATGAAGTTAAATATAATCGGGTTTCTTCTCTTCTTTTAATACAAAAATAAAATTACAAATTAGCCAAACGTAATATGCAAACTACGCAGTAAGTACGTTAAACGTATTCGCGATGCAGTGAAAAAACTACGGATGATAACCCCGCACTGAATTGTAATTAACGTTCGCACCATTCACATCTCGTCTATAATACGTTCACCTAATCATTTTAAAATCGAACGAACTGACTGCCAATAGTAACACGTACTCAGGCAGCTGGCAATTAATTCGTCTACACCTAATCTCAATTTACGGTAATTGCACAAGAAAAAAAAACATATAAAAACGCAATACGGAACGACTATAGGAGAAAAAAAAATTATTTTAGCTAGACGCTTTAACGTCGATAGGAAAGATAAGTTTAATAAGGAACCGTTTGAAAATGTAACACTGACAGTTGTAATAATAAAGGGAAAAAAATATTAATGACGATATCAGTTAAGTTGAAAATCAAAGAAAACTACGTTTATTATCATTGTTAGTAATAATAATAGCTATGCGCCACGTGGCGCTAAATGCGGAAATGTATGACAAAACAATAATAATAATAGTATGATAATAATTAAGATGATCAATTAGCATCCGGAAATATTAAAAGTCAGAAGAAATTACGTGTATTTATTTTCATTGTTTTAATAAATAATTTTGTTATAGAAATATTTTATTGAAAATTAATGTTCACTGTGTGTACCACCTAACGCATTAATATATGTATCTCACCTAATTCCGTGTATAATCACAAATATGTATATTCAAAATCTTTCAAAGCCCCGCAAGGGGACAACTCTCAATCTTTTTTCTACTAATATTCTTTCAGAAAAATCGTTTTCAATAGACTACGTCATTCTTCGTCGTATTTTATTTTAAAAAAATCTTAGCAATTGCACAATACAGCATTTGTTACCTTATATTAGGTAACCGGACATAATCATGGGACAAAAAATATATTATACCCCGGGTTAAGAATGATGTAGTCATATTAATATATACATATATATATATATCATTTTTTATTTAAACAACTTTTTGACCACTTATCGAAGTATACACATTAACCGGAATTGCGGAAATGTGTGAAATCCAGACATTTTATAGAGTATCTGGGCATCTTATATAATACCGAACAGTTTAAGCATTACAAAAGAAATAAATTATTCTACGTATATTGGTAGTGTGTGAAATTCGCAAAATCTATGTATTGTTCAGATGATTTTTTTAATTCTATTTTTAAAATATTTTTTTCGGGGTTTCTCAAGGTACAAGACTCTGTTGGTACTCGATATAATTATACCGATTATTCGTAAAATATTTTCTATTACAATAAACTGTCAGCTTACTTATTTTTTTTTTTTTTTTGGGGGGGGGGGTATTAATTACAGACATTAACCTAGCACGATTTTTGTATATTTTCAATGGGATTCAAACCAGGCCGTACTCGGATGAAATACCCCATTGTCTTACGCTATGGTAGATTACAAACCATAACAATGCTATTTAATTTACATTTATCTTTTTCTAGCTAATAATGTAACCCCAGTCCCTTACTAGCAACTTAAATCTATGTTAGCGGTATGATGTAGAAAAAAAGAAAAAAAAAGAAAATCAAAACGAAACAAAACATAGCAAGTTTTATCGCAATTTCTAGTTCTGTAATGTGTTATCTTCAGTTTTAGCCTTCAGAAGTTTATTGTGATTACATAACATTTTTGGTGTGACATTTTGTGTTATCTTTGTCCAACCAAGTTATATTGGATAATACATTAGTCCTATTCTGGTTAACGCCGATTATAAATATCTTTTTTGGAACTTGTTAATTTTTCTTATTTCTGCCTCTTTACGAATTTCAATTTCGTATTTAATTCTGGATATCATTAATGCTGAAAGATATAATTTTAGCCTTTTGTACCTCGTTTTGGAATAGTTGCTCGACTTTATTATTGTCAATGTCCTACATGAAATCTTTATTTAACGTTATTCCGACATATTTGAATTCATTAACATTTTCTAAATGTTCACAGTTGTACATTTCTTTACGGTGGTGCAGACAGCTCATGTTACATAATACTATTTTAATTGGTGTTTTTATGCGCAGAACTTCTTTCGCATTCATTTTTTGTCGTGTTCTGCATGTACCAGTATTATTTATGTCTACTCGCAACAACTGTTCAGTATTTTCTATGTTCCAGTATTCTCAACAACCAGTGCAATATTATCTGCGTGAACATAAGATTTGAAGTTTCTTACAAATCCATATAACGAATTAGTGTATGTTAAGAATATTGTATCGGTGCTAATATTGTCCCATATCCCCTACTCTATTATAATGAATCATTCTTTTCATACTATCAGGGATCTAGACTTAAATTTCGGGGGGGGGGTAACGAAAATATTTTTTTATGATTACATATATGTATATTATATGTCTGTTATCATGAAACATGTTTACTTATCGATGGCACACTACAGCCTTGTAGTCAATTATTGTTTATGCAATATTTGAACACTACAAGATAAAAAATAGTCGTTTTCCATAAAGTTCATAAAAAGTTTAATTTTCTTTTCTTTTGTCGAAACTTGAAAAAAAATGAATTTATTCTGAATTTCAGTCAATTTGATTCAAGCAATTGTTAGTTCGTAGATATTTTGGGGGGCATCTTACACGTTATACATAAACTTTGCTGGAGTGATTTTCCAGTCGTGTCATGACAACAATGTACGCAATATTTTTTTAATGCAGATGATGATCAGAAGATCGTACACAGGCGTCACTAGTGGTTTGTTTTTACTGCGTCATTTTAACGCACGTGTTTTTCGCCCACCACTTATTCTTATACGATTGTTAATGTAATGAAAAACACGAATAAACCATTACCACTAGTCAAATTTTTCAAGTCAGTTCTATAAATTGGCGACTTGTTGTCGTAACCGCAACATTTATTCTATAAAATCTACATTTCTCATAACAATTTTCAAAGACTTTTTATTTTTGTTAACATTTCCTCTGTACCTTCCACGGACGTTTTTATTTTATCATTTAACATGCTTTTATTTAAATAACTACTATTTGTCAAGGTTTCCCTAATACTTCCCTTACTAGTTTCATATAATAAGTAGGATAATATTATACACTGAGCAAAAAATAAAATTCAATTATATATTTTTTTTTTTTTTTGTGGTCCCCAATTCGTAATTTGATGGCGGTAAATATATTTAGAGAATTAATACCAATAATTTATATAAATAACAGGTCTGTCCTGAGTCCGTTCATTAGCCTGCAAAAAATTACTGAAAGACAAAAATGTCTTTGGATTAAAATACAGAATATTAACCGATAAAGCAAAAAGTATGCCAACATTAGATAATTATGCGTGTACAGAAAATGATAAAGTCGACCACTTGTTGGTTTTAAAATTTATACCTTAAGACATAGTCTTGAAAAATATTCAACTAACTTTTATTGTCGGATTAAACGGGCTATGGGAATTCCTAAAAAGGTATAGTATTGCTATTAGTTTGGTGACGAACTACATTATTTCAATTCTGTTCGAGTTGTTTTGTACTTCGATCGTACATTGAACGTGGGATTGGTCTGTTTCACTTTTACTTTTTAAGTATAAATGCACTGATTGCAATTGTTTACATTTTAAACAAATGTTTTTATTCCGATTTTATGCTGTTGACACTGAATTTTTCGTTGTGTTTAATATGTTTTCTATTGTAAAATTGATACAAATATATGTATATATTATATAGTAATGAACTTGCATGTTTTTTATGTATTCGATTATTAACAGTTTAAAACAATTTGTATATGTTTATAATTAAGAAAAATTTTATTTGTGAAGTTTTTAGAAACCTTAAGGTTTTAACCTTGCCTTTTTAAACTGAGAATCATAGTGCTTGTTTGTTTTGAGTTTTATCGATAAAACTCCTGTAAAATACGTTATGAGACATAATTGTACTTGGTATTAATTGACTTTGTTTTTCTTCGGGTTACATATTGTAATTATTAACTCGAAATAAGAAATTTAACTCAGAAAGCGTGTTTTAATAGTTTCAATTATTTATTGTTTCAATATGAGATCACACATATTTATTTATTTCATCTTTCTTCTATAATTTTTTCTTAAATGAGAATTTATAGTACTTTCTGTTACTTTTTGTTGTTTAATCTAAATACGGATAACTGAAAATATCTATGAAACATGTTGTATTTATGAACATTTGGTGAGTGACAACAGATGTAATGCTTAATTTTCGATTTTTGTCGAATTTCTCGGCTCGGGTAGTGTTAAAGGGTTGTGTAAGTGTCCTGGTCTGCGACAACAGGATAGCGTCTGTCGGCCGCGTGAGCCGTGTCTGAAGATCAGATAGCGGCTATTTGTTATTAATTGATAAGGATTTCGGTAATGGTACCGTTAGAGTTTAAGAATAGAATATCGAGTCGATCTGGCTAGATTAAGTTACCGTTTAATTATGTACGTAGCTAGTCGTCGTCGAGAGCAGTAAGTAATTGTCTGGTCGTGTTACCGTTTTGTCGAGCTGTGCCTTTTATAAGCTATTTAGTCGAAATTTTTAAGTGCTAGTCAATACCGAATTTTTCCGTTACCTGTGTTGTTTAATTTGTAATTTCTTTGAAATACACGTAATTTGCCTGTTTCAATTTTTAATTGGACACGCGATGCGCGACCGTGGTATCTCCTTTCGGGGAGGTGACCGCCTTCGATCGGCGGGTTTCGGTTTATATTTCTTTTCCTTCATATATGTTTTTCTTTTATCGGCAAATTTCTTTTCTTAAAAGCCTGACGCTCTGCTCGACAGAGTTATACCGGTAGTGGCAAGTCGTGAGTTGCCACTGGTGCCCGTAAATATATATGTAGTTTTGTCATCATCATTATCAACAACAATTTGATCAAGTAATCAAAGAACAGCGAAAGACTAGATATGTAACATTGCCTCCCGCAACACAGACCATAAATCGTAACATTGGCTTCCCGGATAAAGGGATCATCAGTTGTAACATTGGCTTCCCGTAATAGGAACCTAACCATAAGTCGTAACAATAAATATATAACTCGGCCATTTTGCCCTCGCAAGGGGCCGGCCCCTTGACCCCTCTTGTTTTCATTTTTGTCTCTTTCTCTTCTACACTTTATATAAAATGATCAAAATTTACAACGTAATTCTTACTGGCATCAACACAAAGAAAATAACATAATCACAAAAATCCTATCCTAACATTTAACTTTCATTATATAAAATTAAGATATTTTTTCGTTACATTTTTCCTTACATATTTAGTTACATAAAATTGTGACATTTTTTAAATAAAAATAACAAAAATCCTATAAAATATAACAAACGTTACACAAAATTGGGACATTCTTCATTACATAAAATTGGGATATTTTGCGTTACATAAAATTGGGACATTTTTTTGGGACATTTTTTGGGACATTTTTTTGAGACATTTTTTCTAATGGGGGGTGCCTAAGAATTACGTTATAATTAATATATATGTATACATATAAGCATGTGTGTATATGTATATATAATAAATCTAGATTTAAATTACACAAATAAGGAGATTGCTTTAAATGAAAATAAATAAAAAATAATCTAACGAATGTGATATCTTTTAATTATATTTTATAAATGTAATTATAAAAATGTGTTCTATTTGTACACAAATAAAACTGAAGAATTAATTTATTTTCGAAGTAATAATTTTACGGGACTTACGTAGAACATTTTTTGATAAAAGTTTCTTAGTTTGTGATTTATCTGGCAAATATAAAAATTTCACATTATAGGACGATTAAGAAAACTTAAGGTAAAAGGAAAATTAATATTTCCGAATTAGTGATTAATCATCGATATTGCATATGGTCGTTTACCGAACACTGTTTTTAAAAATACTTACACACACTATGGTAACGATGTGTCAATACGGCTGCAGCGCCCAACATATCATACGCTTAAAGTACGTTATATGTATACTCCGAAATATCAACCACCGTGATGATGTAGCTGACTAGTTAATTGTGCTTCGTTCGGGTAGAACTGAGTTCAAATCCTGCTGCCGCATATTGACTTTCTAGAAAAAAAAAATCACTCTTGCTGGATTTATGTCCAAAAAAAATACTCTGAAATATTTTCGTTTGATCAAATTGTTCCCCGGTAACTAATGATACCCGCTTTCATGGCTGATTCGATTTTCTTATATGAGCTTGGAAAATATCTGATGCTTTTAGTTCTCCGCTAATACATTCGGATAGAAAAGTGTATATAGGGAGGAGCAAAAGAAGGACAAAAGAAAGGTGTACGGTTGAAATAATAATGAAATCATAAATGAGAAGGGACGAACTAAATACAAAAACCTTAAAAATCAATATAATTAGAAGGAAGATTATGTCGAATAGTCGCAGCGACTATTGTGAAAAGAAAAATTATAAATAACTGGTCAAAATCCAAGATGGAACCTTTAAAATAAAAACAGGAAGTGCGGATTTTTTCTCGTTTTCTAACGAAAAATATACGCAGTTGATCGGATTTTTATTTACCCTCTCGATTATAAGTTTAAATTGTTATTGTTATTAGTCTCTTTGATTGCGACAGTCTGGTTTTTCCGTAGTCAGGTTTTACAGTACACAAAACTGTACTTATTGTGTATTATTGTTTTCCTGTTATCTCACTAAAAAGCGGTAAACATTTATAGACTTACTTGTATCGCTTACGAAATTCATGCAGTGCCTAATCTACACAATTTTTTGGCGGGAGCAAAGTTTAATTTCTTGCACTTTCTTCGCCGAGAAGTTAAATTCTCGGAAATTGTTTTCATTTGATTGACCATTATAGTTCTTGAATTTTTGCTTCTGACCGGTAGGTATTTGCAGAGTTGGTCCCTAGAAATACAATAAACCTGAAGCGAAGCATAATTGACCAGAAAACTTCGTTAAATAAATAACGAAAGAAAAGCGCTAAATGAAATACAACATTATAATTGAAAAATTCGTATTTAATTAAAATCGACAATAATGATTATCTGAATATGAAATCACTTAATTCACTTATCGATAGAATACTAGAATGAAAACAAAATACTCGATGATAACATTATTATTAATGTAAGCAAAGGAAAAAGAACAGGAGGTTTCAGTACCCTTTAAAATTCCTTTGGCCGGAAAGACTTTATTCTGTACCATCGTAATCGGTTGCATTGAAAATAACATTGGTATATTTCAACATTAGATTCGCCGTTTTTTTTGTTTTTTTTCTGACTCATTTCAATTTTGGAACAAATTCGACGTAAGTTGTAACCTCGGAAGGGTCAAAAATAGACAGCATGCTGTTACTACCTCCGGAAAATTGGATGCAAGGCTACCGAATTTTATCAGTAATAATTCCGTGAGTTCTTTAATGGAGTGAATTTTCTGAATTTCCGATTTTAGCGTGTTTTCAAAACAATTATTTGTGAACAATCCAAATCTTCCGGCATTCTTTTTTATCATTTCGTGTGAAAAAGAGTTTCTCCGGTTGTAACACTTCGGACGTATTACTCAGGTCACAGAAACTCTGAAATCTTTGTTTAGTTTGAGAAATTAATATACTAGGGCTGTTCAATAAAGACTCGGACTGTTTCTGCAGGCCAGCTGGCAACACTGCAATCGAGCTGGCAATGGGACAGCCGGAAAGGGGGGTTCAATACGAAGCTACTGGTTTTTTACGAGAGCAGTTTGAATGAATAGTTCGCGAGTTACGGCTGTTTAAAAAAGTGCACGTGAAAATCGACTGTACAGAGTAAACATGGACGAAAATTTAAGAGCGCGCAGAGGTATGTCATTCAATTTTGTTTTATGCTTCAAAAAACCGCGACTGCTGACGAAACCTGGGTATACATGTATGACAAACTAAGCAGCAGTCAACCAAATGGGTCGAAAAAGGAGGTCTGCCACCGAAAAAAGCGAGGCAACCAAGTCCGCGACCAAAGTGATGGTGATGACTTTCTTTGATAAAGACGGATTAATCTACACCAATGTGGTTCCCCACAAGTTCAGACAGGGAATGCATTACCTTGAGGTATTGAAAAAATGAATCCGGCTTCACATTTAAAGAAAGCGACCTCACATAACTAATGAAAGCTGCACCATGACAACGCTCGGCCTCATGTTTCACATGTAGTCACTCAGTTTTGGCGAGACTACAGCATCCGATTTATCCTCCACCCCCGTATTCGCCGGATCTTGCTCCATGCGACTTCTACCGATTCCGCACGGCCAAAAAGAAGCTGAAAGGACATCGATTTAATTTTATAGAGGACGCAGTAAGAGCTGTACAAGCGATTTTCAAGAGAATGTCAGAAGAGGGGTTCCAGCACGTTTCCGAAAATTGGAAAAAAAGGTGGGCCGCCAAGTGTATACGACTGGGAGGGGAAGTACATTGGAAGCGAAATCGATCCGGAGTTGTAAATTTTAATTAATAAAGATTTCATAAGCACAGTCCGAGTCTTTATTGTATCTAAAGAGCAATAGTACACATTGACTTTCTCTCATCTTCCGCTGGCTCATCAAAAAAACGCTTCGTCATCTTCCGTTTTTTTTATTTTTCAAAACATTAGCTAGCCCGCACTCTTTTGCTAAATTTGTGGACTCAGTAAGGCATGGAATGAGAATTTCGATTTCTTATTCCGTTCAGTCTATTTAAAAGATTACACTTAGTAAAATACTAGCTTTCTGAAAGTCATACCACATTTTTACGAATTTTCGCTCAGACACGTTCGTGGCCCCTGTGCCCCGGTGGCCCCGTATCATTGATACGGCTGATACGGCGGTGGCTACGCCCCTGCTAACAGGAACATTGGAATTTCTGTTTCTAATAATATTAGGTAAATTAAAATTAAGTACTTTTAAATTGTTAACATCTTAACCTAAATATATATGTTGTTCCAAAAAACTATCTCAGAATGTGTTGAACAGAAAATGAGGTAAAATAATTATCAGAAAACAAAATAAACGAACACGAGATAACGCGACCTGAATTAGATTAACAAGAAGAATGATAACGCGGAAAAGATTTATTCCGAAGTGCTCAAAATTAGAAAGTTAAAGGGGTGGATTGATTAGAAATAGTTCAAAATATTTCACAATCAGAAATTACAGAATCACTAACATGCAGTGAGTTGTATGGTGAAAAATTAAATACTGTTCTAATCATCTAGTTTTACGAAAATGATGTTATTAAAGAAGTGAAAACGGACAAAATGTAGCGATTATCAAAAAGTTAACTTTATATCTATTATAGTTTTCTATTAAGGGTTGGTGATATACAATATTGGGAGGGACGACCTCTCCCCCTCGAAATTTGAGAGAGATTCGATCACAGAAAAATGAGCAACTGCTCAGAGCGGTACAGCTTGAGGGGCGGAATTATATTTATTATACTTACATTGTAATAGAATTGTTTTTAAAGTGATATGCTTATATATTATTAGGTTTTAAGCGAAAAACTTTGCGCCTTTTTCATCCATATTTAATTATATTTTATTTATGAAATAACCGCATCGTTTATTTATTTATTTATTTATTTATTTATTTTTTAATCGCTTTATACGAGGGTAAAAATAGTTCAACGCGAAATGTTTTTTTTTTTATAATAAATAATAAACCGAATAAAGATTCTTAATTTTTCACCCAGAGAGACAATTCTCGTTTTCTCGCTAGCGCAATGAACTTGAAATTCAGGCGGACTACTGGAAAGATTTTTGCTAGTCATGTTTCATTTTTCATGCTATCCAAATTTTAATTCGCGCATTAGAAAAAAGTATTTATTTATTCCGAAAGTAAGTGTACACAATTTCAGTTTATTTAAAGTTTTAAAATAAGTTTGTGCGTCTCACTGGGCAAGTATGCCCGTTGTGTGAGTGCCCGACACTCTTATTATCGTTTATTCAGGTTGAACACGTTATACATACTAATTATACACATCGAAATTATATAAACCTTAATTAATATATGTCTTAGTAAATATATATAACTTATATACATATATATATATATATATATATATATATATATATATATATATATATAGGTGTAAATATAAAATTACCATCCAGGGAAAAAATTCGGTTAACAAGAAACCAAAGTAATACATATTACATCTATCCCCGGGGGGTAAATCTATGAATTGACAACACTGATGACTTAGTTTTAATTAATTTAAATAAGTACAATCCCTAATCATGTAGTTGAGGAAAAAAAAAATTGGTGTGTGGAAAAAAGAGGTGCAAAAATGGTTGAAGGAATGGTGCAAAGATTGAAGATCCAAGTCTCATCCTTTATCTCATTACTATTTGATGGTTCTTTTCTGTTTATGGTTTTGTTAGTTTTTGACTTTGTCGTGTCCTTCCTGGATTTTATGATCTCACTGATCATGCTTTATTTCGATTATAAATATTAAGCCGTCTGCATATACTGGTATTCAGATACGTATTACGCGGCATTTTTGTTTTATTGGCATACATATATACGCTATTATTTTAATATAAATAATGCTAAGTTTATTATTATTGTTAGTTTCGAAATAATTTAAGTTAGTTGTAATTTGTTGTACTATATACCTATTATAATAAACGTTGATAAGAGTGTTGGGCACTCACACAACGGGCGTATTTGCCCTATGAGATCCACAACTTATTCTTAACAAAAAAAAAAGAAAAAAGAAAAACCATACACATACCTACATTCACTCTAAAAGTCATACATGTATATCATGATACCGTAAACAATATCTTCTTTACGAATTACGAACAGTATGTTAAAAGAGCAGCGACACGAAAACAACAACATAGAATACATCAGTAGCTGCATGATTGAAACTATCTAGGAGTGAGGAATTCGGACGCAGTTTATCTTTTATTCAGTTTATTTAAAGTTGATTTTTATTGCAAAAGAAATAAAAAAAAAAAAGACTAAAAAGAAAACGAAAATTAGACGTCATTTGGATTAAACTAGTTCTTGCAGTTCGTCATATGGCTAGTTATTTCCTAAAAAAAAAAGCGGTATTAGATATTTTAAAAAAAAAAAACGTAACAGTTGTGTCTTTTAATATTCTTGTTGTTCCTTTACTCAATTTTTTTGATCCCCCCCCCCATTAAAAAGTGGTTCAAGTACGCCACTGGTGCTATAAATAAAGATATATAAGCACAAAAAACACAACGAAAACGTTACTAGCGGTTGAATTTGGGAGAGGTGTGAGAATTCTGCCGAAGATTCTACGAGAGTAACTCTAGTAATAATAAAGTAACGGTATACGGAGCAAAATAGAGCGTACTGGAAAATTAGGAAGAAAAATGTGCAACGGCCATATTATAATTTGGACACAGATGAAATGAAAGAATGTATGATAAAAAAAATGATTGCAAAGAATTAAAAGTTCGGAATTACTATTTGGATACAGCTGGTAGGGAGTAAAAAAGATAAAGAGAAGTTTTTGTGAGCTAAAATGAAAGTGGAAAGAAAAAGAAAACAAATAAATATTAACACGAAAGAGAATATAATATTGATGAGAGTAACGGAGAAGAGAGGAGAGATAATTATTATGTGTAAGCGGAGGAGTTGAATGAAGTAAAGAGTTGTGCGCGTATCTTGCGAATGATGGGAACAGTATGAGGTGCGAAGGAGTTCTACGGACATGCGCTCATAGCCGGATGATGGATTTTCCAGATCTTATAATTAGGATTGAGAGCTACATACATAGTTTCAGGATGCATTTGACAAAATATTATTCGAATTTAAATGAAGCGCGAATTATTATATATTAATACGAAAGTTTCTTTCGCTATTAATTAGCAGACTTTATGCTCTGAAGTGAGGGTAGAAATATCAGGCGGAGTGTAATTTACATTAAGTTCGTATATGGCAAACAGATAACGTGCATGTAATTCGAAACAAGCACGGTAATGAAGAAAAGGTTAAAAAGTGATAATTTAACAATAGAAGACAACAAAAACAAGAATAATCGAGAAAGTTTAATTCGATAATTGCGCTAAAACACTTTCATTTGATCAGTTCAGTTCATTAGGTCAATTAATTCGATTCAGCGGTGCTCTGATAAGAGTAATTATGCGTATTTTTATTGATTCAGCATCATGAAGAAAACATGTTGATTTTGTTCCATTAAAAATAGCCGTGCAAATTAATAATCGTATCCGATATTAAATTTTTGTTTACTTTTTTCCCTTAAAAATTGCGTACTCAAGCGACTAATTCATTTACATATATGTATATATATATATATATATACCTCGAACATATACGTTGGTCTTTTTAAATAATCCGTTTTATTTGTAATAATTAATCTCGTACGTTATGAGGCAGTTTAACGCGTGCTTATTCTTTTTAGTAAGTACAAATGTCAGCGTGACGTCTTTATACGGAAAGAAAAAAAAAAAGAAGGATATTAGCGATCAAGTGATGGTGATTAATAATACCATGTGGGCAACCGTATAAGAAATAATAAAGACGATTTATTTCGTTTTCAGCTCAAATGAAGGACGTGTCTGAAAAAAAATATGGCGCGTAAACGATTTTGTTTTGTTCGCTAAACGAAATCAGTTCCAAAAAATGATTACCACGTGATGATGTGAAATTTCTTGCGATCCGAGCAGAATTTTTATTATTTAGTTTCATCGCATCGATAGCGATTGACGTAAAATACGGACCGTGTAAAATCTGACTTTTAATTATTACTCAGTCTTTATTATATATTATGATGGACAGCTAGGAAAATAATAAAATATAGAAGGAGTATAAATCTCATAAGCTCTGAGAATACACCGTATAAATTAAAAATACGGTCGGGGGGTTACGAACTACTCTGGTTGTAATCACTTGGAACACAGAAATACCATACTGTTAAGTTATATAAAATAATAAAATGATATAATATTAATAATAAATTGAAATAAACAACAAAACTAGTTTTGTCTTCCCTTGGGATACTTAGTTTGCCTTCTCAGCTTTAAATTGTTTCATATTTTTATGGAAAAAAAAGAGAAAAGTAGGTTTTTCTTTTGTTTTTATCTTTTACCACTGTATTTTATGGTAAATCACTAATTTAGAATAATAATAATAAATAATTTTCGGATAGAACTGTGTATTTTAAAAGATATTTATTCGCTTAACGTTTCGACCAGCTTACAACACTGGCCATCATCAGAAGCAAAATGAAACAATTTAAAGCTGAGAAGGCAAATTGCGTATACCAAGGCAAGACAAAACTAGTTTTGTTGTTTATTTCCGGGAAATTTTCAATTTATTATTAATATTATATCATTTTATTGTATATAACTAAACAGTATGGTATTTCTGTGTTCCAAGATGATGGCCAGTGTAAGCTGGTCGAAACGTTAAGCGAATAAATATCTTTTAAAATACACAGTTCTATCCGAAAATTATTTATTACGAGTAATCACTGTGAAAGCTTTAAATATTTAACTAATGTAGAATTTTTAACCGGCAGGATAATGAACCGCATGAAGATTGTGCATTATTTTTTGTGCTTTTGATTTTAATTTCTTTTCAAAAAGTTTTTTTATTTTTCTATTATTCTTTTCTTTTTTTGTTCCCGATTAAAAGTACTCAAAAAATTATCTACCAAAAGAAGGCTACCACCATCCGGCACAACATGCAAACGGATAAGTTTCCTGGGTTTTATCAAAAGATCCGTTGGTACCGTGTGATAAACGAGTGACTACTAACTAGGTAGAAGTTAATTTTGGTAACGCAGTAGCGGTTAAAAATGTTAACTCAATGTCTCTCAGTCGACTACATAATGGCATGTTGATCATTGTAAATCTCGAAATTCGCTACATTACAAATCGGTAATTATTCAAAAAAACAAGAAACCGTTATGGCAGTACCGCAAGGGTCTGTTTTAGGACCGTACTTGTGGAACATAGTTTTCTCTCAAATGTATAACATTAGATTACTCACTAATGTAAGAGATGATATTGAAAATAGCCGATAAGAATGAAAATGCACTGGAAAATAAATTTTACCACGAACAATACAATTTAAATATTAACGAATCTAAGTCAACTTACATGTTGTTTAACAAAAACTTAAAGGTAAACTATTAAATTTGCTCCAATACGAATTAAATATTAGTATGGTTAGTTAAACCAAATACTTAGGTATACTAATAGGCAATAACTTTTAATTTTATAATCATTTTCACTATATCACTAAAGAAATAAATACATTTTTAATTATATTTAACGAATTATTATATATAATAATAATAACCGATTAAATTACAAGAAGGGACTAACCTTATATAAAAGCGTAATATTGCCTAACATACTTTATGGTAGTGTAATATATATATATATGTATATATATTGATATGTTAAAAATTAAGAGATTTCAAAATATATTAAAAAGTTTTCAGAGAACTATTGCAATAAAAATGATTAAAGCTTATAGAACTACCAGCTACATTGCATGTCATTGCAGGTATTAAACCCCATTAACTTACGAAATACAGAAACACATATTAACATATTTTTAATAAAAAATAATATTAAAAATCATGAATTTCATAACGTACAGTTACTTCATACACGAACAAACCTCGTTAACGCTTAAACAGTTTCAATACTTATATGTATTAGATAAGTATTATAATAATACATTTCAAGCGCAGTGGGATCAATATAATAACGGTGTAGATAAAAATTGTTTTCCAACCATAAGAAATGATAGACTACATAATAAAGTTTTTACGCCAAAATTTTTTTAATCTACAATTTCTTACTGGACACGGCCTATTTAAAGATCATTTACATAAACATAAAATTGCACACTCAAACAACTGTCTGTAACGTGTAATTCTTTATTGATAATATTAAGCATACCCTTTCCGGCTGTTAGTAATACAGATTTTAGCAATATTATCAGCGTCGATCAATTAGTAACTAAGCTATTTAAAATATGTTCAGTAATTTTACGATAGCCGAAATAAATCAAATCAGCGTAAAGTACATGTACACCTGTATTAATATTAATATTTAAGGAATACTAATTATTATTAACATTGTAAACCAGTCTGTCAGGATTCCATAAACACTTAAGTGGACGGGTCAGGACAGACCTGTTATTTATATAAATTATTGGTATACATTTTCTAAATATATTTACCCCATCGTATTATGAATTAAAAAAAAAAAAAACTATCTCAGTCCGAGATGAAACATTGATGATTGAAAGATACGAAGAATCTCCCTAGGCAGCAATTTATGAATGAACAGCACAATGAAAATCATTCCAAGTGGAATAGATTTCTATTTAATATTGCGTTGTGACCGAAAGCCGCCGAGATGGCCAATTTTACCAGCTGTTAAAAGATTATGAGTTTCAATCAAATTTGCTTCATTATCAAAGCGTACGCGACAAGGTTTCCCGTGACGCGCAATGAACCTCTTAAAAGCGTTTACTATAAACCGATTAGTGGACGGAGTAGAAACAAATTTGATATGAACTACTTGAGGGACGAAACATACGAAAAAGGCTCCGTAAGCGTTTGAAATCTCGGTTGTTCGGTGCGCTATACATTTGATCCAGAAAAAATCGAAAAAAAATCCACGTTAACATACCCACAGGGGGTCTTTGCCATGTTTTATTCGGTCTGTCTATCCGTCAGCGATTCCAAAGTTCGAGCATGGTTCCCCTTCTACACTGAATACAACCGCGGGAAACTTTTTAAATTATATTTCTGAGTCCGTCTATAACGGAAAAGGTTGATTTGATGGAAGTCTGAATGCAGTTTGCAGGAAAGTAGGAGAGGGGCAAAGTTCATGAAACCTATGCCTATCACGCAGAATGATCGGAAATTTAAAATCGACACTAAAAGGCGATCGGTTTAACCGGCCACGTAACAGCCATTAAACGACTTTCTTTACGAATACTACGAGTGATCCTAAATTTCATATTTTGCATGAGTCTGATCAATATAAATCCGATGAAGTAAGTCTCTCAGTTATAACGTTATAACTGATTCTTTAATACGACTCCTCGGTGGTTTAACTTTATAGTTGGAAATGAACCGCAACAAAACACCACGTAACTTACGATAGTAATTTTTGGCAAAGACAACGATTTCGTTAAATAATTCGAACAACGAGTTTTCAGTCGGTTCGGATATATTTAAAAAAAAAAAAGAAATACTTTTACATTTCGTCGTTCCGGTAAATCAGTAATATCTACGAGTTGATCGTGTCTAATCTTTCTTAAAATCGACATCTTCCGATAATAAAAATTTGTATGTACCACCCAGGTGCAGATGTAAGGTGAGATCATTGCCCATTCACGATGAAATTTCGCTTAGAGGTGAAATTATCGTAACGCATTGAAATCCATAAACTAAAACAGACAGAAGTGCACGTTAAGGTCAAAAGAGGAACGAAAATATTGTTTTTCTCAATAATATAAATATTGAGCCTGTCAGAATTTATTATGGATGAAAGAGCAGAATACAGACCGAACATTATGTAGGTTCTACCGCTCGATCGAAAGAAAAAGCAAGGATGCACCTATCAAAAGGTGTTACAAAAAATGGAAGAGAGTCGGAAAGATAAATGAAGTAGTGTCGAATAGTGCAGCTGAACAAGTCAAATCAGAACAAAATACGTGTAGCGAAAAGGAAATAAATGATGTATGAAAAATATCTAGAAAAGAATATCTTCAAGAGATGCACGAATTATTCGGTAAAAAAATTCGTTGGAATCAAGAGTTCAATAACTTCTTTCTGAAGAACTTTGGCAACATGTTGCTGAACATTGAAGAAGAAGTGATAAGATAAAAAAGCTATCGCCAGGAATTATTCCACACAATGAAAGAATAGATTCAAATCCAGATGTAAGAAATAGCATGACGATGCGAAGTCTAAAAGAAATCGAAGAAAAATGGATAGTAAAAGTGGCGAACAACTGTTTAAAAAGCAGCAAAGCGATTGATGGAATTCATAGTGAAATTCGAAATTTATTGCGCCAAGTTGCACCGGTTTCCGAAAAATTCCTTACTGATGTCTAGTATAAACTGATGGCAGACTGATGAACAGCTATGAAATGTGTTGATTAATGAAGTTTTTGCCATTTTTAATTCATAGTATATTTCAGTTTGTGTGTAAAATTTTTTGACATGTAATTTTTATAACATCATCAAAAGAGTGTCTGACGTATCAAACTGCGGCTCTTATCGAATAATTAACCTAATCCTTAGATAGCTTAAAGACTTCTCGGAAAATAACAAATCGTAAAATTTAAAACTTCCAGTGTTTGATTATTTGATTTTGAATTTGGCAGCTATGTATTCTAAATATACTACCCCAAAAGTGTAGAATCATGAATTATAGATTCTACTTACACTTGATCGATTACAGAAAAGCGTACAACTCTACTGATCACAAAAAACTAATGTGGATTTAGAAAGAAATACCTACTAAATAAAGCTGGCGCGATAGCTAGAAATTTAAATTGGAATCATTGAACGGTCTTTCTGATAATAATTGATAAGATATGTTCAATAAAATAAGCGTTAGGTAAGAACACATTTCATCGTTGATATCATTTCAAGAAATATACTGAGGGTACATTAAAACAAACGATTCAAGCAAACGACGATATTAAGACTGAAAACAATTATAGATGACTGCAGACAATTATAGAGGACTGCAGAATATCGTCACTCATGCTCGTAATTTCTGTTTTCTATGGTCTGAAAATAAATGTTACTAAAATAAAATGAATGGTTATGGGGGGGGGGGTACAACAACAAACAAAATCTATGTATCGATTTGGAAAAATAAAGAGGACAGATAAATTGTTGTACTCATGTATCTACGTCTATTCCGAATTATTTGATTAACGCATCGAAGTAAAAGGAATTATTTGTAGCACCCTTTAAACATGTTATTTGACCAGAAAAATATTCACGAATTATTTGATTAACGCATCGAAGTAAAAGGAATTATTTGTAGCACCCTTTAAACATGTTATTTGACCAGAAAAATATACTTTACTGTACAAAATTTATGCACGTAACTGGTCCGCCATTTTCTCGGTGCCTCTGTATAGTGTTAAGAGCTGGATTTTCTAAAAAGTTTTGGAAACTAAAATCCTTTGAAATGTTCGCACATCACCGGATGTTAAAAATACGATGGATCATGTCAATAAAGAAGTTCCTCACGGAGAATGTCTAAGAGAAAAGAGAGCTGCTGTTGAACATATAAAAACAGGAGTTAGAATTTACTTTTTCATCGATCATTACAAGCGATGTGTGCATAAAAAGTGTTAATACGTTATTCATAAATATCATAAACTCACATAGTCACATATTCTCTCCTCTGTAACCCAATAATATGTCCAACATATTAATGATAATAGGGATAATACAATTAATTGTAATTTTATAAGAATATTAATAAAATATTAATAATAACATGTGTTTATTCGTATAATAAATCTTTTACTAGAAATTGTTCTGTTATTAGTGTATATATATATATAAACTAGAGGACAGGGCTCATTGGCCGCTTTGTAGCCTAAACTTTAGGGTTAGTTTTTTACTTATTGAATTTTTAAAAAGCGCTAAACCTTTATCATAAATTTTATTTTATTTTTTTTTTTTTTATAAAGAAAAAGGAATATGAACACATGTAAATTAAAATAGTGAAATCTAAATTAAAAATTTGAAAACCAAAAATCGCTAAATATGTCACGTTTAATTCTCTTTGTGAAGTGAGATGTTGGCAATATTTTTATTTCATTAAACTTACGTTACAATGGTTAAATTCGTTTTCTTTCTTAGAATTTGAGCAATAATATCTTAAGTCACGCGATCATTTCAAAATTTGTAATCACAAATTTTACAATTTGGGTATCTTGTATTTTTTCTCAATAACGAAAATATAGAACTTCAAAAAAATAATCAACCACCACCGAGTTCCTATAAAGCACTTTGTAAACGATAAAAAACTTAATTTTCTCGTGAATAACAAAAAGTGAGTACTCAAGACTGAATATTAATATAATAAAGTACAACCAAAAAACAAAAACATTTTTCCTTTAAAGATTACAAAAGTTCAAAATTGTAAATATAAATGACTAAGAAATTATGGGAAAATTTAATATCGCGTTGAAGAATTTATTTAAAAAATATTTATTTGAAAATAATAATAATAATTTTTTTCAACGTAACACACGGAATAGTATAATATTAAAACATAGAAATGTTTCAGTTTACTTATCTTTTTTCATCATAGCTCTTTTAAAGTTTCGAAACATTAATCGTTTTTGCAAATGCTAAAAGAAAAATAAACGAACAGAGAAACATTAATTAATTAAATCTGGAACCTTTAATTTTAAAATTTTGCGACGAAAATGCGAAATTAAAAAAAAGTCGATTCTATAGCTCCGATTAAAAGAGCTGCGGACTTTTTTTTTTGTTTTCGGCTTCACCGATTTGGGTGCATATATTCTCAAATTTGAGCTCTTAAATCTCATCATAATTATTGGACTTTTGCATTTTGCGGCAATCGGAGAAAACAAAAATACGCTGATTAAAAAAAGAGTTCAATTCCGCAGCTATTACGGAACGGTCTGCGGAATTTTTAAAAAAAAATTGTTTCTTAAAACTTGATTCTCACTTTTTTCAAAATTTAGGCCCTTTAGTTTTATAATTTTTGAAGTTTCATAGTTTTTCTATAATCAGATGATGAAAATACGCCGATTAAAAAAAAAAAAAATTAAAATTTTAGTTACTACAGGATGTGTTGTACAATTTTTGGCTTTGCGGTTTTATTTACGCCTTTTCACATGTTCACATGCATCGTGGGTCTTTGTTACAAATCCAAAAAAAAAAAGTTCTGTATATCAAAATAGTAGATTAGAATTAAATTTTAATTTAAAATAATCACCGGTAAGCGTTATACATTTAATGAAGAATTAAATTTTGTTTGACTTTAATTTTAGCGCCATAATTATGGTTCTGTGTAACCGAAACTAATCGGCATATTATGATCTGTTAATTGTGTTTACCTGTTTTATACTTTATTAAATAAATAATAATACCGAAGAGCACGATTGGTTTTTTCATATGAAACAATAGATACTCCTATATTTATATATCATAATGTTTAATAATAATACAAACATACAAGTATGCACAATTGTATGTACCCATATTTTATGATACATCCATAATGGCTTATAAAAAACTGGCTAAATCTCGAAGGCTAAGCCAAAAAAAAATAATGCATTTATATGGCACGTCCATACTGAATATTGATATTTGTATATTAGAGACAGGTTTCATATTTGAAAGCCTTTTTATGTAGTGGACAAGGGCGTCGCCAGCCGATGAGCCAGGGAGGCAAGATGATAGAAGGAGGATATGAGTTATAGGAAAAATAAAATTTATAAGTTGTAAAGGCTTAATATTTTATTAAAGAAGAATAAAATTTTAATTAAAGCATAATTTTCGTGTGTATTTGGCAAATTGTTCTACTACTTTATTATAAAAGTCAAATTGTCCATAATTACGCACCTATGAATACTCACCATGGCCAGTTGATTAAAAAGTTCCGAAGCTCCAGGAAGGGGGCAACGGTCCTCCCCTGCTCTCCTTGACGACGACCATGGTAGTGGATAATCATGAACTAGATTATCATGTTCACACAGCTCGTAGTAATATGATGTCTAAATGTATGCATTTGTTCGTCTATCTTACATTTATGAGCGGTGTAAGACTTTTTGAAGTGAAACTTTTTTAGGCGAGTTAGATTTTGGTCAAACAGATGTTGAGGATCCTATATGTACTGTTCAATGTAAAACGGAAGATGGAAAAGAAATAATTATTATCGCCATTTATATTTTTCCAAATCAAAGGGTATCATTGGATAAATTAAATGTATACACAGAAGATTACTCCGTTTCACTCACGATGGTTGAAGATTATTAAAAGAAAACTTACATACACTTCAAATGATATTAGCCGGAGACTTCAACGTCAATCTTGAATCAGACGGTTCTTTGCCTTTAATGGAATTTCTTTAAGCCGAACTTCAATTATTAATAATAATCCAAATGAATCAACGACAAAGTACGGTACTACCATTAATGCAGTATTTTCTAGATATAAAATTAAATCAAAAACTTATATTTCATATTTTAGTTACCACAAGCCTATTGCGTATCTTTTATAGAATCCAACAATCAATGAAAAACATTAATAAAACAAATGCATTCATTTTTTATTTTTCTTTAAATGAAATTTTATGGATAGTTTATAAAAACCACAGATCTTCCCACTTGGTTATTACTCTTGGTAAATTTGGTACTGATACTTTAAATCGAAGTTTGGGGAAAATGCCTTTGAAGTTTCACTATGCTCCGAGGCACATTCATTTTTGTTAGTGATTTTTGAAGTTTGCTTTTCACCTCGCGTGTTCGATTATTATAAGTAGAGGTTCTTTATATGTGCTGCCTCTGTTCGCAACTTGTTAAATAGGGGTATTATATCGCTCTTTTCGAACGATTTTTCCGTTATTCCATCGTGTATTTTAATATCAAATAGTAGGTCATTCTGTTTGCAAAAAGAATTAAGTAGGAAAATTTCCCATAGCTGTTCTCAAAATAAGTGGGTACAATAAGTGAGTACATATCTAATTGATTATCGGTAACTTCGTTTAAAATAATTTTGAAAAATCTTTTGCGTAGTATTTCCAGAGGTCTAATGCGCTCCTCCTTAATGTATAGTATTGTGAGACATCATCATCATTTGTTATCAATCCGAGGATTGTTTTGTAGCATCACGCCATTCTTTTCTTCGTTCTGTCATTCTCTTTAATTCTGCATAGCTATTACACCCCAGGTCCTCCACAACCTGTGTCATATATTTATAACGAGGTCTTCCTACGGGTTGTTTTTCGTATATTTCTCCCTCTATTATTGTTTTCTTCAGGGAATCGTGCCTCAATGTATGCAATTGGTTCCGCCTCGTTATAATTGTGTTTAAAAGTCGTTTCTTTGTTTCGGATCTTTGTAGTACTTCTTCATTGGAAATTTTATCTGTCCATTTGATTTTCATCATTGTGAGACATAATTGGTTGATATAATGTCGTGTATAGTTTGTACAATTACACAGGTACCGACTTTATTTTATATCGCTCCGCGCGCAGTAATTGAAAATACAAATTACCGGTTAATGGATTCATGTAGTAAAAAAGCCCAGATGAATTTTAAAAAAATGAAAATTTAACGTATAATAAATGTGCACAGGTTTAGAAACTGGGGAACACCTTTAAGCAATCAAATTGCTGATTTATTAAATTAGTATGTAAACAATTTGACTTAAACTAGGAACGGTCTATTTTATAAACAGAAAGATAATTTCACATCTCCTATATTAACATATAACCGGCATTGGTAAAATTTTGGAATATTGTATAACAAAGCCTTAAAAGATCGTCGCGAACCATACTTTTGTTTGAACTGACGATTTACAAACTCTTAGAATTACATTTCCGTTGTTAATTTTTTTATGATAAATTAAAAAGTTTGCGACATTTTTTTAAACATAAAATATTATCTTAAATTCAAAAAAATAAAAACAAAAAAAAACTGATTTTAATGAATTCAAAATTTATTGAAAAAAGATATATGTATATTTAATTTATTAAACATAACTGAAAATAATAGTAGTAGCTGTATTACGTAAAGAGCGTGAAAAATTACAGTAAATTTAATTTGTAAATCTATCAGGTTACTTAAGTTTTCAATGGTTCTTCATTACTTCGTTTAATTGAATTTTTTTCCTCTTAAAAAACAAAACAAAATTACTTTTCTTAATATTATTATTATTTTTTTAAAGATGAAATGACGCAAAATTCTTAGTTTACGTTACATTATGCAAACGTAATTTGTTAAATTCTTACTTTCACTGCTGCTATCTACAGGAATTTTATAAAATAATAAAACAAACTAAATGCTGCAGTTTTCACTAGATAGCTCACTAAAGACGTATTGGTAAATTGTTTTTTTTTTTTAAATCTTATTCAATAGTTCTTACACTGGTTCCTTTCCTTATACGTTGGTCTTCACATTAAATTTTGTTGCATGTGTATTGAAAAAATTTTTAAAATAAAATTGGAACTGAAATGCAACAAAGTGGAATTTGCTAGCCGGTATATTTTATATTCTGCTACTAACTGTCTTAGAACTTTTTAAGTAGTGTGTACATATGTCTATTTCCTGACCCGTTAATGTAATTTTCGAATTATTTTCTCAGTTTTAATGTTATTTCATTATTTCCTAAAATTCTTATTAAAATTGGCCACCATAAGTAAGTAAACAAAATATTATTCTTTAAAAGGTTTTGGCAATCGAAATTTTTTTTATTGATCAAATAAGTCCATTTAAAACACATATGTATTTATTCAGCACGTTAAGATGCTCAATACTCAATTAATCAAATTGAACACAGCGAAGAATGTAAAAAGAATAACGAAATACTGCATATCCATGATTAACTTTTTAAAACGAATGTTGAAATATATAAATATTTTTGCAGCAAGGAAAACACGAAGGGCCTAGTTTGATTGAAAAATAAAGAAAAGAACAAAAAAATGAAAAAACTCGTTTGCCGTTTTGTTATTTTTACCCTTGATGGTGATCAGTTGCACTATAGAATACATCTGTCGATCGTCTTATCTCGAACTTTGTGGGGTCATTTAATTGATCTCTTTCGTTTATTTGTTCTTTTGACACTAGTCTCAAAATCTCATATTTATCCGCTCGTATTACACGTGTAAAATATGTGATTTTTCGAATTTTCGTCATTATTAATAATAACATTTTGCATTCATTTAGCTAAGAAAAAAAAAAAATATATTGTAGGGTTAATATCTGTTTCATTTCATTCTATTCCCAGAATTATTAGGGAAATTCGAACAGACCTATTTAGCGTTAAGGTCATAACCGGTTTTCCGTAGGTCTCTGGACTACTCTAATTATTATTGTATTTTTTGTTTAGATTTTTGGTACTTCGTTCTTCTTCTTCGTGCATAATAAGAAAAACTATATATATACGTAAAATTTAACACCAAAATTTTCCAAAAATTAAACAAGAATACCTAAAAATAACATTTGGAAGTCCCCGATTTAACACTTCTTTTTTTATTTACATATTTCACACTTGAATATAATGTTTTCGAAAATAGGGTATAAACAATGATATGGACACATGCGGGTAATTTCGACTTTTTCTCCGCTAAAAATAAACGCCCTAGGCATCGATTGATCATAATCGGCCAACGAAAATAACGACAAATCTCGTGATCAATTATTTTTAAAAGAAATTATGAATAACAAACGGATATATGCATAAAGGTTGTAAAGGATAAGAGGTTTTAAATTATATCTAACTGAATAATTCTAGATTGATCATAAACCTGACTGATTGAAGATCATTGTTGATTTCGTCTGAAATTTAGATAAACAATAAATCATTTTTTCGTCACTAGAATCTACTTTTTTATTTTAACTGTAACGGGGAGAATGGTGTAAGTACAAAAAAGAAAAGAGAAAGTATAAGATAACTTAAGTTTTATTATATATCATTAAATGAAACCGGATAATAAAAAACAATATCCATTTTTAAACAATTTTACAAACAGTAAACTAGGTTCTATAATTAATTATAAGATGAAAAAAAAAAACAAACATTTATTAAATAATCAAAAATAAAAACAGTTTCGGAAAACTGTAAAATAATGGAAAAACGGGTGTTCCCGCGTTGAGGTCGTTAGTTTAACACGAAAAACATTTATGTAAGCGACTTGCTTTTAGCGCATTGGATTAAAATGAAAACAATCGATAATTGTGTACCATATTTTATTTCGACTTAAAACAGAAACTGGACGATAATTCGGTTTAGCACGCTGGCCTTTTATATAAGAAATAAGAGACATAAGGCATAAAATATCAACATTAGTGCGACTGGTGTACATACAATCGATCGTGATATTGCTTAGCCTAGTTGATCGTATGTATGTATAGTAGTCGAATTCATTTCTCATGAAGTCATTGAGATAACAGTTATGTTGCGGATTGTTATTGAAATCGTGTCAGAAAATGATCGAGGAGTCTTTACGAGTAGTGAGTAAACGCGGAAGAAGCAGGTGAGTCTGACATCGCAACCTAAAAAGCTTATGCAGACTGCAGAAACTAGCCTCATTTCCAGTGTGAAAATTCAAAAACGTACTAAATTTTTCAAAATCTGACCTAAATTTTTTCTAGGATGCTTAAAACAATATATACATTTCTGATAATCCGATGGAATTTTTAAAATCTGAATTATAGCCCGAGGGTTCAAAGTTCATCCCGCTCTAGAGCCCTTTAGGCTATCCCCAACCGGTAATCTGAACATGCGCCGAAAGGGAGGGCCCCAATTCTAATCCCACGTCATTTTTATAAAAATTAGTCAAATTCATGTTTGGCAAAAGCTAACATTTAGATCATAGTTGTGCTTTTCCATTTTCTTCGTATTACCATTAATCGTAAACATAAAATACCGTATGACAGAAAACTTAATTATTTAAAAATACATTAATCACCGACATGTTTCAGAATTACACATACTCCATAATCATGGCAATATTAAATTATTTAATATTGCCGTGATTATGAAGTATGTAACTCCGAAACGTATCGGTGATTCATGTATTTTTAAATAACTTAAAATTCTCTGTGCTGGCGTAGTTATTAAAAATTAATCTAATTGTAAGGATATTTTCATTTTTCCAGATTTCAAAAAAATACCTTCCCCTTCTCATCCTAAATTTCTGATCTTTTGTAATGCTTTTTATCCGAGTCCGCCAAAGAGAATCACTGCAGAAGACACGCATCATATTAATACATAATTTCCGCAAAATCCTCCATCACGTCAATATGATAAGCTCTTGAAGAGGACAATCTCCTGACGATACATTCGTTTATTATTGTTTCATTATTTTCAATATTAGACGTAAATATGCATAATTTTTTTAGTTTAATTCGTAGATTTCCGAACTCTTGCTCCGGATAATTTGAAAAAATAAATCTAGATCGTAGTAAAAATACATAATGTAAAAGGAAATTTATCCGTCGCACTCATATTCACGTAGTCGCAACAATTTTATATTATATATACATCTCAGATACTGATAAAATAATTTAATATTTGCGATTTATTTTTTTCATCCATTTTTTATCATCGAGCATGGAATTCCATTTCTTATTTTTATTTATTTTTGTATATTTTCAAACCAAACCGCGCCAGTTTCTCTATGCGCATTTGCTAGAGACTCGTCAAGAAGTAGCATAGGGGGATCCTCCTCTCTAGAAACTAATCGCGCTTTCACATATTGAGAATGAAGAAAGAGCCACGCACAAAGTGAAGTCTCGTTATTTACTTTACTTTATGTATTTTCCTTACGATCATGAATAAGTAAAGCATAATACAGAAGTTATGTTATCTGGTTTTATTAGTTAACTTTATTTTAATTGTTATAAAAATGCTAAGAAATATATAGTTATGAGATTGGTTTCTAGATTTACTAATTAAGACTTTCTCTGTGCTGATTATCAGTTTCTTTACATATTAATTGCAACGAAAGGTAAAGAACTAAATTTTGCAGAATTTTAAAGAAAAACCAAATTTTGCAATTTGAAATAATCGTGTCTCGATTATTGGAAATTTTTTACGTGGTGTGTGTTTAGAGGTGAAATTATTCCAAGAATGGACGAAATTCCAAAAAGTTTCTAAAAAAGTTCCCATCATTTGGACTGTTTTTATCTTTTTTCTGTGATATAACTAATTTATAACAATCATTTATTCAATTTCAATATGAGGTTTTCTTTTATTTTCTTCTATTTTCTCAATTTTCTCTTTAGCTTGTAAACATTATATAATATTGTGTGTACATTTTTAGTGAACTCAAAGAAAACAGAATGATAACCAATCAAGCAGGGATAGTGATGAGCAGGAAGGAGCAAAAAGGAAGAACATCTGAGGATGTTCCCCAGCTATCAACTTCGTCTCGGAAAAGTAGAATCAAAATGATCGTGTGGGTATTGTGGCGAGACCAACGTCGTCCGAATATTTTAACGAAAATTATGATTCAGCAATGAATGGCTGTAATGGAAATGTCATTAGCCACACTTCGTCTACACAGTGTCGATGTTATCGACTGAACAGAAGAAAAAAGATACTTGAAAAATGTTGGACGTTTCCTAAGATATATATACATATAACTTTGCCCAGGACGCAAAGCATCTGGATAGAAAATTTAGTTATTCATGGTTGGAGACCTATTCACCATGATGGTATATGTACCTTATTTCTCCCAAATCCAACTTCCGTTAAAAGGGTCATTCATGAAGAATCTATTTTGCGGATTCAAGCGTGCACACGAGCAATGAAAAAACACGCGGAAACACAATTCCATAAAATGAAACTGCAGGCTGCTAGATTATTTCTTGAAAGTTTGCCAGTGGATATACAACTCAATAAATACTCGTGGAGCGTTATTGAAAAAAACAGATAAGTTATTAGTTCGATTATATCTTACATTATATTTTGTCGTTTTCATAACTTAGCGCTGCGAGGCAAAATCTCTCCCGAAGGAATTTTTGAGGGCTTATACAAGCTACGAGTCGACACGGGTGATATTGTCTCGAAGAAACACTTTGAATATGGGAAGAAAAAAAATTCAAACTACCGATCTGCTGAAATTATCAGCAATTGTGCTGATAAGTGCTTAAGGCAGATATTGCGACGAAAGTAAAAAAAAGTAGAGGCATAAGTGTGTATTGGCCGACGAAACAGCTCACATTTCCGGAAAAGAGCGATTATCAATTGGAATACGTTATTTCGACGACGAGAAGAGTGAAGTCCAAGAGGTATTTACGGCATTATTTGTTGAGCTAAAAGATTTGGAAGCAGAATTTTATTAGCAAAGTAATTGATGATTTTTTTGGCAGCAGAAGAACCTAATCCAGATAAATGCGTTGGATTGGGATTCGACGGTTGTTGGGCAGTGTCTAGCTCGGATTGCGGGCGTTATAATTAGCGAAGGCAAAATAATACATGAAGGAGATAAAAGATATGGATAAAAAATACTTGGATAAGGCCGCGACAATTTACATAGGAGATATAGATATCGGAAAAGACAACTTCTTAGCTACAAAATATACACAAACATTGTGGCAGGAATGTTAACCTCCTCATGACGGAATTTCAAAATCAAATTTAACTAAACAAATTGTAAGAAGCAGTATTAGTAAAAATTTATCATCCGGGGGGCTAAACTGACGATAGTCTCCTTAAAATTTAAGAATTTTTAAAAAGTTATTATGTCCGTAGATATACAATACTTTTGTGCCGAACTGTACTGATAATAAAAAGTTTTCTACCACACCGGAACAAGTAGTATTAGTAAAAATTTATCCGGGTGGGGTAATTAATAAAAAAAGAACATGGTAATTATTTTAAATTTACACCAAAAATCTCCCAAATAAAAAACAAAATTACAAAAACAAACAATATCGACTAAATACATGCAACATATAAATAAAACTATTAGCAAAAGTACGACGCCGCCGTTTTATGATGAGCATAATAAAGCTTAATAATTATATTTTAATTTCATGGTAAGGAGGCTGTTATTGGAAATCTACCCGAATGTTACATACTTCATAAAAATTTATTACAACAAATAATGTTTATGGACCAGCGACATTTTTAGGTAAATCGGAAAATCTAGAAAATTTAGAATATACGTTATCGACGCAATAATTCGATATGAAACAATAAGAATCTTCCAATAAAACGGATTATTATTCCTGAAGAATTCTAAAATTATTTGGAGAAGCTCTTGCCAATATCGTTAAGGCAAATTTCTTTTTATGGTGTGGCACATTTTTTTTTATTATCAGCACAATTGGCACAAAACTATTGCTACATCTACGGACATAATCACTTTCTAAAAATTCTCGAATTTTGGGGCATCATCCTCAAGTTAGCCTCCTCAGATTAGTTTTTATTAATACTACGTGTTACAGTATAACATTTTTTTATTATCAGCGTAATGTGGCACGAAACGAGCACAATTTGTTTAGTTAAATTTGATTTCGAAATTCCGTCATTTTTTTGGGGGGGGGGGGGATAATTTGACGCCACTGTCGGATAACACCTTTACTCGTAAATCTTGTTGTATACATACTAGTAATGCATACTCATGAAAATATTCTAAGTGTAATACGAATCTGCAAGACTAGATTAATTGTAAATCCTGAACTTTTAGTCGTTATATAAGCGCAGTAGTACAAGTCTGTGTGCACATCGATATATGAACGAGCATGTGATGGCATGCATGTTTGCCTGCGTGTGACTGTTAAGTATTATTTATTAAATATTTAAAGCTTTCACACAGTGATTACTCATAATAAATAATTAATAAATATCTTTTAAAATACAGTTGTTTCCGAAAATTATTTATTATAAGTATTATTTATTTTTCTAATTTTTACTCATTGTCGTTGGTTTTAGAACGGAGTACTCCGATTTATATTAGCCGGATCGGTTTAACAACTCGGCTATTTCAGTTCAAAAAGTAAAATTAAGACTGAATTTTGTGCAATTTATTTAATTACTTACTCAATATGTACAACATTAGGTAGATGCACAAATACACGAGTTCCGGTAACTATGCAATTATTGATTTAACATAAATCCGTTGGAAAGACGTCTCCGGCATTGAATTCTGCGATTCTCATTCATTCGAGAGTACGTCCGTGTTCGACGATGTTTAAGAAAGCTGCTTCTGAGTTACTAACAATACGAAGGGATGACTTACAATCGTTATTGCTACGAGTATCAGTGAAAAGTCAAAACAAAAATGACATAAAATCTGCTGTTAACTGTTGTTCATTTTTTGAAGATTGGTCCGAAGATGATATTAAAGAAATTTGTATAATATCGCATATTCAGCGTTTCCTTCCATCGACCACTATCATTGGTAAATACGTTTTGTATGATTATTCTAAATTCTGCTACTCGATACTCTGTTATAATTGGATAATGTAATTTTTGTGCACACGCGTGTAGACTTCATCTCAATAATTAATTCCGTCGAAAGTAATAAATGCTCATTAATTTAATTAATTAAGTCTCGATGAAAATTAAAAAAAACAACTATGTTATATCAATACAATTAATAAAATATGACGAAAAGTTTGTATTTTTTTTTTTTTTTTTTTTTTTTTTTTTTTTGGGCGCGCCATCGGCTTTGACCCAACAACTACAGAAATTATGAAAAGGGTTAAATAGAGAGATGATTAGAAATAGAGCTTAGGAAAGATTGGAGTACCGGGATTATATCTGGAAATGGAAAGGGAAGGACAAAGGAAGAATTATACGGAGCAGGAAGACCCAGTACCAAGATTTTGGAGTACAAAACAGAGCGCTCAGAATCAAGGGCAGGGCATTCAACAAGATGTGGTTTGCATCAAATATGAGAAGAGAGATGGAACTATGATGTAAACAATCGGGAGAGGAGGGCAGGGAAAAACGAAAACGTGAAGAGGGTAGAAAGGAGTGATTAAACGCAGTCTGATTAAGGAAACGATCGCGGAGCGTTAATAAGAATAGGATTGAGACCACGGCTGAGAACAGGGAACTGGCTCAATTTGAAGATAATGAGAGGTGGGATTAGAAAACAGAGAAGGATAGATGTCCGACCATAGTCGGGAATAATTAGCCGAGGAAAGAAGACGGATGTCCGAGGTAAAAAAATTACAGATTAAAAGACTATCGCGGGCGGCCGAACGGGCTACAAAATTCGCTAACTCGTTGCCCTCGATGCCAAAATGGCTAGGGACCCACAAAAGGTCAAACGGGATGAGAGTAGATTGGATATGAGAAAACGAATTAAGAAAATAATAGAATTGGAGGAATGAGAAGGATGAGAAGAAATGGCTTGAAGAACACTTTTGGAATCGGAGACAATGTGAGACATTTACTGATCCCTCTTATGGATGGAATGAACGAGACTGCGAGTAAAATGGAGATAGACTCAGACGGAAGGGAGCTTGAAGGATTCAGAGTGATGCAGTGAGAGGGAGGTAAACGCACCGCCCACTCCGTTCTCATTTTTAGAACCGTCAGTGAAGAATGTTAGATGAGAAGGAAAAGATGTATCAAACAAGTGGAGGAATTTGGCTTGGATTGTAGAATGTGCGATGGAGCTGGTTTGGAGAGGGAAAGAGAAGAGATTAATAGTCTGCCATATGCTGGAGAAGTCATGGGAAAAATAAGGAAGCTTGGAATAAGAAAAGAAACGAGGCGAAAAATTGGAGACTCGAGCTGCTACAAAAGAAAGGATCGGGATCTTATGAGGAACAAAACGCCATTGGTTTTTAATACTCAGATAGGAGGAGATAAGATTAGATGAGGACACAGAAAGACGTTTAATTAGGAAATTATAAACGATCTGTAGATAAAAAGTAGTTGCATCGCAGATTCAGAGAGGATAGCAGGAATAGGAGATTTTAGTGCTCCAATGCACAACCGAAGGCAGCAGTGTTGAACTTTGTCCAATTTTCTCGAGGAGAGATTTAGAGGAATTTCCATAAAGCAGTAATCGATTCTGGAACGAATTATAGCTTTGTTAAGGATTAGGAGAATGGAAGACATTTGGATGAAGATGGGGCTTTCGGGAGATTGAGTCTTTTATGGGAGGAATTGTAGAGATAGTTAATGTGTTCATGGAAGGTGAGTCGGCTGTTGAGAATAATACCAAGGTAGCAGAAGGAGCTGACGAGCGGAATCGGAATGCTAGATGAAAAGGCGGAGGGAAAACAACATAGAGGAGGACTTTGAAGGAGAGAGAGAGAGGTGAGTTGAGGAGGGGGAGATACTAAGGATAGATAAAGAGTTATATTGATATCTTCGTTGGCGGCGGCTACATCATTACAGCTGTAGTAGATAAGGATATCGTCTGCGAAAAGGAGAAAGGAAGAAATCATAGGGGGCAATATTGATGTCATTGCAGTTATATCATTTTTGACATCTACATCTGCAGTCGTATCTGGGTTGCATCAACAATCGTTGTGGTGCGGTTATAATAAGAGCCTTGACAAGGTTATACGTTTGACTCATTTCATTTCAGGCTCTTATATTGCAAAGCCATCAGGTAAAGATAAAGAGCGCCACTATTAATAGACAAGTATAAGTTTTAACACCTGCTCTACCGAGCTACCAGGTGCAGCGGTAAATCTTCTTTTTCTTCTTCTTGTTCTTTTTCTCCTTTAGCCATTAGGAATCTATTGCATTGATGCACTGACCCACCAGTCCTTACCTAGTTTCTTAATATCGCCTCCCTACTGAGTGCGTGGTCCACCTCTTTCTCTTTTGTTCTTTGGGTGCCATTTAGTAGATCAAGATGTCCATCTGTTATCATTTAATCGGACAACGTGCCCTGCCAACCTCCATTTGATCTTTAAAATTTATCGGACAGCGTCTTTTAGATTTCCTTCTTATTTCTTCTGTTTTTACTTATAATAAGGCAGATCCGGACGAAGAAATAAAGATACGCATAGCGACAGCATAAGATGCTTTTAGTAATTGGAAGAAAGTACTAACATCTAAGAACCTCAAGATATCGCTGAAATTGAGGGTTCTCAAATGCTACATATGGTCACGGCTGTTATACGGATCCGAGACATGGGCACTGAAAACGGCAATAATAAAAAAACTAGAAGCCTTCGAAATGTGGTGTTACCGACGAATGTTTAAGATCTCGTGGACGGAGAAGATAAAAAGTTCAGAAGTACTGCTGCGTATGGATAAAAATCGATAACTGGTGAATACAATAAAAAAGAGGAAACTAGAATACGTGGGACATATAATACGTGGCTCTAAGTATCAGCCACTGAGGACAATTTTACTTGGGCAGATCGAAGAAAAAAGATGGATTGGTAGGAAGAGTACGACATGGTTTGAAAACAGAAAAAATTGGATAAATCATTCAACAGAAGAAGTAATTCATAGAGCCAGGAATCGGGAAAAATGGGAAAAAGATTATCTTCATGTCAACAGCCTGAAGTCCGATGAGGATATGACACCCCGTAAAGAAGAAGAAATGTTTAAGGAGGGAAGCTGTGACATAGTAAGATAATGTGATAGAAGGGAAAGGAAAGACGAGAGCAGCAAAGTAAGATACAATGAGCGGAGTAAAATGCCTTAGAGGAAAGGCCGCGCGGGCGCACTTCCGAGGTGGAGGAGAGGATGGCGAAAATTGGAAAGGAGGCTTATTCAAAATAAAAATACCTTTTTACTGATGGAAGGATCAGTTTTAGTTCTGAAGAATCCCGGCACGAACTTGGTTTTATGCAAGTTTGTAGGCTTCCTATTACGGCAGTAACGTATGGTAGACTAGTGGTGAAGAGTCTCATGTATGTAGGTTCCAATTTTGCATTTGACCTTGTACGGCAAGAGAGATGGAGGAAAGATGAAAATTGCAGAATAGAAGATTAGTTGAACTGAACATTATTAGCTAGGAAAGATGAAAGGTTGTCCCCGAATGAAGGGGAGGAGGCTATGTTGTAAGATGGAAAGGGTTAAATGATGGCAGTAGATAAATTACAAATATTAGAAGAGGTATCAATATGGTGGATAGGAGCACTATTTTGAACACGAAGGAGATGACTTTTAGATGGAGACGAGTTAAAGGAAGAGAATTCCACTCTATTCAGAGTCCATCCGGCTGATGGCGAAGGAGAATACCGAGAAGGGATAGGAAGAAAGTGAGGAAGGGGTTTGGAATGCGGTTTGGTTTTGGGAAATTTATGAAAAGTGGGAGACTTTGAACTAGGAGGAGGGGTTACTTTGCGTGGAAAGGTAGAAGTGCTTAGGGTAGGAAGAGGAGCGGCGACGCGGTTAGCATAAGAAAAAGCTTGAGAAACCGTGCTGGAAGCTTTTGATTTGGAGGCTTCATGTAAGGATATATTTTCAAAGGCCATGATTCTTTTGATGTCCTTCTGCCTTTGCCATTCTGGACAACGACGATCGGACGGACTGTGGCAACCTTTGCAGTTGCGACAGAGAGTGTGCTCCTGGAGACTATCACATTCAGAAAAGAGAAGTGCTGGGAAGAACAATGGGAACAGATCGAGTGAGAACTCTGGAAATGTCGTGCAATATGCCCAAAAAGAAAACATTTGGCACCTTGTGTGGGAGAGCGAATACTCGGAGAGACCAGGAAGCGAAGTTTGAAGATGGAAATATATTCGGGAAGGAAACATTTGTGGAATTTTAACTCGACACTTTTGGTGGGTACTTTGGTACCCTCGAAAGAACAGAAAATGCGTCGAATGGAGATATAACAGGGATTGAAGATTCCCCAGCCCTTTTTTGATATCCTCGTCTGAAGAGGAGGGATGAACTCCGGTAATAATATAAATTCTATATAAGGCATTAAAAGGGATGATGAAGGAGTTAATATTATTGGCGTTGAAATAGGAGGAGTTGTTAAGGAAGGAGTTAGCGGAAGAAGCATTGGGGAAGAAGACCGAAATGCGCCCCCTACGTTGGGGTTTGATATCAGTAAATGAAGTAGAGACCTTGCTAATGAGCTTAGCCAAAGCCAACGGATGAAGGTTGCCAATATTCCCTTCGTAGGTGCAGTTTTCGACAAAAACTGTGAAAGAACCGTGATGGTCGGAAGGGAAGATGGCCTCAGCAGTGGTTTGATGACTGTTAGAGTTATTGTTATTAATTCCGTTATTATCCGTACCATTATTACTGTTGCTGACGCTATTATTTTTATTAAGGTTAATAGTGCTGTAGACGCTATCCTCAATGTTATTATTATATTAGTCATTTGTCTTATTATTGATAATGTTAGTGTTCGAATTGTTATTGTTAATGCTATTATTATTTTTATTAAAATTGTTATTATCATTTAGTGATACTAATATTATTCTCGGTATTATTGCTATTTTGGTTAGCAGTACTGTATGTACTGTTAGTATTACTTAAAGAAATGCCGGAGATAGAAGTATCCGGTTGAGTCAGGCGTAACTCCTTGATAGATGAAGACGGAGGAGGGGTTCAAGGACTAAAGGGCTTTCGCTTAGTTGCAGGATCTATATCCATTAGGGTGATCGATAAATTGCTATTCGAAAGTTTATTGGGGAAGGCCGCTGAACGGCACCCCTTTCGAAACGCTCATTTACGTTCAAGCGAGCAGATGATCGAAAAAGACAATTATAAAGAAATAAAATAAAAACGCGAGAAAAGAAAAAAAAAAAGACGGAAGAATACAAACGTATTTGAAATTGCGAGCGAACGAAGTTAAATGAAAAATCCCAAAACAACAGTTATACGAGTAATAAAAGGAACGAACTCACCGCTCTGGTGGAGACAAAATCCGAATACAATAGAACACGACTTTATCACTAATAACGCAACGAAAGCTATATATATATATATGCTTTAAACAAACCAGTGTTTAGTTGCAAGCCGGAATAAAATGTGAAAAATACAACTTTTTCCGTCAGATTAAAATGTTTAGACCATTAAAAAAGGCTAAATAGATAAACTTCGTAACCGAAAAAAAAGAAATTCATCGAATTGGATGACGGAATCATCAACAAGTAGTCAATCAGCAATATACTTATCTATGCTTTACGCGTAAATTAATTCGCCATTTTAGAAGGTTCACCGGTGTGGAAAAATTTGTATGTAAGAGAAAAATGAATGAAATTATTTCAAAAATACTTTCCAAATTAATAACAATAATAATAATAACAATAACAATAATAATAGTAATAAACATAAAGGAATAAAAACACCGATAAAACTTCCTCAGAAACACGTTCTGCAGATATAACTGTTATGGTACTGTTGAAGCGAAATAAATGATAACTGTTTCATTTAGCAACGCTAGTGCGGATTAATTAAATAATCGGTTACCGTTAGCATTTGGCATCCCTGGAGGGGAAAATTAAATTAGTCGATTATCGTTGTAAAATTTTGGTAAAACATATTCACCGCATATGTGTACGGGGATAATTTAGTAGAATGGCTTATTTTAATATTTCAAGTACTCTTTACAATTTTTTTATTATTATTATTATTATTATTATTATTATTATTATTATTATTATTATTATTATTATTTTAACTTGTACCTTGTGGCTTCTCAGCCAGAGTTTCTAATTGTTACTGCTATTATTTATTGTTAATTATTGTGTTTTGTTTTATTATTCATTGCATAGTTAATGGAATTAAGCAAATTAAAGAAGTCTTCATGAATTCCAGTTATTGGACCTTTTTTTTTTTTTTATCCTTTCATTTTTAAACCTTTTGCACTCAAAGATCAAATGTCAATCGTCTGATTTCTTTTCACAGTCTTTGCAGATATCCGATTCAGCAATTTTAAAACGTTTCAAATAGACTCCCCATTATTATTTTCATGTCCGGTTAAAAATTGAGCGAAGTTATAATCGGTATAAAAATGTTTCTGTCTTTTTTCGATGAGTGGAACTACTATTTCCTCCTGCGTTATTTTGCCAGTTTTGGATTTATCACATCCGCGTTGCCAGAGTCGTATAAGTACTATTTGAATTCATTTTATTAAGCTGTTTTCGTAACTCTTCTTGTTTCACTGTTTTGATTTGGTTTACCGTTTTTTTTTTTGAGTCTATAGGTATTATTATTCCTGCTATGAGGTTGACTGAAGTATATGATATTGTGTGATAACCAGAAATTATTATTTTCCTTTGTAATTTTAGCATCTTATTCTCGTCTTTTTCTCGTAAAACTGGAAAAAAGTATACTGTGGAGCAGTTGTTTCGATAGTTGATTTTTTTTTTTTAATTTTCTGAAAGATAAAAATTCTGTTTGCTTTCATTATTTTGTACCAATACACTGGATACTGCATTGAAAAAGGTGTGTAATTTCAACGAAATGTGAAAATGACAAATTATCACGTAATTTTTATTAAAACGTATTTTTAAGAGATGCATTAATTTCTTTTAGAAAATACGTAATTTCATTACCCCTCCTCGCCAAGAAAAAGAATCCCCCCCCCCAAAAAAAAACAAACAAACAATTTTTGTAGTCATATTTGACATCATAGTAGGTCATGTATAGAGACAGTAGCGGCAGCAGAAATTAGTTCTTTTCTTTTGGTTTTTGCGAAGGGAGATTTCAACTTTAATACTTATTCCTTTTCAATTCGAATTAACGCGAGATAATTAACCATATTTAGTCGTTAATACCTTTTTTCGTTCTTATTTTAATGTCTTATATTACCGGAAGAAAAAAGTTTACGAAATTTCGCGTAGGATTATTGTATCGCACCCCCAGATCTGTTAATGTATAGAGTGATGCAGTTTAATCGTTGTCATCAGTTTATTTATTAAACTAATTTTTCAGATTCAATTTACTTATCAATATAACTTTCTTTTTACAAGCTGAAATTTTACTTGGTAAAGCAATATTAAAACATGGTGGTGTGAATGTAACAACTGATACTTGGCTGTTAGAACGATTTTACCATTGGCTATTATCGAAAAAACTATATACATTCTTCCTGGTATCAATATGTTACACTGCACTGTCATACATCTACGTCTTTGAAGGAGTTCTCCCTCCGTCTACCAGTCGTCTTTGCGGGTTCATGGCAGAGCATCTGCTGAAATGGTGCCGACATACTTTCCGTACTTCTAGTTATACCTCATCTCACCGTCAGTTGTCGAACGACCCGCATTGTGTTTGGACAGTGTTGAATTTTGCAGCATCCAACAGACCGCACCACCTTCTGTGAATCTAGGTGTCGCAATAGCCTAGGTAGTTACACACGCGCCTAGATTTATATTTGTGCATTTATTTTTTATTTTTTTTAAAAAAAAAAGAACATATTTTGTAAGTGAAAATAAAAAAGTTTTATCGGGGAATAATTGAAATTTCTGATAGATTTAGATTATCCGAAATTATGTATCGTTTTTATTCATTTGAAGGTATGGGAAATTAAGAGTTTACTATGAATGATACACTTTTGCTGTGAATATTCTTTGAAAAATAACGCTACATGTTTTTTAGAATAGAAAAAAAAAATAAAAAAGAAATAAAGGCTAATTTGTTTGAATTGCGCTTAATGGAATTCTAGTAAATTTATGGTAACGAAATCTTTTCTTGACAGATAGCAAAAGCCAAATTTCGCATTACACCTACTTTATTCTGGAAGGAACATGTCGTATAATACAAAGAGTGACATTTCGCCTAAGGCCGGGTTTCAAAAAGCAGCCGGTCTACAATTTACATAACGATCAGAATATGCTGAACGAAACAGAAAATATCAAATTTGTATTTTTCGAAGTAAATACTCTACCAACTGGCAAGTGTTTCGGTTTAGGTGAGTAGAACGTGAAAAAACACAGATGTAATCAACTGTACTATGTATATACTCCGTCTTCATTTTCATATAATAATTATTATTATTGTTATTATTATTATATTTTTGTTTTTCCGTTCCCGTATTTAACTGTTAAATTTTTTCCCGATTTATTAATAATTTAAGGAAAAACATTTTTAAACTGTGTCGTTCCTTTTTTTTTTCAACAAATTTTCATCTATCCATCTAACCGTTCTCCTAAGTTGACGATTTTCCCATATTTCGCCTTTCCACCGTCGTCCTATAAGGATGTAAAGGGCAATATGGTCACGGCACAAGAGAAATACGGAAAAGCGATAAAGCGCAGATTCAAAAGAGGGGAAGTCAAGAAACAGAGAGGAAAAGAAGGTTCGATAGATAAGTAAAAAGAATATGGGTTAGAAAATAAGGAGTAAGAGTTAAACACTATAATTTGGAGTGAGCAGAAAGTAGTGTAATATTTTAGATTTTAGTGGATGACAATATGGTAAGAAACTTTCGAGAAGTAGAGGATATCCACGCTAGTGAGTCAACTAATACATTTCTTTCGATTTTCGAGTTTCGAGGAATCTATAAGAAAGCAATTTTAATTGACTTTGAATCGAGGGATGTATAAAAGAACGTAGTTGGCAGAGTAGAAGGAAAAGAAGATGCGGTAGCCCGCAGCACGCTTTGAGAATCCGATAGGATAAGAATATTGTGAGTAATAGGCGATGATCTGATAAAGAGAAAGTCCTGCACAAATAGCTTTGGAAACGGTGTTGAAGTTGAACAAAAAAAAAAAAAAAAAGGAAAATTTAAAGAACTCGGAATAACTTAAAGAAGAACAAAACAAAAGAGCGCCTGCGCCAACTAGTTTGGAGCCGTCAGTGTAGATGGTAAAGTAATTAAGGGGAAGCGACAGTTTAAATTCCTTAAAAATTCCTACTTAACGACATGGTGTGGAATTAGGAGAAACAGCGGAATAAACGCGATTAATTGAATGAAGAAATAAAGGGAAAGTATACGGAAGTTTTACGTGATTGGAGATATATATGTACAGTGAAAACTAAAGGGAAATCATGTGAGATGTGAGAATAGGAAGAAATAAGTGAGGAAGGAGAAATAGGCAAACGTTTATTAAGGAAACGGTAACCCGTAGAGAAACGTCGAACGAAAAGAGGAGGAATATTGGTTTCAGCTTGAATGTGTGTGGGGGGGGGGGAGCAGAAGATTTTTGAACTCTAAGACAAAGGCAATATTTTAGAGGCGATCGAGTTTAGAAAGCGCATATGTGGAAAAGCAACCGTATATGAAGGAGCAGTAGTCCAAATTGAAACGGATGCAGGATTTACAAAACGTGAGCAGAATCCCCAATCCGTATGTGAAAGGGACTTGATAAGGTTGAGTTTTTTCAGTGATGATACTTATGAAACGAAAGGCGACTGCCTAAAATTATTCTCAAGTAGCAAAAAGAGCAAGCAAGTGGTATTGGACTGTCACTTAAGGAGCGATTAATTTAAACGACGAAGAGTGGATTTATCGGGGGAGATAAAAAGGTGAATATTGGATAGACTATTTTCTAAAATTGTTAAAGAGTTCTGCAGTCGATAATTAGTCATAGAGATACTGCAGCGGTCGAATAAATTCGGAAGTCATCAACAAAAAAAGGATGGAAAGAGAATTTAGCGGCAGAGAAGCTATGTTTTAATGAAATAGATGTTGAACAGAGTTGAACTAACAAATAAGAGTCCCAAAGCAATCTACGAAAGGTCAGTCTAGAGATGGAGTAAAGTGGAGACGAAAGAACAAATTTATCAAAAGCAGATTGTAGAATAAAAGTTAGAGGATTGAAATAAAATAGAAAAGTAGGTTCATTGAAGGGGATACGTTATCAGCGGTTAGAGTAAAAATACTACTGTTGATATTAGGAGAAAGTAATTTGACGGAACCGTTTATCAATTTTTAATAACAAGCTTCTTAGATTCACAAAAACATTATTTGTATTTCGATTTACTATATCTTTTTCTGTAAAACTACGAAAAAAATATTGTAATTGAAATTACAATGAAATTATTGAAAGTTTAAAAATCTTTTTATTATTTTTACAACTTTGGTTGTAAAATTATGCAGTGTTTCGTAATTTTACGGAAAAATTTGATTTGTCTCAAGCCATGTGTGATTTTCCCAAAAAAGTTGTGTCAATTTTTCTCAACAAACTTCTTAGATTTACAAACATCATTTGTATTTTGATTCACTATATTTTTTTGTCATAGTACAAAAAAATAGTGCTAATTTAAATTACAATGAAATCATCAAAAATTAAGCAATTTTTTTATTGTTTTTACGATTTTGACCTAAAAAATACATGAGATGCACATTGTATTGTTACTAACCTACCTTTTTGTAATGACTTCGGTAAATTTATTTATTAATATTTTAATTTTGAAATTATTCTTAAAGTTTCAAACGAAATTTTTTAAAGGAATGTAAGCTCTTGTATACATATTTTCAACGCTATATTTAATTTTTTTTCTCTTGAAAAATTATTTAATTTTCCTAAACTGAGTTCAAGTGAATTGTGTAGTATAATTACAACACGGCATACTAAACTTTATGACAAGGGCTTACTCATCATTATCAATAAGAAATTACATAGAAGAGGAATCGGCGTAAACTACAGAACAGATGGTAAACTACTGAACTTATCTCGCCGTCTCAAAGCAAAAACCAAAACAGCTAGCTGCACAATAACCGAAATCCAATATATAGACAACCTAGCACAGTCCGAAGAAGAATTACAAGCTATATTACGTGTCTTTGATGAAAGATATGAAGATTTCGGTTTAAGCATTAACATAAAAAAAAAGCCAAAATATTGTCAAGTAAAAATGCCGAGAGCAACATGCAAATTCGACGCGAAACCCCGGAGAATGTCACAAGTTCCCAGTATGTCGGATCTCACCTCAGTGTGGACAATACGTCAGACGACGAAATATACCACCGAATTAAAAGTGCTGCTTCAGCATTCGCGAAATTAAAAACCAGACTATTCCATAACAGAAACTTAACCGTATTCACAAAATCCGCAGTTTTCCGCGCTGTGATTATTCCATACTTGTTATATGGATCTGAAAAATGGACACTGTACAATATCTGTCAGCTTGAACAATTCCAGCAGCGTCTAATTCGATACGCCCTAAAGATTAAATAGACGGAATTTATTACCGATTAAGAAGTTCTCTCTCAGGCGCTTCGGTGTGGAACGAATAGAGACACTGATATTAACATCGTAATTAAGATGGATAGGTCATGTTGTGCGAATGCAATATCACCGCTTGCATTCCACGGTGAACTCGTGGAGGGCCGAAGAAACGTTACAAAGATCACATCACTGTCTTGCTTCGGGATGCGAATATCAACAAGAACTGGGAAAATTTCGCGCAAAACCGGCAGGAATGGAAAAAGGTGTCTCAGGAGGTGGTAGAAAATAATCATAAGAAACGCCACAAGAAAGGAAAAAAAAGGAACGAGAATCAGCTATTGGGATGTCACCACTGCGGGAAAACGTGTAAAATTGGACTAATCAGCCATTTACGAGCACATTGCTGAACAAATCGGATACGAGTTCTAGCTGTGATGAGATATCGAATAAAAACAGAAATTTCTTTCTAATCGTTTTTAAGCCACCTTTCGGTCGGTCCCTAAAGCTCCAGCGCATCGCTGGTAGAACATTACATCCGGAACGTTTTCGTTAGCTGTTTCAGTGCTTAATCTGGTTGAGTTGTTAATCGAGTCTGTTTGGTTAACCAACCTTCTGATTACACCGGTTTTATTTATAAGAAATTTATGTATTCGGTTTTCTGTTTCCTAGTCCGGCTGACGACAAAGGAGGCTGCGTGTATGACGAAGAAGCAGGTGAAATTATCGGAAAGAGCAAAAATGAAATTCGGGTTATTAAGAAAGTTTAGAAGAAAACTTACGAAAAAGTAAAAGTTCGAAACGGTTTTTATTCGGATGTCTTTCATTTCAGGAAAATCGGAGCTCCTCGACTTACGAGACTACCATCGAGACGAGTGCAAAGGAAAACCTTTATCAAATTAATTTCAGTCTTTAGCCGGATAATATCATCACACGGCAGCAGCTCAGTTGAAAATGAACTAATTCGAGAACTCTTTATCATTGGACATGGTTTAAAATTAGCGCTTCATCGTCCCGTCATTGGCCGTAAAAACTGCTAAAACTATACTTTCAAAGAAAGCTTGAACTTTATTTGAGCGGCTATTTTCCATGTTTCCTAACGATGATCTTATCCGATTTAAAGAAAGGTATCCCATTACAAAAAAAAAAAAAAGAAATAAGAAGCGATAAAAAATTTAGCGCTATTTTCTACGCTATTCGCGGGAACATTATTGCGAATCATGGATATGGTTTTTGAGAATTACAATTTTTTTTTTGTATTTAGAGTAGTACACTGTATTTTTTCTGTAACTACTATTTTAAAATATGTAGGCGAAAAAAATAGAAGAAAACTTTATCGCCAAAAATGCAAAATAAAATACAAAATTTTTTAGTTCCAGTAAAATGTTTAGATAGTTCACCGAAATATTTATGACGTCATCGTAACATATTTTTGTCTACGCTTTTTTTGCGCACCCAACGACACCTTATTTTTCTCTGACGCTGCTCAATCTAAATTGTGGAGTTACTATTTTATTCTCTCCATTTTCCGATTCTGATTCTTTTTATCTATTCAACCATATCTTCTGGCTCATCCTACGTTTCTCAATTTTCCTTCTTTTTGGCCTGCTGCCAGTAAAACATTTGGCCACTATTAATTTAATATAAATACAAAACTAAACAAGGCTGTTTACTCTTATTATTACGGGAATAGTAAGGATAAGTGAATATGCATGGGTAGCATCTATCCGCCATACCATCTATCCAAATTATTCAATTCAAATAATAATATTACTCCTTCCAAGTAAAAAAGTACAAGCAAACATGGCCTTAAATGTGTTAGCATTACCCACGAATGCCGGCATAGAATAATTAGTAGAAAAAAAAACTGACCAGACTGAGCCCGAGGCGGATTATATTCTCAAGCTCGATTGAACAGCAAAAAACATAGATTACAAATTAATACTATAAATGATAATGTTTAGTACTTTAAAATGGCAATACTCGTTGTATATCCTTGGGTTTATGGATGGAATCGATCACATACTCAGCTGATCTATATCCAAAGTAAAAGTTTACATTTATATTTATTTTTTTTTATATACACATATATATATATTAATTACAACGTAATTCTTAGGCTACCTCCCATTCGAAAAAATGTCCCAGAAAAATGTTCCAATTTTATGTAACGCAGAATGTCCCAAAAAAATGTCACAATTTTATGTAATGAAATATGTAACGAAAAAATGTCTTAATTTTATATAATGAAAGTTAAATGTTAGAATAGGACTATTGTGGTTATATATTTTTTGTGTGTGTTGATGCCAGTAAGAATTACGTTGTAAATTTTGATCATTTTATACAAAGTATAGAAGAGAAAGAGATAGAAATGAAAGCAAGAGGGGTCAAGGGGCACAGCCCCTTGCGAGGCCAAAATGGCCGAGTTATATATATATATATATATACATGTTTTACTTTTTTTTATTATATTATTATGTTTATATATACGAGGTCCGTTCAAAAAATAAGGTGACTTTTTAAATTTCGCGGGCTACGTACATTCGATTTGGGATTTTTTGGTTTTTGTTATATTGCTACACCCGTCTCCAACATATATTGACACTATCAGCTATTTTGCATTTTTAGTTTGTGTTTGACAGTTACAAATGTTCGATTTGTTTTAGTGTGCTTTGCGATTTTTTGCTATCGAAAAAAATAGATCAAAGAATTTGTATTAAATATTGCGCGAAAAATAAAATTAAGTGCTCCAGCGTCATTGAAATGTTGACTGTAGCATTGGGTGAGTCTATTTTGAGCAAAAAAAATGTTTATAAGTGGTACAAGCTCTTCAAAGAAGGTCGAGAAAATGTTAATAACGATGCTCGCCCTGGATGTCCCAGCATGTCAACAACCGGTGAAAACATTGAAGCAGTGAACAATATTGCTATGGATAATCGTCAGATAACTATTAAACAAGTTGCTGAGGATGTCGGGGCATATTGGTTGGCTCATGCCATGCAGTTTTTTCGAATGTTTTGAGCATGTAACGTGTGTCAGCGAAGTTTGTTCCGAAATTTCTACATTTTGACCAAAAAAACCGTCGCATGAGCATCGCTCAGGAGCTGTTGAATGACGTTAACAACGATCCAGATTTGCTCAAAAGGGTCATAACTGGTGACGAAATATGGATATATGATTATGACAAACTAAAATTTAATTTTTACGAATTAATCTAAATACAGCAGGAGGTTCCATATCGCAGCAGAGTAGATGTTGTATACAATAAGGCGGGTCAATCTGTGCCAACATTAGATCATTAACGAGTACTGATCTTCTGGCTTTAAATTAATGTGCAGTTAAATAATAAATGATTGATGTCCTTCCTGAAACTGACAGACGTATGATTGTTACGATGTTGGTTGGATCGATCTGAACTTTGAAAATTTAAACATACTCTGGAGTGGCCCATGCGTAACCGACAAATAGTTGCGATAAATTCACGAACTTAACCCGCCGATATCGATAGTAAAACCACGGGTATTTCGGGAGTGAGGTCTGAACTATGCTATAAAATTTACCTACCGTTGAGCGATTTTGTATAGCCTGTATCCAATCAGACTTATTATCCTTCTTAACTATATCAGTAAGATCAGTTGATGGTACACCATGGACATGCATAACCCGATGATTCGCTAACCTGTTTCGCAGCAACATCGGCCTGATCGTTAAGTCCTATGCTACATTGGCACCTAACAAAACTTAATTACGCTTTTAGCGTTATTTGAATACATCTATTCTTGATACCGTACGTAAGAGGATGACTTTTATAATTAAAATGAAATTTTCCTTCTTTATTCACCTCTCCCTGCAATTTATCGTCTATACACTGGCCACATTTGTTTTCCTCATCGATTTTCTGTTTCTCATCAACACTCTTAAACTTTTTTTTTTTCCATGCGATGTTGATCATATCCTTTTTGAGTGCATTTCCATCGCTGCTGAACGTTCCTCTTGCTACTTGTCACTTTTATTAATCGATATTCCTACTTCTTATAGCGTATTTTTCATTCACTCCTTTTCTTCTCGTTCTCTTATACCGGCTCTTATATGTTTTCTTTACACTTTCCTTTTATTCTTCTCCAATTCTTGTTGGCGTCCCTTCCACCCCCAAAAAAACCCAAAAACTAATGAATAAGGAATTTTAAAGGCCAAAGAACCATTAACAGTCGCGTGGGAAGAGGGTTTTACTTTAGCAATTTGTATAACGATTAAGCGAATAATTTCAGTCAGTTTACTTATCTGACAGTTTATCCATTTACTTTTTTTTCTTAATCTTTCATTTTTGTATGCGTATACTTTTATTTCGATATTTGAAATAGCCCCCTTTTCATTAGTACAGTATTACAGGGAGTGCTCTAGCACGAAACAGAGAAAGTATAGGACTAAAGTTAATAACTTAAAAAACATAAAAAGATTTAAGGAGAAATTTGTGAAGTTTTTTTTCTTCTTAATTAAAAAATCACACGATTAACAAGATCTAACAGATATGCGCCCAAGTGGCATAAGTTGAATTCTGCGGAACTTTAAAAATAAAGAAGTAAATTTGATAAGTTTATCGTATAGCTTTTTTTTTTAACCCCCCTTTGGGCATGCCAGCAACGAATCTTCGCCCAGAAACGACACGGGGGAAAAGAATCAGATGTAGAATTGCTTCTAGAGAAACGTAATGTAAACGTATTTTGTGCAGAAAAGCGAATGTTCTGCGTAGCTGCTCAGTTCTCAATTTGAGTGATATTTTGTTGCAGTGTTGTTTCTAGTTCTGCTAGATTACAGCCCCTGATATAGATGCGTTTATGGAATGGTCTACAGATGCGCTGATGTGTTTTTTTTTTTTAAGTCAGACAACACAAGTATAAATAGTAATGGGTTCAACATAAAACCTTGAGGGACTCCTGTAGTTTGGCTTTTTCCGAAAGACATTTTTACCTATTCGGACTTTGAATTTCCTGTTCGTTAAAAATGAACGGATAAATTTTGGTAGGTTGCCTCGAAACCCACGACTGTAGTAGAGTGCACTTAATGCGGAACTGGGCGATACGTGGTCAAACGCCTTTTCTACGTCAAAGAAGACGCATATGGTATGTTGACGGTATGGTATTTTAGCCATAACACAGGGCATAACAGGAATTTATAAAAATGATAATATATTAAGTATGTCTTAGAAGTTCAGGAAATTCTCGGAGTATGAGACAAGAAAGGACACCAGTAATATTTAGTAGTAATACGTAATAACGGTAAAAAATAAGTTTGTATATTATGCGAATAATGAAACAAGTTTTTGGTTAATTATTTTAGATAATTTCTGACTAGTCCGTAGTAGTACGTAGAATAAGTTCTATTTTAAAAAGTTGTTATATTATAACATTCATACGTATATTTCACTTCTAAAAAGAATACGTTTTTTCTACAATCAGTTATTTCATTATTCGAAAAAGTTCATTAATGTGTTAATCAAATTTGTTATATTTGTTTAATAATTATAATAAAAAATTAAAATAATTCGAACGATTACAATAGTTATAAAACAAAATTGGTAGAGCAGTTTCAGAAATAAAAATATTGGATAATTAATATACAAATCACAATAATTTAATTTATAACACACAATTATACGACTACATATCAAAAATCATATTTTATTTTTTCTAGCCTGATTGTATATTGAAGTATCTTAATTCTACTGCATCTCACGCTGATAGTGGTTCCGCTAATGACATAATTTATTCCTGATACGTTTGCCGTCAAGTAATCTTTGATTCTTTAAATATTATTCAAATGTAATACGATCCGAATCTTCTATTACTGTAGTGAATGATTGATGAAAATCGTCGAATATTTTTATTTCTGAAACTGCTCTACCAATTTTGTTTTATAACTATTGTAATCGTTCGAATTATTTTAATTTTTTTATCATAATTATTAAACAAATATAACAAATTTGATTAACACATTAATGAACTTTTTCGAATAATGAAATAACTGATTGTAGAAAAAACGTATTCTTCTTGGAAATAAAATATACGTATGAATGTATAATATAACAACTTTTTAAAATAGAACTTATTCTACGTACTACTACGGACTAGCCAGAAATTATCTAAAATAATTAGCCAGAAACTTATTTCATTATTCGCATAATATATAAAACTTATTTTTTACCGTTATTACTTATTACTACTACATATTACTGGTGTCCTTTCTTGTCTCATACTCCGAGAATTTCCTGAACTTCTAAGACATACTTAATATATTATCATTTTTATAAATTCCTGTTATGACCTGTGTTATAGCTAAAACACCACAATACCCCCCGGAAACGTTTATGAGTATTAACGAAGAAACTAATCAACTTCCATCATCCACAATGCCTGTACTGTTCAATCTCTCTTACATTATCGTTACAACCCAAATACACATTTATCGCAGTTTTAGCTTCTATCCTATTAAATGGCTTATTTACTCCGGCAAATCCAAGCGGTTTTTCCTTTTTATAATTTTTTAAAACTGGACACATTACATTAATGAAATTTATACATTATTACACATTATGCAGTTACAAAATTAATTCACCTTAAAATCAACGGAAATTGGTTTTAATAAATTATATTTTCGTTCTTACTAAAATTACGCAACTCCCTAACTTAATATCCTAAATGATATTTTAACTATAAATTATGTGCATATTTTTATTTATTTTTTTTATTTACATCTACTAGCATATTTATTACTGACAAATTAATTTCATTGTCTCACGACACTCGCCGATTTACGTGTATAAATATAATATAAATATAATTCCCTAAACAAATCAATAATGTACAAAATAGCTACAATTCATTAAACTTTTTTTCGAAATTTCCAAGATCAAATGAGCTTATGGGAGCTTTGTCGATATTAGTCAGTTTCTCCTTCGCTATGATTTTGTGCAAACATTCGTGGACTATGCTGAAGCATTTGTGGCCGTGATTGTTTGTTATAATTATTGTATATGACGATTGTGATTCCTGTTCGATTAATTTTCTGGTCAGTCAAGTTCAAGTACTCTATGTATCTTGGGCTCAGTCTGGCCAATTTCACTTTTCTAAAGATTTTATTTAGCCATCCGCGTGGGTAATGTTGAACATTTACGGCCATGGTTGTCTGTAATTTTTTTCCCGATTAAATATTATGTATCTTTCATTAGTCGGAATTATTCCTATATCAACTGGTTGGTGGCCAAATGGCTTGATAGTTAACTGAAGCCGGGCCATAAAAAAAAACAAAAAAAACCAAAAAAAAAACCACATATATACTGCTGTTATATTCAAATTTAAATAACCCATTGTAATATCCGTTGAACATCGGGGTCAAAGACCTTATGTAAATAAAAATTATAAGTAAGAAAAGTTACCCCCTGTAAAAAATGTATTATCTTCTTAATTATAAATTTAAATGAATTAATTAATAATAACAATAATAAAGAAAATCAGTCAAAAATAGTTTACGTTGTTCCAGTAACAAAAAATTTATTTATTTATTTATTTATTGATCTTTGACGAAACCAAAATTAGTCCAAGACAATATAACAAAATTACCAACTTATAAACTAATTCTACAGTCTATAATAAACTTATACAAGCAGGAGTACACATTCGGGTCAACTGAGGAAAGTGTAATACAAAATTTAATGAAAACTACAATGGTAAAGAAAAGAAAGTATATCGGTATCTCCAATGAAATGAAAAAAAATTGTGGAAGCTAAAAAGAATAAGGATAATCTCAGTGATAATCTCAGGCCCTCGACTAGTCTGAAAAAACTTCAACAGTAGTCTAGAAATTAATGTATAAATTAGGAAAAAAAGAATACATTAAAGTGCAAAAGAAGATCAGATACAAACAGATGAGTACATAAAGTGATGGGAGAAGAAAATTATATATAATCTGCAACATATTGTAAATATCTATGTAATAATGAATAATTGTGTTCGGACTGAAGATTATCTGGAAATTTAAAATAATATAAATAATTATTCGCTGAAAAACCAAAAAAAGTGGAAAATAAAATGGATATACAGTGACTCCCGATAAAAAGAAATTTCGTTTTTTGCAATTGTAGAGGCAATAAAATGAAAAATAAAAAAAAACTTCTACTAGTGGTATAACACCATCACAGCTATACAGATCATATGATAAGAAAAAAAGATCGCGTGAAAAATACCAAAAAAGCGAACTCATGTAAAGAAAATGAAAATCATCGCTGAAAAAGAACCGCATAATATCGAAAACGCGTGGAAAAAACGCACTGGGGTTAATTTAAAAAGAACTTAGTGCAAGTACTCGTTGCGTATTATTTATTGTAACCAAATTTGGCACACGGACGACAAGTTTTTATGCGTAAGTATTCTTTGTACAGCTCCATCCACTCATTCTTGAGCTCCGTCTTAAAAGTAAACGGCATTTGATAAACTCAACAATCTAGTTCATCCCGCGAATTTTCAATAATATTCAGATGCGGTGTAACTGGGGAGGAGGATGAATCGCTTCCGGGAACTGGTAGAACTGCCATTCTCTTGTATAATGCGAGTTCGATGTTTAGCATAATTGTCCTTATAATATTTAAATGAATGTCAGGTGCCTATTGACGCTGCACTTTTGTGCAAATTGGCTTTCAAAAGCTTCAAATGGCGCGACACGAATCTAGAATACCATCAATAAACACTAATTCGCCTACACTACAAGCAGATACACAACCCCCAAACCGCTAGTCCACCGCCACCGTGCTGTACGATAGGTTTCAGATTACAAGGATTTTCATTTCTTCGTTCAGCCTACGCCAAACCAAACGACATCCATCTGAACCAAAAACACGATGTCCTCCCAATATGTACTCGGCTCCGAAACGTATTCTCTCGCGAACTATAAACGTTTGCGCTGATTCACTTCACTTTCGGTTTTCGTCTTGGAAAAACGTCCATTGTATGCAGCATTTCTTATGGTTCGTCGCACCGTTTCACATCCTAATTTTTTCTGACATGCTAAAAAGCAGTTCACTGACAATCTTCGAAGGACACAATCTGGCATTTTTATTTACTTTACGGACGATCATGCGTTCCTCGTGCGACGTTAGAATCTTCGGACAACCGAGACTGGTGTTTCGAGTTTGTTCTACTTTCCTGTTTATATCGCTTCAGAATGTCGTACACGGTTCGGCGTTTCATATTTAAGATCGTACATATTTCTCCTACAGACTTGCCTATTGTATGATTTCATATTACTAATTGGATTTTCTCTGTAGACGTGTATTTGACTTTGGTGGAACGTACAGACACTGTGCGATTTATATACACAAAAAATTCACTGGAACGTGTTTTTTGCCCAGGCGTAGTGCATTTTGATCATTACAAGCTAACCCTGTTCCTATTGCGCTACAACGCGTGGGCTTCCCGATCATTCATCATAGTGCGGATCCTTTTTAGCGACGATATTTTTCATTTTCTTTACAAAAGTTCCGTTTTTTAGTATTTTTCTCACGATCTTTTTTTCTTATTGTGTGTAATCTGTATGGCTGTGATGTTACACTATTAAGAGTAGTTTTTTTCATTTTTCATTACGTTCTTCTACAGTGGCAAAAAAATAAATTTCGTACCTGTGCGAATTTTCTTCGGAGTCACTGTATGTATGTATACATATATGAACTCAGTTCTTCGGACTTGTTACTGGGAAAGTTTCAAACTCGCAGATAATAGTCGCCCTTGTTGGCTGCAGCCATTCGACGATTAAAAAAAAGTTTTTCTTAATATTCATAGAGGAGAAAATTTTATTCACTATTTCGATCTTAAAAAAAAAAAAAAAAATTAATTTACTTTATTACAGTAATTTATAACGCAAAAATGTAATAAGGTTTTCCTTATTATTCCTGGTGTAAAACCTGGTGTAAGAGTGATATAATCATTGGTATGTTTATCCCGAACACTTTTTTGCTGCTCGCATTTCTATCTTTTTCTCTTCTGTACTTTACATAAAATCATAGCCAGATTCCTTTGTCCGTTTGTACTGTGGGCTCTGTAATTGCAGATGTAGCCATGGTATGGGACAGCTAATTCCTTTTTAACCTTCGGCAATGCCATTCTTTTTCTTTTCAGGATGCATACGTTTGGCATTTTTCGACGTTGATTGTTATTGTTTCTCCATTCTTAGCATTCTTTGTCAGATTTCATTCCTTGTTACTCCTGATTGCTGCTATGTATACGTGTTGATGGGTAATGGTCTATTATTGGCAAGCCCAGGGAAAAACCCAAACAAGAAAAAAAAAAAAGAATATATAAAATCATCAAAATTTACAACGTGCCATTCATACTGGTATCGACGCAAAAAAAAAAAAAAAAGCAACATAATCACAAAAATCCTATCCTAACATTTAACCTTCGTTACATAAAATTGGGATATTTTTTCGTGACATAAAACTGGGACATTAAAAAATATAATGGGGGGGGGGCTAAGAATTATGTTGTAAAATTAATGAACTCAATCGTTCGGGCACCATATTAAAATACTCCCTAAACCGTCCAGTCTTTCACTAGTGTGTCCGGAAATTCAGTACTTCGTAATCCTCTTTTAAAATATCTGGGAATAATAGTGGATGAAAATCTCACTTTTATTCCTCGCTATAACATGATTACCTCTAAAAATGTCACACTACCTCTACACAAAACTTGCCAAAATTCAACCAAATGCTTGCGGGCTAGCATTTAGGGAGCGGTGCGTACTCCAAAAAGGACTGACTCAGGCCTTGTACCTAGTATGCCGATGCTGTCTATGTCAATAAACGATTTTTACGTCAAGTAAATAAGCAATAGAGGAAATTCCTGTTGCGTATAGCATCTTCATATAAAACTTGTGGCGTCCTGCCAATAGATTTATATTTCATTGGTAGGGCTATTATCAATGAGTACAGATTAGTGGCTGATTCCACATCTATGAAACAATTAGGCTTGCTAGAAAATAACTGTCTACAGATAACGCATCCGATTTCCGTAAAAAAACTATTTAGGATATATATGGATAAACTGATACTGGATGAGTGGCAAAGACGGTGGGACAATGACTTCACTGGTAGGAAAACATTTGAGTTCCTGCCTGATGTTTCTCTTAGACTAAAATTGAAAAACGTGAAATTAAATTTTTTCAACACGCCGGTGTTGTCCGGGCATGGCAAGTTTTAATCCTACTTATACACTTGCCGATGCTTCCCCGAGTGTGTATATTTTGTTCATTACATTTAGTCGATGACCTGAGATTCTTTCTGTTTGATTGCCCTGCCCTTTCCGATATTCGTGATTTCCTTTACGCACTTCACTTATTCACGACCGAAGAAACTATGCAGCTACCTCGAATATGCTGAAAGGGCAATGCGTTTAAAATTTACGCTGTCCAATCAGTGGTAGTTTGTTTACAACTTAATTCAAACGTGATCCCGAGTCTACTCGGCCGTTCTCGCTATTATTACATTTATTTTCTTTTATGACCAATATAACAAGATTATATGTAAAAAAAAGAGACAGAAATACAGACTAGTTAGACACAATGTGTGGTTGGTGGCGGGACTATGTTTACATTCCGTCACCTTCCAATAATTTACTTTGAAATCAGCTACTTCGTACATAGCTTATTTTGTGACGTGCCCCCCCCCCCCCAGCTTATTTTGTATTTTTCTTATCTAAATTTATCGATTACATGACTCGCATTATATTCTTACTAGTTCCCTGATCTTCTATAGACAAATTTCAGAATAAATTTTCCCTATCCGAAATGTTGAAAATAGAGAGTTAAAAAAAAAAAAAAAAACGTCATATTTTTAACGGATCATTTTTTTTTCATATATAGTCTACGTAGTAATTTTTGATTTTGCGACGTTTGTACCATAATTCGGGAATTTCATCTTTTATCGATTTCTACAACTTACTTGCGTAACGCGAAAACGTCACTGAACTTTCTTATTCTACCAAAAACACGATAACAGTTATTAATATACACATTTGTAGGTGAAAACCTGACTAATCGTTCAATTGTTTCAACAAATGCCGTACGATGTCTCGTTACGCCGAGAGATTTTCTATTTCAACGTAATCAAAATAACATTTGGACAATGGTCTTGAACAAGTTAAATAATTCGTTGCCAGCACTACAACAAATCGAAGCCCGTTTACGGTTGGCGATGAAATGGCATAAATATAAGAATGAACTGCGCGACCATCTCCATTGCAGCTGTAAAAAAATTATTCGCACCAAAGAGAATGATGTTCCGAATTATTGGATTGTCAATAGGGAACTTCCGATGGAACTGATTAGTTTTTGCAACAGTTGGAACGTTCGAAAGTTGACAAAAAAAAACGAACAAAATACAGGTAAAAATGAGTTTATTCAGCTTATTTAGTGTAGTGTATTCGGGATGAAAGCAATTTTTTTTTTTAACCTGCATATGTTTCATAGTTCTAGGGTTGTTGCGCAACACGGAAAGTGTGTTACCCTTATTTGTTTTACATTACGCGGTAAACATTGTACTTAGTTTATGATCAACATTTTGAGTTCACGTTTTTACTAGAATGAATTAGTCCTATCATACTTTACATACTATTGTCGCATTCTGCACAAAATATACAACAGAGGTAGTACACTGGTTTCATGTTATTATTTATTTTTTATATTTCAATTCTACGATCATACCACTAGTTTTACTTACAATTAGTAGTAACGCGAACGGTAGATTTATGTTTCCTTCGGAAGTAAAAGTTTCCAAGAGGGAAAGAGAAAAAAAACAACAAACTAACATACGATATAAATTAAGTAAAAATTTCATATTTGAAAGTTTAAAACGATACGCATATGCCAGTGGCAATAGTAGTGGTCAACATTTTTCAAGTGTACATTTTTGATAGGAAGGCCATCTTAATGAAAATAAGATAATTAAAATTTAGTTTTTTCAGGTCTTCTTTTATTCTATTTCAAGCACCTAATTTTATTAATTCCTCTTGTACACAGTGGTTTCGGTATTTCTAAGACGAGGCGAATATATGCAATACTGCGTACTTCAGACCAACTTAATTGATGGTTATCTCGGAACTAGAATTTATTTCATACCTTGGACGACAATTGTATTGAGTATATGAGATATTATTAGTTAGCTTCAACACTTTCAGGTGTGATAATTCAAAGAAAACTAAGAACCGAAAGAAGTACGTTTATATAAGTTTTCCGTTCCTGTACCACATTTGGTTGTACGCTGGAGGTGCGCAAATCAACTTCGCTAGAGCAGTTTTAGGTACCTATATGTGTCCTTCCCGACTACTGCGGATATATATCCATTTCTAACTCCGCCGGCGTTACCTATCTCATCTCTCTAATGTGTATAATCGCAATCTTCGCTGCGTATAAAAACTCCGTATAGCATACCAAAGTTAGGCAATAGAGAGTATATAAATCACTTCTTGTTTTTAGGAACGCAAGATATAATATTAATCACTTATGTTCAAAATATTTTTTTGTTTCAACGCATACTGTAAATCCTAGCGTGTATCGAACATACATATTTCAGTTTTATATGAAAAAAAATTGGTAATTTTACTTTATTTGTTTCTTTCTATCATTTGAAATCCGCCATTCGACATGCACTTGCAGTTCGGATTTTATGAATGAAATATGATTTTTTTTGGTTTTTTCAATAACAACTAACGAGTCAACGTTATTTAAAGTTTCACCGTCAACTTCAATAGTTGTGTCTTCTTCGCCATCGCTGCATCATCGGATGGATTTTGTTGTGTTGCATGATGATTCAGCTGCTAATTCATTTATGTCGGTACATGGATCATGCAATCCCTCGTGTCTATTAAACAATAATCTGGGGAACTAATTAAATTTTTTTTGACAAACTTTGTCCGTTTAACAGAAATCGAATTTCCAAAATCATTCTTATTAAAGTGTCCGCGTCCGTAATTGGGAAGGTCCGTTATTGGGAAATATCTCTTTATATTGTGTCTTATGGGAAAATGGCGGGGATTTTGAAATGCCCGCTATTTAGAAGTGCCCGTTAGTAGAAGTTTCACTGTATATATATTAATGTAACAACGCGACTTTTAGCTGTCAAGATTACCAAACGGGACCCGGCCAAGCAATCGGTAATTTTGGTAGCGCATCTTCTTGAATAATATTGGTGCTGGTAGTTAGAATCTTCTCGGAATGATAAACGGTAATTCCATCGGCGTAGGATATGAAAGTACTAAAAATCGGGGTAATTAAAAACAGGTGAAATATATATGTTAAACAGTATCGGACTCAAATCTTGGGAAGAAGATCTCGGTACGTTGTAAACCAAACTGTCTGTAAAAGGAAATCTCTAAACGCCATCGTTCTTCGGCCAGTAAATAAATTTCAAAGGTAAGCTGCCACCGGTGGCGGAACTTGTATAGCGATTAATCGGGAATATAAAAGTGGGGAAGATGAATCGCGTCGAACGCTTCATGTATATCGGAAAACGGCGCAAATTAAAAACTGTTTTATACCCTTGACTTATAAATGTTCTCATATCCATTTTCGGTATTGTCATTTTATTGAAAATTTGTCAAAACATAGATTATAGAAAAAATTATACTTTAAAAATATTAATATAAAGTCGACATGTTTCGGAGTTACATAAATCATGGGGCATTAATAAATAAAGTTAAAAGTTAAATAAACGATATCGTATTTGTCAATCTTATAAACTATTCAATATAATATCGATATGTTACGATTGATTGTTAATTTTGAATAGCGGGTTATTATTAATTATAAGATTATTATTAATTAAATTATCCTTAAATTTATTAATGTTATATATTTCGGCGCTATTAAGTAAGTTATAATTATTGATATATTTTATTATTTCTAAGTTGTTTTCTGTGTTTAATTTTAATCTATGTTTATTAATAATAATATATTCCGTAACAGATGATTTATTAATATGTCCGTGTTTCAGTAATGTACTCGTTATAACGGAAAGTGAAAGGCGTTTGTCCTATATCGTATATTTTGTTGCTTAAAGCGAAATCCAAATGATGCTGAAGAACAGAATATGTGATTTTGTCCGACCCGGGTTCGGTGGATTGTTCTTCAAGGCAAGCTTCAATTCATTTATTGTAAATTCCTCAGTGAGGAAGTGTGCCTTACATTAGATAGTGACGAAAGTAGTTTAATCGTAACTTCTGATTCAGTGGGTGCGTATGAAAGAAAGGTAATGTGGTTCATGAGGGAATCCATCAACTGAGTGTTCATTTTCGAACGGTGATTCCATTAGTGCCATCGAAGGCGCTAACCATCTTCCATACTTGCGTCAAAGGCGTATCCCTATTGAAAGAGAAACAACAGCGGTACCGGGGGGCGATTTCTTTGCTTTGCTGATGATAAAACGAGTTTTAGCCTCTATTTTTTGAAAAGAGATAAATAATTAGCAGTAATTCTAGAGCGCCTAAGCAAACGAAAGGATTCATTTTTACGATTATAGGCTGCGGAACAGTCCGCATTCCACCAAGGAGAACTGTGATGTTTTACTTTGCCTCGGTATAACCCGTAAGAGTTTGCTTACGCGCGAAACATGTAATGTAAGGGCCAACTTCAGGTGTTCGAGATAACGATTGTATAAATCGATGGGGCTCAAATTAAGTTCTTGACATTGAAAGTACACGTTTGATTAATGAGTTACCGCGAAGAAATATAATGAAAAAGCCGACTGATTTCATATATATATATATATATATATATATATATATATATATATATATATATATATATCCTCACTTTTGGTTTTAAATTTCGATTTAGTTTTTTTCTTTTAAATTCGTTACATCGCTTGATAATATGAAGATTTCACTGATGAAAATAGTTACGCTTTAGGATGCTGAAATGATTATTGGCGGGACTTTTTTAACCTTTGATCATACAATCTCATATAGAGGTGCGCGCCCATAGCCATTTAGTCCGTATGCTTTTTTTTTTTTAGCGAGCACCTTGATTTTATTACAAGTTTGTACATAGAAATATGCGAAAAATATTATCGACGATTTTAATAAAATATTCCGTGTTCATTGTTCTCGGCCGATTGGTTTTGAATCATCATTTCCATTTTCACTACGCAGCAGCGGGTAGAGACTATTTAAGCATGTTCAGCAGTGGTTCTTAACAACTCTCGGCGGTCTTTTGAAGAATCAGTTCATTCGACAGAGCGCTTAGAATTCAACATTTTAGGAGGGTTAATTATGTTCAAGAATTGCGATGGAAGGGAAAAGTAATTTGTAGATAATGATAAGAAGGTGCATAAAGAGATACATGACTGATTATATAATTCGGGAAGAGATGAAAAAGTTATTTTTTAAAAATGTTGAAATTTGTACATTTCAGTATGTATAAATGTTCAATACTTTATGGTACAGTTTATTTCGGGTTCGGGTGATGGATGTGTAGGCGAATTTCCGCTTTTAAGCGGCTCCGGTTGTAAACGAAGAATCCAACTTCGCAGGGATACATATGTGTAGCTGAGGAAGGCAGCAACGCTAATTTCATTTTTCGGGACTGGATTTTAAAATGTATCATTTAAATGCAGTCGAAATTCTGGCGAGTGTACAATGTGAGTCGTCGAGTTTATAAGTCCATCGAATTTTAAGTTGGTTGTTTTTTGTTTTTTTTCACGCTGAACACGTACGATACTCGTTTAAAATCATCAAGTGCCTTGCCTCGAGTTGTTGGAAAATAATGTTGGAACGAATTTTTTAAAGCACTCGAATAGTTTTGTGTGGTTTTCCATGAATTTTAATGTTGTTTTCATTCAAGAACCACTGTCAGTAAGAAAGAAGCGCCTTCCTCTTTCCTATGCACTCTAATCGGTAGCACGTTTCTTCTTAAAAGAAGATATTTCGGCGTCAATTTGAATTTTTGGCCTATCGAGATAAGTCATTAATGTTGTTTAAGAATAAGCATCCTTGCTTTAAATTTCGATTATAAAGTATACATATTTTCTTTTCATCGCGTAATTATTTTTTACCTTTCAGTGCATTTTTATTACATTTTCAGAGTAAATTGAAAGTTGATATTTTCTCTTAAATTCTATTTCGCCCCAATTTCAGCGGAAATACTTTTGAATGATAATAAATGTCGCTACTTTCTTTATAAATGTGTCGATTAAAAAGTATAATGTTCAAATTCCGTCATTGATGAAAATCGTTTTTTTTTTTTTTTTTTTTTTTTGCGGGTTTCGAATTCATTATCATTATTCGAATATTGTATGAATTCGTGGCTTTTTTTTTAATTAAAAAAATTGTTGTGGTCCGCATTTCCTCTGTATTCTAATGGAAATTTTTTCGCATATCTTTAAGCGAACTCTTGTAATAGGCCTGACCGGTACAGTTTCTAATGGAAAAAAAAAAAAAAACGAAAAAGACATCACTGAAGTCGGTCTATATTTTGTAAATAGATTCGCGCAGTAGTAATGTTAAGATGATTAACGTCAATATTTTTGTCAGTGATGATAAACGGTGCTGCTACTATCGGAATTTCAACTTTCTTCATTCGAATCGATATATTTATCCGCAGTAATTAACGCTGATAATACTTTTTTAAGTTGTTATTATCATTATCAAATTATTAAATTAGATTTACGTGCCGTGTGCAGTAACTATATGGCTAGAGGCACGGGATGAGAAGGAGGTTTAGATTAGCGAGTAGAGCCTCGACTTTTGAAGAAAAAAAAAATTAAATTGGACAGTGAAGGAGAGTTGTCGTTAAGGACGAACGGAAGAGAAGAAGGTAGATTGAAAAATTTCTTTTCCATCGAGTATGAAGTTCGGTGAGGACAAGGTGAATGGTGAGGTTAACACGGCACATTGAGGCACTTCAGTTCCATTCAGTAAAAAGTTGTTATTGCCTGGTTAAATTCGAAGGTTGCCTTTTCAATTTACGTTTCCAATCGATGATATTTTAAGCAATTTTATTAAATTAGATAAAAACTTCATAAATCTTTGATATATTACAATCAGAGTCATTTATGTATGGAAATTATAAAAACAAAAACAATGACCAGTTTCGAATTAATTCACGATCACAGTGTAATTTATAAACGAATAAAGATTATTATAGGAAACAATCGATAACTGCGTACGCCTGGCGGTAGTTTAAATTACAAAACATGAAAAGCAACGAATAAAAAAATACTAATTAAGTACTCGATTTTATATTACGAGTAAAAATTAGTGCTGTTCGTTATGTTAATAAAAATTTCTCTACTTAGTCCTCTTTTTTTTTTTTTTTTTAAGGTTCATTTTAGCGACCATACGGTCAATCCGATATTCAACGATGTACTCTACTCATTATCAGCACTATCGCATTCGCGAATTAACAACGACAATCATTCTAAATTAAAACATCCGTGAACATTAGGACACAACAGTAAACAGTGTATCTATTAGCTTTAACAAAAGTCATCATTAAACGTTATTAAATCTCTCTATAATGATGAACCGATTCGTACTTGTCGTTTTTTGTTATCATTTTACATCATTTGATTTCTTCGATTGCGACGAATTCGCCTCTTTCAGTTCACGGAACGAAATTCGAGTTAACGCAGCCTTACGCAGACCATCGATGACATTTGGTTCGACGGCCGTATCTCAGCAAACAGATGCGATCGGCGCACTTCTTTTATCACTGCCGATTGGCGCTCGTTCAATTTCACGCACTCATTCGAACAACTGTTCTCGATATCCTCACCGCAAGCGTACTTTTCTCGTTCTATCTTAAGCATAATTTCATTATTCGCGTCAAATGCGCGCCATTCGTTACGTCCAATTCGTCGCATCCGAATGAATAAGACAGCAGCATTGTTCTTGTTTATAATCTAATATATCTCTAACGTCAGCATCAATTTTCGTATCCACTCTCGCATTTACAACACCTACCTCTAGATAGGTCGCAGTTCATGTAAAAATCCGCGACCTTTGTTTTTTTTAACGATACCGAACATCTTTTATCGATCTGCCCGCAGGTGTTCGTCAAATCATCAGTTGCTCGCTGTCTAAAATTTTACGGCTTCTAACGATGCTAGTTCACACGGCTGTTTCTCCTCCGTTCGAATGTCGTGTTGTCGAAAACTAAAACCAAATTATGTCCGCAGAGTAGTTATAAGCGTCGACTGCTGAGCTAAATTAAGTGATAACAATCCGGCGTATAGATATGGTCGATTTCGACTCGCAGAGTCAGAGTCGATTCGAATCGTTGATCAGAGTTCATTTGCACCATAGCGAGTCGACTCTCGGTGCAAGTCGACTCAGAATTGACTCTGCGAGTCGAAATCGACCATATCTATACGCCGGATTGTTATCACTTAATTTAGCTCAGCAGTCGACGCTTATAACTACTCTCCGGACATAATTTGGTTTTAGTTTTCGACAACACGACATTCGAACGGAGGAGAAACAGCCGTGTGAAGAATTAGCATCGTTAAAAGCCCTAAAATTTTAGAGGGAGCTCATTTATTTGTGATATTTTTGTCGGTAACTCTTCATGGCTTTTAAACCGTGAAATGCGTTACATTTTAAATCTAGTTTAATGAATTTCCGATACGTCTAAAGTCACGAACAGTATAAACTTTCCGTGTTAGCGCTTAGTTGCAAAGAGATATTTTTTTCTTTTTCTTTTAATACTTTCCGAAATTGAACAGAATTGGATATTTATTGAAGAAAGGATAAAGTCTTTGTCCATCTCAAGTTGCTCGAGCATTCAGAATCAAACAACGCGTTCTCTTCGGTAATGGTTTTTCGCTACTAGATAAAGATTTATCACTAAATCAGCAGCTCATCATGCACAAATACATAAATAATGATAGGACAGCTGGTTAATCGACGTTGCTATTTAGCATCGATGAAGCAATAAAGAAAATCGTTGTTAAAGTAAAAGCATCACGAGATAAATTAGAGGAGTTAATATTGAATGAAAATGTTTAAAATCACTGAATATATTTTCCGGAAGACCTAATTTCACAGCAATATGCATGTAACTGTATAAGGATTCTACAAACTACTCTTAATGAATGATACGGGGAATTCTGCACAATCCACGGAGAAAAACCAAGCAGATCAGAAGAATAGCTTATCTCGGTAGTGTACTAGCTGAGCTGCCGTTTAGTATTTACGCAAACGGCCAGACGATCGCAGATGGAACTTCACAATTTGTACGTACTGACGACTTCATTATCAAAATTTCGACCGCAACCTATGATGCACAAACTGGAATCAGCGGATTTGTCCAATGCAAACTGCAGCAGAGAGTATGATGAAAGTGGAAAATTCTCTAGTTGGTTTTCTAATTTTGTACGAAAAAAAGGCTAGGCAATTTTAAGATGAAAATAAAAACACGGGAAAAATAGTACCGGTTAGGTGTTGCGATGTAAAGATAAATGGAATTAATTTCGGCAAAATTGACAGAAGTTAAGTGTTTAATTCTGAACTCTAGCTGCAGCAGAATATCTAAAACAAACAAAAATACACCTATAAATATACATATATATTGAGACGGATTCGGCAGCTGTAGCATTTTAATTACGTTTTATACGGTTTCTGATAATGCTGTCCGAGGTAGAAATTATAATTTCGATTTAATTCATTTTACATTTCGGGTTTTTCTCGGGCAGCATAAATGACGGTGAATTGCGATCGGAGATGACATTTCGACCGAGAAGCCTGGTTATTCCGGACGCAGCCGTTCTGTCGGCTGTGTTGCGGGGGTGAACTGGTTGCGCGGGGAAATCGCGGTCGCGTTTACCGTCGAAACGTATAAGTACGGAGCGTGTAGCTACGAGAGTCGCGAGAGAATTGGTGAAATCCCGGAAAGACAGGGTAGCAGCCGATTTGAAATACATATTAATATAAGAACGTTCGAGAAAAATCGGCGTGCGTGTTAATTGATAAGGTACGGGGTAATTTTCAGCGATCGACTATATCGTTTGGAATAGCCCACCGTGTACCGAAAAATCTTCGTTCGTGCTAGAAACGGTAAATCGATAATCAGTGTGGTTTTAATTCAGTTGTTAATGAGTTTCAATTGAGTTGTTAACGAGATCAATTCGGTGGTACACGCGAGTCGGTTCACACGAGTCGGTAATGATTCGTCGTCGGTTATTTTAATCGTTGTCGGAAGAGCACGCCGTCACGTGTATCTTTTTGAACCCTAGTCATAATTAATGTCCGCTCCGTCATTTTGACCAGTATTTTTTTTGTGTAATTTGTTATATTCAAAAAATTTGTCGCATTTGTGTTTTTTTTTCATATTCAAATACACGCGTTTCATGGAAATAGGTTTCGTTATTGGACACGTGGTTACCCCGTGATATCTCCACCGGGAGAGATACCGCCATCGAACGGCGGATTTCGCGAGTCGGTTTTTTTCATACATATTTTTTTTTCTTTCGATTAAAAGCCTAAAGCTCTGCTAGGCCGAGCTTCCGGTAATAGCAAACCGGTAATTTTTGCTATTGGCGCCCGCAATAATAGTTTTCGGATATATTTTTTTATTATTTTTTTATTATTTTTTTTTATTATTTCGCTCGATCAACTGGCTTCCCAAAAGAGGAACAATATCGATTCCCATCAACTGGCGTCCGAAATTAGTGACTCCATTTTCCAATTTATATCAACTGGCGGCCCGAACGAACAGGGACACCGAATAGTCAGAAGGACGTTACCTGGAAGGAGCAGAGGACGAAGGGGAAACTGCCAAGCAAACAGATAAGCGTTTATTTTTAACATCTCCCCTCGGCCTGCTTTATATTTTATATTTTTTATCATTTTGCATATTTTGTACGACATTAAAGTCGGTTAAAATTTTCGCGGCATATTTTATTATTATTATATATTTTTTTTTCTTCTCGGTAGATAGGCCAAATAATTTAAATTTCGAACTGCGGCCCTGTTTATAAAATGGAGAGCGGGGACTTAAATAGAGTGAGAACGACGAGAGGGAATTATCGGGAGGTGGAACCCATTCCCGATAATTTAAGCGAGGAGGATGAGCTGGATGAGATCCAGGACCGTCTCTCGGAGACAGGACCGGAGGGATGTACCCTGCCTAGCCCCACGCGTCGAGCTTTTGAAGACCCCGGACCATCTTTCGCGCAGGCGTCGTTTGACGAGTTAAAAAAACTTATGATTAGCCTGGCGCAACAAAGTAACGACAAATTCAATAATAAACTAGATGAAACTAACAAAAACCTAGAAGAAAACAACAAAAGCCTAAAACAAGAACTAAAAGAAGACAACAAAAGCCTAAAAGAAGAACTAAAAGAGGAACTAAATGAATATAATAACAAGATCGAAGAAAATAATAAAAACTTAAATGAAAAACTAGACTACAACATTAAATATATACACAACAAGTTAGAGGAAAACAACGCAAATATTAATACTCGGTTGGAAGAGCAGAACACCAAATTAAACCAAATAAACGAAGATCTTAAAAACAACAACGCAACGTTGAATCAAAAGATAGATTCAATGAACAGCAAATTAAACGAAGAATTAGGATACCCTAGATTAAACGACGTGGAGGATGGTCCTGGAACCTCGTTTGAGCCGGCGCTGGCCGAGAAGGAGGCGAATGAGGAACCAGTCGAGCTCAGCGTGGAGTACAAGGATAGGGACGAGAGCCTTGTGGTGAGCTGCGAGGAAGAGGGGCATAACAAGAATTTTAATAATAAACATGACGAGTTAAAAAATAATGAAAATACTAATTTTAATTGTAACGATAATGTAAAAAATAATGATTATGACGATAAAATTGATGATAGTAGTAATAATTTTAATAATAACAATGATAACAATGATAATAGAAGTAAGAATATCAAGAATACCGAAGATCTTATAAACCAAATTGATGTAAAAAACGTAAAAGAGTCAACGAACAAAACTAAAACACGTCGCAAGAGGCATCGGAAAAACAAAATAGGCAAACAGGGTGGAAAAAGTAAAATAAAATTAAAATGTATAAAGAAAAAATGTGCTAAAACAAACAGAAGAAAAAACAACATTAAACCTACAAGTAAAAAATTTAAGAAGTCTAAAACCAAGTCAGAAATTAAGACCAGATTCAAGAACTTGATGCCCGTTAAGGTGAGCTATATGAACGTAAATAATCCTCGTTGGAAGGGACACGGCTCCCGTTGCGGTTTCCAGTCCTGGAAGTATCGTCGGAAATAATCCAGAAAGCAAGAGATCAGCCGTTTTTTCCGGATTCGACGTAACACCGTGGAAGTGTAAAACAAAACCAAGTCTAGTCAAAAAACTCATTAATACAGCAAACAAAATTAAGAAACGTTTCTAGTCATGTAAAATTTAAATTGATCATAAAAATAAATTTAGTATAAAAATAGCCTAAGGACGAGCGTGAGTAGCCGTTGTGGAAGTGAACGGTATGATAGGTGTACAGCGTCTCGAGTTGCTTCGATCGAGGTTGTGATGGTGTGTACCACTTCGTTGGTTTGGTTCCGATGGCATAGGTTTTCGAAGATTCCGCGTCCCGGTAGAGCAGCGTAGAAGGCATTTTTTTTTATTATTTCGTCACATGGTTATTCGGATATTTATGTATTTTTCGGTTATTTATCTAGTCATCCGATAGGCCCAAATTAGATCTAGTCAGGCCATTTTTTTATTGATTTCCCGCAGGCTGCGTATTTATTGTCATTTTTTTCTAGTCAAATTTTGTCGTTTATATAGGTAGTTTTGGACGAGTTTGTGTTGGTTTTCGCGATGGAATTAAGATCTTTGAGACTTTATTTGATTGTATATTTATTTTAAACTTTTTCTCTTGTTTTGTTGTTGCCGACCTGGTATAGAGCGCGGTGAGCGCGTGTATTGAGATTTGTGTCGTGTGTTAGCGAGGTTGCTGCCGAGTACCCGAGATGATTTGTTTATGTTTACCTTTGGAATATTTTAGGCAGTAGGCATCCGATTCGCGAGAAGTGAGCTCGATCTGTTCTGATTTCGACCTGATGGGCATGCTCATTTACCCCCTCGCTTCAAAATTTATTTTTTTTATTAAAATTCGAAATTGAGAATGGTTTTTTTTTTTTTTTTTCTGGGCATGCGTGCTTCGGAGTTCGTTTTTTTGCGGTTTTTTTTCCGAAAAGAAAAATAAACTTGTTTTTTTCCTCGCTTGAACATCTTTGAGACTTTTCCAACCCTTGTTCTTGTCACTCTAGTCCCCAGATCTCGCGTTTACGTGAGGTGTGGGTGAGTATAGGATTAAATATAAAATTGTAAATAGAACGAATAACCGGCGTAATATATATATAATCGTTGCGATGTAGTTTGTTGCAGCTGGTCGCGGTTACCGATACGATAATAGCCATTTGCTACGTGACGGCAAATAAATTTGGCCGCATATAAATGTATATAGTTATATTTTATTTATGTGTAAATTTGAATTCGGGTTATATAGCCGTATAGACTCAAGTGGGCGCTAGCTCATATCATTGAATTTGTTTTGATGTCGTTGGCTCGAGTTAGAATTTTTTTTTTTTGAAGGCCAGCTATGATGTCGTGTGGCAACTATTTTTTTTATGTTTTTTTTTGAGATATTTGGGGTATTTCGCGGGCTTTTGCGGACTTGCGGCTCCGGATAGAATGTATTAATTTTTTCTTGTTCTTTTTGTATTCCTCTTTCTCTCTATTTGCTTCTATCACTGAAGTCGGATCTTCTGGCTCGTTTGCTTGCGTTTTCAGTGCCGGGTGTAAACCTTCGAATTTTCTGTTCTGCTGTCGTATTCCAATGAATTCTCTCTTTTCCTAAAATCCCATCCTACATTCCCGAGAACACTTTTCCTCTTCTTTTTTTTTTTTCTTTTCATTCACTAGTATCCTAAATATTCCATCCTATTCTTTGATCGTCCATTCGGCGGAGCGGTAGGGGTCTTTGGTCGACACGTTGACTCTGTGGGCGCTGTGAAAGCAGACGCGGCCATAGGGTGCGCAAGAGAGAAGGGCATACTTGGTACTCCGGAATTTAATTTTTCTTTTATCTCATGGTCCGAGCAGTTGGTGTTGTGGGTAGCAGATAATGCATACGGCCATAGCATCCGATGGAAGTCTTGGGTGAGCCACGGGGTGATGTGAACCCGACTCCGGCACAGACCGTTGAACTCGACCTAAAGGCACATGATTGCCATTAAGCCGTCCGTGCTTGTCAACGCGGAGTACCTGAAAGAAAAAAAATGGTGGAGATACGTGACTGAGATCTCTATCCGTGATCACGATTTGATGGCGAATTTTAATTTCCCGCAGTGCGGTTGATATGTTTGTTTTTTTTTCGTCATCGCGATATATTTTTTTTCGATCCTTCTTTTCCTCATTTTTCTGGAACCCGTGATGTTAGAAAAAGACTGTAGCAGCGGACGAACACGGAACTCCGTTCTCTCAGTGGTAGAGTCCTGTACCTTCTTCCTCTAAACTTTATATTTTTCCATTCCATTACTATATTCTTCGTTTTCTCCTAAATTTTAATCCGGAAGCGCAAAGGCGTCCCGCGAGCCCAGTGACATAGTCCCGCTACTTGTTTAGATTTTCTCCTTTATATGTTATATGTTTTTATTGTGGAAATTCGTGCGTGATTTCAACGCTACCCGGCATCCTTTGGATGAAGTTCTTGTTTTTGTGCAGAGTATTGTTTGTTAGTGCATTTTGTAGTTCGACATATGGTCGATTTATTGCATAATTCTACATTATCTAAATTTCGTTTATTGTTGTGGTCGATTTCGAGATTTTCGTTGTTGTCTCGTTAGCACTGGGACAATGTGTGAGTGTGATTGCGCGACCCCGGGTGCAATTGTATATATCGTTTGCGGTATCCGGAGGTCGGGGTGCATCTGATTTTTTTTGTGTACACCAGGTCCAGAATATTATCAGTAATTTAAATTTTTTTTTTACCTTTTCGCGAGTTTCGAGGTGCTGTCGTCATATCTTGATGTGTTTCTTCTCAATCAAATTTATTAGTGTTCCTGTTTCTTTTTCTTCTTTTCCCACCCAGGTGGGTGGTGTGCGCCCTGGGAAGGCACACAAGGTAGCTACGGCGCCTACGGAAGGCCGAGGACTGGCAAGATGTCCAGTTGACCACGATGGATTCCTCTGCGGAGAAGATTGAAAGGATGGTCGGTCAGTTTAGATGGTAGGGGGCCCCACCGTTTTTTTATTTTTTTTTTATATATTTGGAGGTGCCACTAGGTAGGCCAAGTTAAGGTCTCGCGCGCGGTACGATCGTTTGTTGTTGTGTTTATGAATTTGTTGGTTTTTGGTGGTTCGTACCGTCGCGGGGACAGGTTTTGCGCCCCATGAAATAAGATGGTGGTCGCTCTCAGGGGTTGTCTATAAGAGGGCCCCAGTCGTATTCGCCATTAGTTAGGATAAGCCAGGTAGGAGGGAAGTGCTCGCGTGGGACATGACTGTGGTGCGCGGCCGCGTTTTATGGTTTTGTCGGTGTCGAGTGGCCCAGTGCATGTGCTCGCGCTATGTGTCAGGGGTTGTCGAAATGTTTTTTATTTTTTTTTTTGGAGTTGTTCCAAAGGGGTACCGGTTTTGTCTGCCGGGCCTCTCTCTCTGTTAGGAAAACAAATTTTTTTTTGATCCTTAAGTGTTCCAATATCTATATCTCAGTACAACGGACTCGCGAGAGCAGCATTTAATAATTTTTTTTAATATTTTTTTTATTTACGTAATGATGGTTTTTCTAATTTGATATACTGTTTTGTTGTTTTTTTCTAGTCCCTGTTCCGGCATTAAGCCGATGTTAAGTTTGCCCATTCCGATATTTTGTTTAGTTGTTGTCTCTGTCGGGTGCGTCCCGTATTGGTTTTGACGGGGTGCGTCCCGCGTCGTTCGGAATGGGTAACAACGTTGTTGGAATTTAAGTTGAACTTGAGTTATTGCCTTTCAGCTGTTAGAATTTTTTTAAATTTTTTGTGAATGTTCAGAGCCTTGAGCTCTTGAAGTTTTAATTCTGTTTATGACCTGGTGTGGTCCCAGTGGTGTGTTGGAATGTGGTGTACGTTTGTGTAATTTTAAGGCACGGTGTGTGGCGTACTTGTGCGGGATAGAACGGCGGAGATTTGTTCAGGACTCCGTAGCTCAGCAACGGCTAGTCCGAATCCTCTCGTATTTTGGCACCTGAATTATGATCCAAAACTTCTGTTTTGGATGAAAATGAGGGTGGGGCAGTGAGACGGATTCGGCAGCTGTAGCATTTTAATTACGTTTTATACGGTTTCTGATAATGCTGTCCGAGGTAGAAATTATAATTTCGATTTAATTCATTTTACATTTCGGGTTTTTCTCGGGCAGCATAAATGACGGTGAATTGCGATCGGAGATGACATTTCGACCGAGAAGCCTGGTTATTCCGGACGCAGCCGTTCTGTCGGCTGTGTTGCGGGGGTGAACTGGTTGCGCGGGGAAATCGCGGTCGCGTTTACCGTCGAAACGTATAAGTACGGAGCGTGTAGCTACGAGAGTCGCGAGAGAATTGGTGAAATCCCGGAAAGACAGGGTAGCAGCCGATTTGAAATACATATTAATATAAGAACGTTCGAGAAAAATCGGCGTGCGTGTTAATTGATAAGGTACGGGGTAATTTTCAGCGATCGACTATATCGTTTGGAATAGCCCACCGTGTACCGAAAAATCTTCGTTCGTGCTAGAAACGGTAAATCGATAATCAGTGTGGTTTTAATTCAGTTGTTAATGAGTTTCAATTGAGTTGTTAACGAGATCAATTCGGTGGTACACGCGAGTCGGTTCACACGAGTCGGTAATGATTCGTCGTCGGTTATTTTAATCGTTGTCGGAAGAGCACGCCGTCACGTGTATCTTTTTGAACCCTAGTCATAATTAATGTCCGCTCCGTCATTTTGACCAGTATTTTTTTTGTGTAATTTGTTATATTCAAAAAATTTGTCGCATTTGTGTTTTTTTTTCATATTCAAATACACGCGTTTCATGGAAATAGGTTTCGTTATTGGACACGTGGTTACCCCGTGATATCTCCACCGGGAGAGATACCGCCATCGAACGGCGGATTTCGCGAGTCGGTTTTTTTCATACATATTTTTTTTTCTTTCGATTAAAAGCCTAAAGCTCTGCTAGGCCGAGCTTCCGGTAATAGCAAACCGGTAATTTTTGCTATTGGCGCCCGCAATAATAGTTTTCGGATATATTTTTTTATTATTTTTTTATTATTTTTTTTTATTATTTCGCTCGATCAACTGGCTTCCCAAAAGAGGAACAATATCGATTCCCATCAACTGGCGTCCGAAATTAGTGACTCCATTTTCCAATTTATATCAATATATATATATATATATATATATATATATATATATATATATATATATATATATATGTATTTATATATTCATTCATGCTCTGATTGGTTGAAAAAATTTGAACCCAATATAGTTGTCAGCTGATAAATTCAAAGTAAATTATTATTTTTAATTGTTCCCTGCTATTATATTATAATAATATCACTAGTATCTTTTTTCTCGCATAATTGGCACATTTGAGAGTGTAAATATTTAAATACCGATTAGAAGGATTAAGAATGGGGTTGACATGCAAAGTAAGCAGGAGACAAAGCCCCTCCTCTATATCTCCTCAACCATTATTCGTAGATTTTAGCTGTATACAGATATAGGTTGTGTACTAGGCAATTGCTTATATGCAGTACGAATGCGTACACAGGCAAGAGACTACAATTGCAACTGATATTGTGATTGATTTATATCGTTATACAAATGTAGTCTCCCGAGTGTGTGTCTGCTGTGTACTAACCTAGCGCGCGTATGATGGTATGCGTATTTGCTATTGTCGTCTACGTCACTATTAGCGGGTATTTATAATTTAATTTTTCGTAATAACTTCTGTCGTCGTCCGGGATCGAACTTGGGACTTCCGTAATGGAAGCTAAGCCCTCTAGCAACTAGACCAGGGGTGGCCAACCCAAATGATCTTGCGGGTCACTTTGGAAATGAGTCATAACTCCGCGGGCCGCATATTAAATCATATATCCCCATATTAGATTTAGACCCACTGTAGACATTTTTTTATAGTAAAAAATTGAAACGTAATGAGTTATTACATATATTATTGTGTTTACTATTATTCTTACATGTAAACATAGATAATATAATAATAATCATTCTAAAATTGCAAAGAAATATCTAACACTAAATATGAAATATAAGAAATATATAAATATAAATGAAATCATTGAAAAATGAAATCATTAAAAAATATTTATTTTACTAGTGCTACTTTGGCCACCCCTGAACTAGACTATCGCGACGACGTCTTATATGTAGAAAACTCGATCTTTCAGACTTCGCCACGGGGACGGAAACCTTATGGTTCTCTTTTCATAATTACAAGCATGACCTGAAAAGCGTTATATAATCTATTATCTCTTCAGTCTTGATTCTCTTAGTATCATCGTAGGTGACAACCTATTTGTACATTCTAGCTATACAGAGATACAGGCACAGTGTTCACGGCAATTGTTTATGTGCGCAGCACGGATCAAGACTACACTTTGTATTGATTAGTAACCGTTTTTGATTTATCGGTATACAAACGCAGTCTCGATATATGGTGTCTGCTGTATATTAATTAGCGTGCATATGCATGCTTGTCACACATTGTCTTCCATATGATTCTATTAGCGGTTAGTAGGGAACACGGGTTCGAGACTTATCTCGTTCCGGATCCGAATCGTTTACAGGTGTGTGTATATACCTAACCTGAAATAGAATATATTGCTTATATCGGAGAATTATACTGGGATAAAGTAAATAAGAAAGGCTGGTCCCAGTATTCTTTTTAGATCCATTGTGAAAAGCTTAATTTCGCAATCCCCGACGCCATTATGGGGCTTAATTTACTTCTAGTTTTACTTTAATACTGCCATCCAATACACAGAAACTACGTAACGGAAGTCAACGCTCTAACTATTTCATTATAGGGGATTAGCTTATTATCGCCGTCGCAAGAATGGTATAGTAACTTATATATTAATGACTCGAGGTGATTTTTACGCCGAGGGTAATATTAAATAAATAAATAAGTAAAAAATTGTTACCGATTAGATTTTATGTAAGAAAGTTCTATCGGAAATGAAATGCCGCAATTAGAGAAACCATTATATAAATGTATGAATATATAGGAGTAACCGCAAAAACACGAAAAAATCGATTAACCGAAGGTCAACGTATTTTTGTTTGAAAATCTTTTCGTGTTCAGCATTTTCAGCTCAATTAAGCTTCGATCTACAAGAAACGTAGCTGCGCAAATTAAAAATCGAAAAAAAGTAATCTAGCTAATTGAAATCAACTTTTCTGTAAGATTTACAGAAGACTATCCATCATCTGTGCAGGACAATTACGAATCTGCATAATTCGCCATACAAAGGATGAAACTGGAATTGGAACTCACTCGATGCATGGTACAAAGTAGATAAGAGCGTTTCAAATCAAGGGCAATAGTATACTCGATGAGGAGGATGAATCGCATAGCGGAAAAACAATATAAATATCCGTGTTAAAGGAAATACTTTACATTTAAAACACGGTGTATGTATGCGAGCGACAACCGATCATATTCGAATTAAAGAGAATCATGCACAATCGGTTTACATCTTCTTGCCGGTGATCTACAAAATATGATAACGCCGATACGACAAAAATAGATTTTTTTTTTTTTAAGACGAGTGTACACTAAAACCGTGTTAGGTTGGTGGAAAACTGACAGTTTGCATTCACGAAGGAAGGTGAAGAAGACGGTGCTTGCAGAATAATTAACGAGTCTGATCGAAACAGGAACTAAACCATGTAAAGGCGGAACATGAGGGTAGGCGAAAAAATTTGTGGCTGCTTGAGCGAAAATAGACTGCGAGCTTCGGACTGTCATATCTGTGCACGAGGTTGTTTCAGTCAATTCAAAGCATTCGTTAATTATGCGCTACACAGGAATAATAAGGAATAACTTTCAACTATTCGCGCCAGACCGGAGTAGGGTTCCTTTCCGACATAAAAAACGGCCGGTATCCGGCGTTCACCGAAAATGTTCAGCACACCGAGAGCTGCGCGTTTAATAATTATCGGCGCGCAATTAAACGGGGTCTAATTATTTGCCAAATTGTTTTTTGCAGCGGAGCGTGAACCGATTGCGCAGCAGAGTGTGCATCATCGGGAAGCACTTTTCGACAATTTCCTCCCGATGGAGGCCGAAGTCATTTTTCCATTTAGACGAAGTTTTGTTGTGTTGATGCAGACGAAACGGTTTAATAACTGCATTACGAAACGGCAATGGAAAAAAACGTTTCGGATCGTGCGAGGGTCATTTGAAAGCGTTTTTCACAGAGCAGCGAAAGTTCACCGACTTTAGCGGAACCGTCCATGTAGAGATAACTTCTATCGAAAACGAACGAAGCAGAAAGAGGTTATATAATAGCGCGTGATGAATTACAAAGTGAGAGGAGATACTCTTTGCGAAAAACGTTCAGATCAGTTTTCACACACTGCTCTCCCGGCGCCCTCATTTTCCCTTTGCATTTTGATTTTTTTCTTTTCTCGTTCAACACATTGCGGCTAAGTTCGAATGAACTAATTTGTGTACATTTTTTACTCGAATGCCGACCTATCTTCGTGCGTGTAACACATTTTTTGCTCGAATGCCGGCCTATCTTCGTGCGTGTAACACATTTTTTGGAAATACACCCCCTTTTTCTTTTACTTTTTTTTTTTGTCTCGGCTACATAAATTGCGCCGGTGACAGAAACTTAATAATGAAATAAATTGAACGCTTTGTAATATTCCATATTTCCCTGTTTAATATTTTTATACGTTTTTTTTTTAGAGCCAAATGGTGAGTCGATTATTATGTACACTTCATGTGTAACGGTTGTCACACTAATTCTGTCTTTTCTTAGCCAAAAAAAGGTAGCTTATGGAAGGCGAATTTGAAATTAGGCTCGATGAGGAGAAATTTTGGATCAAAGCGAAAGGTTACAAAAAATGTTAACGGGCGTTTTTGTCTTAATAGAAAAAGGGGTGTTTCGAACATTTAAGCTCAACTCGAAACTGGCAGAGTTGTAGGCGATGTAAAAATTGGCATTAAACAAAAAGAAATTTAATATCTTCTCATTTCGCTGAGTAGATCGACAGTGTGACTATTAATGTACGCACACGTACATACGTCAAAAATTCTAGCGCTGATCTTTCTTTCGAGTTTTGTATAATTTCGGAGAAAGAAAAAAAAAAAAAAACACGTTCCTCTACTGTATTTCAGATGATTAGAAGTTGCAACATAGCTTCTATGAGCAAACTCGTGATCTGATATTACAACAGTGGGACATATGTGCAAAAGAGGAATAATAGTAAGATTTTAGAAGAGAAATCAGGAGACAAGTTTTCTAGAATGGTCGTTGACTTCTGATACGCATTAGAAATTGTGACTGTAGAAATTAAGATGAACAGGGCGGCGGCACACATTTATGTAATAGTTGTTGACAAAACGAAAAAAGAACTCGCGATTAATAATTAAGCCGAAATATGAGTTAATAGATAAGATTTAAAAAAAAAGTTACCGGATGAACGCCGTCGAAAATAAGTATGTTCTCTCGGATGAAAATTATAGGAATGTCCGATGCAAAGAGATTAGGGTAAATCGTTGTTGATAGAATAGCCATAAAAAAAACAATAAGAAAAAAAAAAAAAAAATTCAATGTTTAAAATGGTTATAATAAATGAAATTCAAACTTGGCGCTACCTTCGGTGGAACACATCCTGAAACAATGTCAAAACTTAACAATAATCAAGGACGAACCACTACACCTTCTTTTAGATAACCGTCCAGAACAGGTTCAGACAATGCTAATCTTCCTTAACCGAAATAATTTAATAAACAAATTGTAATAAATCCGATACTCGTTGTGCCGTAATGACCCTGGCAGTTATACATGGCCAACGAGTAGATTACACACAAAAAAAAAAAAAAAAAAAAAAAAAAAACTTGGCAATCACCACGTTATGACGGAGAAAATGCCGTGAAAAAGAAGTCGTTAAGTAAACGAGTTGAGAATTTTAAATCGGGTGGCGTGAAATGCAAACAGATTCGCAATATCGTTCATTTGTTTTCGGACAATACTGGCGCCCGATGAAAAAGGGAAAAAAAAAACAAAAAATTCATACACAACGTGTATTTCTTCGTCTTAACGAAGGAAAAGTAAGTTTATTTTGTAATTTAGAATTTCTAGTAAATCTCACTTTTTTTTGATCTCGTCTGTCAGAAAAAAGTTCTGGAATTTGTCTTTGAGAATAGGCTACTATCGCGAGAGCACGATAACACATTGTTTCCGTTTAAGCCGCCGACTTTACGATGGATTGTGAGGCGTATTTTTTAAAATATGAATCTTCTCTATTAATAAGCAATTTCTGCTGTCTACACCTTCCTAGATGTCAATGGAGAGCTTTTGATAACGTGTCATCTATTTGATCGGCTAATATTAGGGTAGTCCGTTTCGAATGTCTGAATACGGTGTGCAAACTGTTTAGGAGTCGAACGTTGTTGAACCGCGTCTCTAAATTAGTTGTTTCTATAGTTTCCTAACGAGGATCTGGCTGCAGATTCTGCGTTGAGCCCTGTTCATATTATTCCGGTTTTTAACTGCGCACTACTTTCTTAATAGGCGCACCCATATTTATTTATGTAGATGATTTTGGTGGTTTCGCGATAGTAATAAAGATTTAAATAAATTTTTAGAAGAGAATCGTCACTCTCTATCTCCGTAGGTGCTTTTGGCAGTCTCGGTTTAAATATCTCTGCTAACGAGTCATCTGGTCTGCGATATTTTCTTAGACCTTATAACATACTAACCCGACCCAAATAAATAATGAAACAGTTTGAAAGCCTACGTTAAATATTTCGATTTACTTTTGAACACTAAGCTTACTCCGGACGAAGCACATGCAAAGTTATCATCAATCTGCTTAACTGTAATTTTTCGTGCGGATCCTATTATTCTGGAATTACTTTTCAAAGCGGTAATTCGCTTCAGGTTTGGCTATGGATTAATTTCTTATGATTCGGCTGTGGTCTGTCTTCGAAATGGTGTATTTGAAACTCATTTTGAATGTACAAATGCGTCTATCCAGCAGGATTAGGAAAATATTTTTGGGTTTTTTCGGACATATGGCGCGAGATACAAATTCATTACAACGCCTGGTAATAACGTGGCAAAGTCAATGGTAGAAGGAAAAAAAGGAAGACCCAGAACGCGTTGGACTGATCAACTAAAATCGTTAATTGGCTTAAGCCTGCATGAGGCGTTGATGACGGCTCATGATAGGTTAGCATGGAGGATGGTGACGAACGCGGCTGCTTCATAACATCGCTACGCCCTTTCGGGGGTTTAAGGAAGAAGAGAGAGAGAGAATATTCGATCATCCCTAATGCTGAGCCTTCAGCTGGTGAAGACGAACATTCCTCCTCTTGTCATAAGAAGAAATATTTTAGCTTATAGGTTCTTAGTTAAAGTCCGCTAATTGCCAGTCTCCTTCACGTTCGACAGATATCTTGGAAATCAACAATAACTTAGGGATTTGTCTTTTTCGAAATGTCATTGTTGGCTAGAAGAATTCCGCTTTATCATAAATATAGTCCAGCTCTGATCCCTATGGTCGCTTCTCCCTCTACCTTATTGAACTTTCGCTTTTTTTTTAAGCGTTGATAATGTTAAGGATTTCCGGTTAAATTTTGGTTAATATAACGAAATGATTAGTAAATATTTTTTATTCCGACTATATCTGTGTATCTTTAGACTGATGGTTCTAAAGCACGAAATGGTCTGGCCGTTTTTTTTTTTATCGGGGTCTGATATAAAAATTCTCAGCTGGCTAAAAATAAATCCGTTGATTTCTTCAAGCCGATCGTAGAAAATACGTAGTAATTAGCGACAATTTAAGCGGCCTTACTGCTTCGGTAACTTTAATTACTAAAGTCACCGTTTTTTTATTCATGATTTAATCAAAAAATTATGTTTTAAAATTTTGCTGGGTACCGAGCCACTGTAGTATCAAATGAGAGGGTGGATCTTGCTGCAGAGGAAACCGCTCTGAATGGTGTACCATCCACTTCTGTTCTATCTCTACACTTATATGTAAAATTAAAGAACATCATAATAACTCTGCGTGCGGATCAGCTATTCAAGTACAAACATTATTATTCTACAGTTTACATTTAGATCTGTCGTGTTGTAGTGCTATGACACCGGTACGTAAGTACGTGACTACCATTTGCCGTTTCCTTATGGGGGTCATTTAGTGAGTTTAAATTTTAGCGGCCCCAGTTTTGGTGTTTATTATGATACTTGTCACTTTTTTTTTAAATCTTGATGAGTGCGTTTTATTCTTTAATTGTATCAAATACTATGCTGGAAGTCGTTTCTTTTTTTAGCGATTTAATTTCCTCGAACAGTTCGTATAGTTTTGTTACCTTACATAGACGCTGTTGTTGTAGTCGAGTTTAAATTTAAACAACGGCATTATCATCTAATTAAAAGTTTGTTTTCATTTAAAGGTTATACAACGTTCCCGATTTATTATACTATATATGGTTTGTTTTGTTTTGTTGTTTTTTGAAAGTTATCTACCTATATCCTTTATAACTATAATAAGAATTTGGCGAGCTTGTATGTTATATTACCGTTCATTCGTCCTAAATTCATGTTCCGTTCAGCTTTTTGACACTCTGGTCTTTGATCGCTGATGTAAGATGCACACATACGGACGAACAAATATGTTCATTGCTACACATATATATATATATATATATATACATTGAATGTTCTAACATAAATTACTGCAGAATTTAAACGGATGTCGTTGTGTATAAATTTAAAATATTCCGTTTTATCACTCTACACCTGTATGAAAAAAGCACAACAGCGTACCGGTTTAATTTTAAATGTTGAAGCGGCGAAAATAATTATATTAAAATATGAGTAGATCATCGGGAAAATTATAACGGAATAATTTAAATATTTAATTTCATGAAAACGCGATATCTCAAAATGAAATTTGGTTTACTCATATGAAACAGTTCTTAACGAATCAGAAATACTTTTTTATCTTGTCTTTCTAGAAGTATATGGTGAAAACGATTATTAGGCGCGAGACAAAGAAATATTCATTACTATTTTTGATTTACCATTAAATTTTGAACCGGTTGCCACTAATTCTGTCTCACCTGTTTTAGATATCACATATATAATAAATCCGGAACGAATGGTAATATGTCTTAGGTGTTGCTTTTATTCGAAAAGTGTTTTATGGGCTATCCCCTCTCCCTTTTCTACTCATGTCACTGATATCATTATTCTTCGTATTCGTTAATGAATTTCTAATTTATCTGCATTCCGCTCTATGGTAATCGATCTAGCACGGATAGCATTCCTATAAAAAAATTGATTAGTCTCCGTCGACACGTTTGGCTGCGATCGATGATTGATTGATTAATAAATTTCCTGCATCGCTTCCATCATGATTTCTGGTCCGAATTCCATCCTTCCTTCTTTTTCAATCCTCTATCCTTCTACCTTTCTATACAGTTATTTCCTTTTCCCCTTCACCGGTTTATATTTATTCCCTTATTACCTTAGTCGTTCTATTATTTCCTCCCATAAATCGCCTGCTGTGGGTTTTTTTTTTTTTTTTTTTTTTTTTTTGGCTCGTCAACCAAGGACCTTTTTACCCAGAAACAAAAAGTAAGGAAAGAAGTCGGTTATATTTTAATCCGATCAGAAATTTTATCCAAAAAGGAACAAATAGCAGGAATAATAATTAGTGGGGAAGGAAAGGACAGGATATGTAGGAAGCACAATAAGGGGTAGGAAGTCCAAGCTTAAGCAAATAAGAATACAAAGTAGAACGTTCCACAGAAAAAGATAAACACTGTGGAAGAACACATGATCGGCGTCGCAAATAACTGCATCATTCGGATTGCGAGGACAGTGTGGAGAAGAAATCAAGGAAAAACAAAAACTGGAGGAAAGCAGCACAGAATAGCCAAAGCGCATACGAACAATGGAAACAACATCAGAATATCGAAGAAGAGAGGGATACAAAAGAAACCACGAATAAGGAGGAAGAGTAGGCTGAACGATACAGATGAAATGAATAATTATTAGAAAAAGAGGAATATCCGATGCCATGATCTGATATGGAAGCGTTTACAAATTGATAGCTATCGGATGGAACTTTTTTTTTAAAAAAAAGACGACAGGAAGCAGCAGCAGCATGAGTACCAAAGAATATCAACCGCTTCATTACCAAATAATCATGGTTTGCTTCTGGCTTCTCTTTTCCGTTTTTCTCTCGTTCAATCGCCTTTGTATAACCCTAGAGAGCTTAACTATATCCGTGATGCGAATCACGTCTTGTTCGAGTGCCCCTTTATCTCCTCCAAACGTGCTCTCCTTTATTCCAATCGTCTCAGCCTTGGTGTCCCTATTCCTTATAGTTCCCATGTTATTCTTGCTTTCCCCTCTCGCAATATAGTTCCTTTATCAGCCTTCTTTATCTTCTCAATTTCTAATCTTTTCCGTATATAATGTGTAATTCTTTGCACCGAGTAAGTTCCATTGTTGACGTGCCCAAGAGAAAAACAAAGAAAAGCCCCCCCCCCCAAAAAAAAACGATGTATGCGATTATAAGAATCCTACGGCGCAAGGTGGGGGAATTTAATTTAAAATAAAAAAAAAGAAAATTAATTTGTATGCTCTTTTATATTTTATACGTGTGCACATATTTATTTTTAGTTCAGTTGTTTTGTTTTTTAACCGACTTCAAAAAAGGAGGAAGTATTCAATTCGACTGTATTTTTATTTATTTATTTATTTATTTATTTATTTTTTATGTGTGTTACCTCAGAACTTTCTTCTAGACGAACCGATTTTGATGATTCTTTTATTTTTCTCATGTGGTCCCATTTAAATTTGATCAAGATCTGATCGGTAGTTTTTGAGTTATCTTTAATAATGCGGGATATTAAAGCTTTTTGGATGCTTTTCATTCATGATTGTTTTCACCGTCGGGTTAGATTTATTGACTTAAAATACTATAAATTTGCCAAATTACCATGGAAATGTAGCTTTTGATGTTTTCACACCGTGGAAATATCTGCTCTTATTCAAATGTTTTACTTTAATTGAATAAAAATGCACTGAAAAGTAAAAAATAATTACTCCCGATAAAAAATATTGTATATCAGAGTGATATAATACCCTTAAAGGTGATATCGTAATTCTTATACAACATTAATACTTATTAGAGTCGGCATCAAATTCATATTAAAAGAATAATTAAAAACTGCATTAAATGTTCATTAAATTGTTCCTAGATATTTTAATATGTAATATGAATCCTACTCTAATTAAGGTATTGATGTTGTAACATATAAGAATTACGATATCACCTTAAGTTTTATATCAATCTGATATATATTTTCTTATCGGGAGTAATTGTTTTTTACTTTTTAGTGCATTTTTATATTTTCATAATAAACCTTGAAGTCGGGATTTATTTTTTGTAAAAAAGCATTTTTTTAAAGTTATCTGAATTTTTTCTAAAAAAATTTTCATTAGTTAGTATACAAATGTGTTCTGTTGTTTAGCTTATTTATTATTTAATTGTTTTATGTAGAATGTTTTACAATTTAAGGTAAAATTTTTTTCTATTTTGTTATTTTAGTTTTTTCTTTTCTAGATCGCTGCTGAAAACGAGCAAAGAGGTATTTGGTTCATAGCTGAAGACCGGACGAATAAACAGTACACATATATCAAATAAAGGAAAAATAGTGAATTAAAAAGTGTTTTTCAAGGTCGATTAAATCTAAACAGATTTTTTCCCCTTTTTTTGGGCCTAACTTTCGCCCTACGATTAGTTTAATTTTTTAAATTAACGTTAGCGTCGGTTATAGTCTATATCTGTATGTGGTTGCTCTTGATGAATTTATACAATAATCCACTTAAATAGGAACACAATTTAGGTTAGTTTCACTGGCAAAGTGTTCTATTCTTTCAGTACCTGCTTTTCGAAGTTAAATCTACCGTCTCTATTATAACCACATAGTCAGATCATACGATCTCCAAATGTTCCGGGGGACTCGGTAATATCCGTAGTTTATAATACCTACCAAGTTGTGTTCCTCTGAGCTACGCTGTTTTTGGAATTGACGTTACTACCTTACAATCTTTAGCTACGTATTGGAAACTCATTATTTCATATCCTATATATATATATATTAATTAAAACGTAATTCTTAGGCTACCCCCATTCGAAAAGATGTCCCAAAAAAATGTTTTATGTAACGTTTGTTATATTTTATAGGATTTTTGTTATTGTTATTTAGAAAATATCACAATTTTATGTAATGAAATATGTAACGAAAAATATAACGAAAAAAGTGTCTAATTTTATATAACGGAAGTTAAATGTTAGAATAAGATTTTTTATGTTATTTTTTATGTGTGTTGATGCCAGTAAGAATTACGTTGTAAATTTTGATCATTTTATACAAACTATAGAAGAGAAAGAGACAGAAATGAAAGCAAGAGGGGTCGAGGAGCACAGCCCCTTGCGAGGCCAAAATGGCCGAGTTATATATATGTATATATATGTCGTTTCTACTGTCACAATGATAAAATCCCTCCAGTTTAGTTTTACGTTAGTAATTCCACCAGTTTTGCTCTTCAAGCTCTTTCATCAACCATCATATTTCCTCAATGCCGCATTACATTTCAATAAAAGTCGGCTATCCCCTACTTGGTGCATGTGTGCATATTTCCTTAATATACATTCGGTATTTGTGATTCGTGTGCTGTTAATATCGGATAGCTTTAGCAATGCGGAGCGAAGTAGTATCTGTTAAAGTTAATAGTTTTTGTCCTATATATTTTTCGGAATAAGCTGAACACCTAAATATTTCTACATTCCAGTAGGAAGTGACGAATCAGTATGCAGCATGTGAAATGTTTGGGATCGATTACTCTGTTCGTACGATAAGAGGCAGTGTTGAATTTATTACGAGATATATCTACTGATCATCCGTCAATGCAGGCATATTTGATATTCTTCAAATCGGGCGAGTTCATGATTTCTGTTAATGTTCTAAGCCCGAATGAGCTTTTCTTAAAAATTCGGAATCAATCATCTCCATCTGTGCGCCACATATTGATCCTTGAAACTCAATTCCGTATGAATTACTGTAAATTCCTAATTGTGAATAATTGCTCTATAACTTTCCATCGGTGGCAGGGGCGTGGTAAATTTCTAGCACGGACTGATTAAAGAATTCATCAAAGTAGGGAATTGTTTGTTTATGCGATGATGGTAACGATGCTCTCTTTAGCTTTGAGGTAAAACTTGTTTGTTCTAAACACCAGTGAATAGTTTACTGGTATTTCACGGATATTTCTGCTAGGACAGTAATTTTTAATTATTCAAATTTTGAATATTGGATCGGGGCAACCTAAATTCGATTTAAAAATTGCTTTATAAATTTCAAATAAGCAAGCTAGCGTCTGCCCCAGCTAAGAGATTTTTATTCTGTCACTTTTCAGTAATATATTTCAATTTTTTCAAATTTTCAATCAAATTTAACTCCCAAGTACTGAATTCTCAAACTAATTGAGGAATTATTAACTTTAAGCATTCTTTTTCTAGATATTATTATAATGCCTCGGATCTTTTCCACGTTTCAATTTGTAATTCATTCAAAATTTCCGAGATGCTTAAAAAATAATGTTAGTCGTGAAACCCAGGTAATGTACGAAAAATAATTATTACGGGCGATTCGAATGAAAATTTTACTGAGTAATTTTAACGATAACATACATTTATGTACAACGGACAAAACACCTGGCGATTTTTTAAAATATGAGTAACATCAACAAAACACTAACGACATAAGTATGTGTATTTACATATATCGATCGAAGAAAACAAATTTACGCTAAGAACACGTTAATGTGAAACAACCGTTTAAAATTTCGTATATTAGAATTTTCAATGTTGGTTAATAGTTTTATCGAAACAATAATTTATAAATCGATCATAAAAAAAAAAAAAAAAAAAAAAAAAAAAATTATCAAATTATTTTAATATAAATTAAAAATAAATGGTATATAAAAATGAATCGATATATTATTAAATAATTAATATTTTACAAACAATACTGGTAAATAAAGAAATAATGATATATTTTATTATTTACAGGTACACACAAAATTGGCGGATTTATACGAGGGAAATAGGGGGAAATTTTACAAATTATTCTCTTAAAATCGAAAGAAATATTTCAAATCAAAAGTGCGTTCATATATTTTATTTTAAATATTCGTGGACTTATAGTCAGCTTCGGAAATGTACTTTACGATTCACTTCTAGATTTATCGCCGTTGATATAAGCTAAAATCTTAATTTGCCAATTCAAACTCACACTAGAATAAACAACCTTTCACATCACAACTACGGTTATAATTTTAAATTTGTATAAATCACAGAAAATGATTTTCGAAAAAATTAACGTCGGTAAAGTAGCACACATCCGATTTCAGACTCTTTTCATGAGATCAGTTGGAAACGCAGTCAAAACGAGTCTTATTTCGAATTACATATATATATATATATATATATATATATATATATATATATATATATATACATACATACAGATGTTATCTGATGTATTTGAACGTTTTTCTTCAATTCTGATTTAATGCAGGATTTTCAATCGAAAAGAAGCTATATATTCAATTAATTGTTTTATTTTTCCGCGATCTTTAATTAATTGTATGCCTTGTGTTATTTCATTATAGCGCAAGTTCTGTTAGCTCCGAGCCACGTACATATATGGTGAGGGTCCTGGCATTTTCCGCTCCAAATGCCATTTAAAGTTATTTATACATGTTCCGAAATGTTAATTAGGTTTCTGCTTCGGAGTAGTGATAACAATAAAGGAGTTGCAGAGTGGGTAACTGAACCAATATGCAGGAAGTCAGTATAACAGTACTAAGTGCGTAATTGGAAAGATTTTTACAAGGTATGAAATAGCGTCTACTCCAGGGCTACAGTCAGGTATCGAAAGAGGCTCGTGAATGTTGAAGTTTTCGTAATGTAATCAGTTGACTGAACGCGTAGGTACAGAAAATTTTAAAAATAAATTAAAACCATCGTTATAGATTAAAATTAATTGGTGATATTAAGAAGAATAGAAATAAATCTATTGAACAGTAATGCGTATGCATATATACATATTTTTGAAGTCTCCCGATCTAGTTTAGATTAATAATCATCGATTAGCCGAGCACGAAGTGAACTAATGAGAATAAATTCACGAACGGAGATCGTGAAAAGTGCATTAAAAGTTTAAAGAGAGATGAAATATTTTATAACTTAATCGATTTCGGTGTTTTCATTGCAACAGTTTCTTTTTACTGAAAACGTGCGAACTATGAAAATTCATTATAAACAAAAAGAATACGGCTTTCGATACAAATAACAAACGTTATCGATGCAGTATCGACTATTTATTTTACAAATCCGGCGGCTAGGTAGACTTGAAAACTGGCTATTATTAAAGGTATGCAGGAAATAAATCAAATCTTTGTGAAAAACATCTAAACAGCCGACCTGTCAATTTTGGCGATCATTACTAATCGAATCGAAAATGAAAACTTCGACTTTACAACACTGTGCGTACAGAGTAATAGTAACACACCTTGAAATTCGCTGTCATCTTGGAAAGTTTATCCGATCTAATCGTGCCTATTCTAGATATTTGTTTTGGGACTTTTTCGGTATGTATCGAGTGGGACCTTCAGAGGACTCAAATGGCCCGCCGAATTAAACAGAAGGATGCTTCGAAGTTTGATTATTTTGAGTTGAGGAGTTCGACTGGTTTTTTCATCAATGAGCCTGTTCCTAAACTGTACATAGATGAAATGGCAAACCTAATATCGAACAAAAGTCTGCTGATGAGTTTGTGGAGAAAACTTGGAAGAATCAAAACTAGAAGGAAAGTGTGAGAAGTATAGGATAAATACGGAAAAGGCAAAATTAATAATGGTGCAACATATGCAGAAAATAACTATAAATGGGAATAGGAGAGTGCACACATCCACTAACAAATAACCCCGGCGAGATAAGAGGAAATTAAAATGAGAATATGCATGACAAATGGGAGGGGGCGATTTGATGTAGGAGCGAATGGGCAAACGGTTGTTCGTATTTTTATAAGTGTAACATATTTCAGAATGCAAAGATACGGGCAGCATTTAATTTTATATTACAAATTACTCGAAGTTATTTTTTCCTAATATACTCGCATATATAAACTCTCACATTATATTTCGATCGCTTACTTTTTGCTTTTTTAAATAACCATTTGGCGTCTTGTATACAATAGAAAAAAAATTGATCACGGCGTTTGGATCATATATTTCCAGTTTGATACCTCGGCGGGTATTTGGATGCACCGGATGACTTCCAAGACTGGTTTTCTTCTTGTCCACTCAAAATTTCACACTGCGTCCAATTGCACTGAGGTCACCATCAAATAAGAACATCGACGTCAAGTTAGCCCCCTCCGTCCCCTGCCCCATGAAGGAATTTCAAAATAAAATTTAACTAAAAAAATTGTGCTGATAATAAAAAAAATATGTGCCGCACTGTAACACGCGGTATTAGTAAAAATCACATGTGTGACTAAAACTGTTCGACAGATTGTTTGCCAAAAACAGAACTCTGTTGATGGTGTAGATCTATAAAATATATAGTTGTAATAAAAATACTCTTTCTTCATTTTCTGACTTTAACTCGAAAAGAAATTCATCTTGATTAAATACTAGTTATACATATATTTTTGTTACGTTGTATACCAAAAAAAAAAAAAAACAAACTTGGCCGTGTTCTGTGCACAGGCTGCGCTTTGGGATATTATTAACGTCGGAAAAAATGAGAAATAGTGACAATAACAGATTATTTAAATTTACATAAAAAATCTCTCAAATAAAAATGAAACAGCTACACAAAATTACAAAAACAAACAATATCGACTAAATACATGCAACATACGAGTATAAATAAAACTATTAGCAACAAAAATTCCTTTTTATGTTGCTCATAATAAAGGTTAATAATTATATTTTAATTTCGTGGTAAGGAGGCTGTTATTGGCAATCTACCTGAATATGTAACATACTTCATAAAAATTTATTACAACAAATAATGTTTATGGACCAGCGACATTTTTAGGTAAATCGAATAGAAAAATTAGAATATACGTTATCGACGCAACAATTCGATATGAAACAATAAGAATCTTCGAATAAAACGGATTATTATTCCTGAAGAATTCGAAAATTATTTGGAGTGGCTTTTGCCAATATCCTTAATACCAATTTCTTTTTACGGTGTGGCACAATTTTTTTTCTTTTATTATCAGCACAATTCGGCACAAAACTATTGCTACATCTACCGACATAATCACTTTTTAAAAATTCTCAAATTTTGGAAAGACCAGTGTCAAGTTAGCCCCCCAGATTAGTTTTTATTAATACTACGTGTTACAGTATAACATTTTTCATTATCAGCGCAATGTGGCACGAAATGAGTACAATTTGTTTAGTTAAATTTGATTTTGAAATTCCGTCATGGCGAGCGGAGGGGGGTAATTTGTAATTTGACGCCGCTGATACGGACGGAAATTAATCGAAAAAAAAAAAAAAAAAAAGGGCAATTAGAAATCGACCCGAGCGCTACGACAACCTCCGAAGAACCGAAATTTGAACATAAGTAGAATAGCTGCGCAATATTTTAAGAATGCTTCGATGTCACGGTAGCATCGTACGACGAAGAAACGCAACGTGAAAGAAGCAGCTCTTTTTAGCGTGAAATTATAGGTTGCAGATGTACGTCTTAAACGTGATTTATTAAGGAACTAGAAAACCCCTCACGCTAATTGCGCCAGTGTCGTCGTCTTGATAGTGAGTTGATGCAATTTATTTAACGTAAAAGAATTTAAATTGTTTCGCACAGATCATACAAAAGTATAGAAAGACAATGAAGCATAGTGTCATCGATTACTTATCTCGATTACGAGTATGAAAAACAAAAAACACGCTATTTAGTCGTCATTCAAAACGTGATTTTCCAAATGTTACCCGCATTTGATTTTTGTGTTCGGTCATCGCTCGGAGATTATTTAATTTGAAACGAGTTACGATTACGTTCGGAAAAGAGTTATAGCATAAGAAGCAAATAGGCCTTCTTGTTCGTTGACGGCGAAATGTACCGATCTCAAGAAAAGAGTCTTCGCTAAAATTTACTTTAAAAATGGTAAACTTTAAATTTCACCTAATTTTAATAATAATAATAATAATAATAATAATAATAATAATAATAATTTATACATTTTATCAATTACAGACAAAGTAACATAGCAGTAGCGATAGTAGTTCTTTTAGAACTTCATACCGATACATTGTTTACTTGTACGTTTTACGTATAGGATATGTACTAAAAAGAAGGGAACAAAATACTGTACGTACTTAATAACGATGATTAATGACTAGTAATCACGTTGTATACTTTTAGCAGTGGTAAACGTAAAATATAAATAAATAAACAATAAACTTTATACATAATATGGCTAAAATTACGTAAAATTAGTTATAACGTTATAATATTCGACATTTTCACATTCGTCACAATAATATGCATATAAATAACACGTACAATATATAAATATATATATATACCTATATATATATATATATAGGTATATAGGTATTTAATATAATTAACGTATATTTAACTTAATTTCATCGAAATATCGCGATATATTATTGATTTAAGGAAGAAACAAGGTCGGCTGGCTATTTTTATTTTAAAACGACGTTTCGAAAACACTCATTGACGTTTTTATGTCTTCATCGCACTTACAACATTCCAGGAATTCTTCTAAGGACACGATGCCGTCTTTATTGAGATCCATTTTCTAAGAAAATTTTAAATTAAAAACAGTTTTAATAAAGCCAGTAAATTTTATCGTTAAATGAAACCTGATGAACCGACGCTAGTTAACGATGCGCAGCTGTTTTAATACATAACTCGAATTAAAATAATAATAATAAAAAAAAAAAAGGAAACAAAAAAATACAGTAATTTGCGAGTGCTGGTACGTTTCAAAATTTCAGCGCGAATGTTGAATCGACTTTTTTCCATAGGACACCAAGGCGACCGGGATGATGCCTTTCCATTTTTAGCTAATTTATAAGGACAGCTTAAAATTAGTTTGATAAAAGATTAGTTAATTTACACCTGAATTTTCTTATAATACGTTTGATACGAAAACTGACTACAAACATTCCTGAAGATAGATGATAAATTTAAAATAATTACTTTTGTCGTATTTAGAATAAACTTACGTCACCTTTTTTAACCGACTTCAAAAAAGGAGGAGGTATTCAATTCGACTGTATTTTTTTTTTTATTATTATTATTTTTTATTTATTTTTTTTCATGTTTGTTACCACAGAACTTTCTTCTAGATGAACCGATTTTGATGATTCTTCTTTTATTTTAAAGGTAGTGTTTGTCATGTGGTCCCATTTAAATTTGATCAAGATCTGACTGATAGTTTTTGAGTTATCCTTAATAGTAATGCGCGAGATTGAAGCTTTTTGGATGCTTTTCATTCATGATTGTTTTCACCGTCGGGTTAGATTTATTGACTTAAAATACTATAAATTTGCCAAATTACCATGGAAATGTAGCTTTTGGTGTTTTCACACCGTGCAAATATCTGTTTTTATTAAAATGTTTTAATTTAATTGAATAAAAATGCACTAAAAAGTGACGAAATAAAATGCCTTTTTTACAAAAAATAAATATCGATACTTGAAGGTTTATTATAAAAATTTAAAAAAGATGCACTAAAAAGTAAAAAATAATTACTCCCGATAAAATATATATATATCAGAGTGATATAACACTTAAGTGGTGATATCGTAATTCTTATACAACATTAACTTTTTTGGAGTTGGCATCAAATTCATATTAAAAGAATAATTAAAAACTGCATTAAATGTTGATTAAATTGTTCCTGACATGAATTTAATTCCAACTCCAAAAAGTTAATGTTGTATAAGAATTACGATATCACCACTTAAGTGTTATATCACTCTGATATATATATATTTTATCGGGAGTAATTATTTTTTACTTTTCAGTGCATCTTTAAATTTGTATAATAAACCTTGAAGTCGGTATTTATTTTTTGCAAAAAAGCATTTTATTTTCCTCCGTTTTCGCAAAAAAAAAAAAAAAAAAAACCTACGAAGACGATTAAATGAAGATTCGAATAAAGATGATGAATGTAAACAATTTTAAAATGGCCATTAACATTCGGTTACGGATGTTACATTTTTTGTCACACGAAAGACATAATTCGACAATTGACAAAAATGTATAAACATTATCTAGATTGTAAAAAACATTGAATAAATGAACCACACTAATACATATAAAAACAATAATGTGTAAATATAATAAAATAGTCCGACCGGTTTCGTCAATTGTTCGACATATTCAGTCATGAATTTGAAAATCTCAAAGCGAGCTTTACAAGCTTATCTTAATAATAGAATTTGAACATTGTGCTCTTTAAACGGGATCCAGATTTACAGCATGTAGCAGGATCATTTTAGACAGGACTGTCCCCGTATTACCATTTGTACTAAAAATTGAAAAATAGTTTTAAAAAAATACCGATTTCTAGATTTACTTTAAACGTTTAATCAGAATGCACTTAGAAGTAAAACAGAACCACTCGTAAAGAGCACACGTATTTTACAGTAAAAAAAGTATGGCCGTGAAAGAGAAAATATTACGATGAAATTTTTAAACAATATTCAAGAGTCTCGCTACATTAAAAACCGCATTAAATATTCCCGATATTTCCAATACTTGGCTTCTGGCAAAAAGCAGAGTATTAACCATATTTTTGTACGACTGGAGTGTAAAAATAGAGATAGTCGCAACACTCAGTATCGATACGACTCTTAGGATGGCTGTCTCTTGTTACATGTACTCATTTAATATGGTTCTTTAATTGTTGCAATTTCGGTACGCACTCCAATGAGTAATAATATTGTTTAAGAATTATCATAGTATCTTCTTAGGCTGTACTGAAATATATTTTTATCGAGTAATTCACTTTTTTTGGGGCATTTTTATTAAAATTTTTATAATAAATCTTCCTTCAGGTTCTTTCTGTTCTTTTAGGCATTTTTTTTTTTACGAATTAACAAAAACGAAATTTTTATACTATATTTAGGTGTTTTTTTTTCTTTTTGTTTTTCCTTTTACGTTGTCTGATCGAACAAAAGCCGTTGCACGTGCAATTCCATGAGACGCTGCTGGTCTACTTTTGTTTGACTCTCATCGCGGTTTCAACTATTTTCAACCGCATCAATTATTGCTTTTTTCACTTTCGAAAATTCTCTCGTCTTTTATCATATGTTCCGACAGATTACATTTTCTTCGTCCAATATCGTACAAATTGATTTATTTGTTCTGTTTTTGTCGAACGCGCAGAATTCGAGCACGTGTTTCGATAATCTGATTTTTTGTTGACTTTTTGTTTCGTATCTATTCACGTAATACACAAAAATGCCGTATGTAGTTGGCGCGAAAATTTTATGAAAAAGCGTTACGCACCTTAAACAGCGAATCTACCTTGTTAATTACTGTATTGTCTTGCATACACTGTTCGGCGAACTTTCCCATTAGTTCGTAGACGGCCGTGACCACCATCGTCATCTCTTCCCTCGATATCGTTCCATCTTTGTTTATGTCGTACAGTGAAAATGTCCAGCGGAGTTTTTCTTCCAGCGAGCCTCTACACAATGTGGATAGAGCGTGTATCAAGTCCTACAACAATAACCACGCAACGTCGTCAACATAATTGATTGCTTACGACTCGAACACGTTAATATCTAATACGAATTGAAAAAGTTCATATTATTAAAAAAAAAACTTAATAAAATAAAACTGATTACCGTCACGACCGAAGCTTAAACTTCGGAAAGACACACAACCTTACGAGCGCTAAACAATTTTAAATATTTTAGTCGAACGTTAATTCTGTTTAATATCATCGTACGTGTCTAGACGTGGCTTTTTTTTTATGATTCTTTTTTTTTTTTTTTTGCCTCTTAACGTTTTCAACGGTGGTACTCTATTTATCAAAAAGGGAACAAACGGTTTTTTTTTTTTTTTTCGAAAACAGTAGGCATACAGTCAGTCAAGCGAAAGGAGTCCGTTCGTGAAACATCTGAAACGAGCTGACGTCACGAATTCAGAGGACTTCAGATCAACCTTCAGTGCATCGCGTATCAGATGTAACAGTCATTAACACACGACGTGGTCCGTCTGGATCAAAACAGGTCGGAAAAAAGAAGGAACGTATAATAGAGTTGAAACAAAAACGAGGTTACTGCTTCCGAGAAGAAGAAAAATAACAACAGGAATAGATGGCAATATGATGTTTTTTGGTAATATTGAAATACGCGTTAAGTATCCAGTACACTAATATTCTACAAATTTGCTCCTTAATTTCTAATTTATTTGCATCGCGTTCTATCGTAATCGGTCTACTACTATGGATTCCATTGCGACCGTCATTGCGACGGTCCTGGCAACGAATTGGTTGACTCGTTAGCATGTTCGGCGGCGATCAATGGTCTATTCATTAGTAGATTTCCTGCCCAAACTCTCTGCTGTCGTCTCTTATCGTTCCAGTCGAGACAAGTTCTGCAATACGCGATTACGTAGCAAAACGTCTGTTACTATCTAATTTTAGTTCATTCAATAGGTTCAGCCATCGCTTTCATATGACATGTTAAATTACCGCTTTCATCTAATTTAAAAATAAATAAAATCGAATGAATCATTTAATTAAGAGGTATATAATACGTTTAACTATATTAGTTGGTTGCCTGAACAAAGTCACCATCTCCAAAACCGTCTCGGCGACAGTCACTAACTATTATACTTTAACAGACTAAGTAAATAAGAGGGCGGTGTCAATGATACATACATCTGGAGGAAAACAGAAAACGGACACGTAGGTGCTATCTCATTAGTGGCCGAAAGTGAAAAAATTAAGATTTAATTATTTTCAGATTCATATATTCACAACTTTTGGTTAAAGATAATTAACCAGTTTCCCTTGAAGATTGCAAACATTCGGGTGATCGCAGGGATGACGTGATCATCAGAAGACTGCGGCCGGGTCACACGCGACTCACTCATGCGTATTTTATCAACGTAATTTCGACTCCATTGTGTACCGTGTGTGGCGTTATCCTCTTCGTCTTCCATATCCTAACTGACTGTCCCTTATACTCCTCGTTGAGGACGTCACTTGACCTTCCTTCTTCGTTTCCTCTCCTCTTCAAAGACGGCCGTTCTTCTCTGTCGAATTTAGTCACTTTCCTTCACCAATTCGGTCTCGGTTTCTCGATCTCTCCTACCGCGCCCTTAGCCATAGTTGCTGCACACGGCATGTTAATTTAATTTAATAACAACAATAATATTCAGACAATATATGTATACTATATTTATACTTTGCCCTTTTCTGCTACTAAAGTTGCTCCGAAAAAGACAAAATGGCCAACTCATGCACTTATTCAAAAACATACAGATTGAACTTTAAAATGTTTGATTGTGCTTATAACTTTTCATTATTTTATCGGAAAGAGTTTTACTCACTCGAGGAAATTACCCAGCATTTCTACTTCGTCGTATTGTATGATCTTGCTTGGAATTTGTGTGGTGGTGTATCAAGGTGCGTGTGCGGTGGCACATGGCTTTTGGTCTATGTGCTTGCGTTACCGACTACGTTCACTAGCTGTATAAGGTGTGTGGTATTGTTGAGGGGGTGGTGTGTGATGACGAGGGTATTATATGTGCGAGTGTATTTTGTTCGTTTACTTTGTTACTGTACTTTATTTCCTGTTTCTTCTGGTCATTTCTTATTTTTAAAGTTTGCTTACACGGTGTGATTAGCGATGGTGTTGAACCGAAGGGGTGCATGGCGGTATGGCAGTGTTCGCATGTAGTTTCATGTGCATGTGTAAATATATGTATGTGTATATTATGTATATATCTATATATATAAAAATCCCGTGTCTTTATGTTTGTGCAGGATAAACTCGGAATTTACTTAACCGATTTTTATAAAATTTTGAAAGTACATGCAATTTAATCCAACTCTTAAGAGATAGGATACTTTTTGTTTTAATTATTTACATAAATATTTGTTATATTAAATAATTTAATCAATCAATTAAAAAAAAACAAATTTAATTGTTGGCTATTACTTTTTGCTTTAATTATTTACATAAATATTTGTTATATTAAATAAAACAAATTTCGACAATTTATTATTTTTTGAGCACCAGCTACTTTTCGTGGCGACTTTTGTGTATCGTGCGATGTTAATCGAAATGCAACCATGTTTATCGCTGGCGCATGGCGTTTTTATCGATGAATGATTAAATAAATTTTTTCGCTGTCGTTTACAAAGAAGTTCGTGTTATTACGGAGTTGTTGTTCATGAAAAAAAAAATATATATTGCGCGATGATATTGTGCGGCATTTAATTTATTTATATTTCAGTGTATTTAATAAACGTCCTGCTTTGATAAAAAAAAAAAAAAAAAATTATTTAAATATTCCGACAACAATAGTGTGGCAGTGATACAACTCTGTGACATTGTTGGGCATCTAAGTTGCTTTATATTTCAGTATAAGATCATTCCGCGGAGACAATCGAACCTCAACAATGCGCGTAGCAGAAATGCACGGCGTATGCGTGTTATGAGAACTACTGAATCGGAAGAAGAAGAAATTGCAAGAATAAACGCATGTTGCCTGCTCACGTGTCGGAACACCATCAAGTGTCTATTCGTGTTAGCAAAAGACAGGTTGACCAAGAACATTGTGCACAAATTAGTGCTTAGATAATTTTCAATTTTATAAAATAATATAACTAATAGTTCGAAACCAATGATGTTATCTGCCTCATTTATAACATTTAATTTTTATGTAACTAATTTATTTAATATATTGTGTAAATAAGTCATTGATTACAAATTAAATTTAAAGATTAGATAAATAAAATGTAAATTCAATAAGTGTATATTAGTTGGATAATTTCATGCTCTACATATGATTCAAAATCGGCTAAATAATTTCAGGTTTATTAGTAAAAATTAATTTGGTTGCATCAAAATAATAAGTAAAAAATTAATTTAATCTATTATAACTACTAAGCCACAGCAACGCGTGGCTGGGTCAGCTAGTATGTATATATATATATATATATATATGTATATATATATATATATGTGGATGCTGCGTATATATGTATAAGGTATCTGTTATCTATATGTAGATATATTTAATATATAGTATTAGAGATAGATTAATTAGGATGCGTTGTGTTTCGATAGCGAAGTATGTAAGAATATCGCGATAAATTTAAGCTGTTAAGCATATCAGTTAAGTTGCGTTATTTAAGAGAGCACTACGAACTTTGTATAATGATTATGGTGTGCGTAATTGTGCTTCCTGTTTATCTCTTTATCCCGAACTGTTTATTCACGTGTGCAGAAACGTTGTCAAGTGTTCCTCTGAAATATGACTCTACCGATGCAGTACGGGAACAGGACTAATTGTACAAACTACAGTGATATTATTAAAAAATGGACTGCTAATATAAACAGGGTACTAAATCCAGAAAATACGTTAAAAATAAACGCCGAACTATTCCATACTGAACATAAGAACCGTCCGGCGTAACTGGGATGAATTTTTAAGCTACGTTTGCATGACACCTGTAAGCGTCATTGTACTAACAGAAATAAATATAAGCGAGTTTGAATTAAATTCATATATAATAGCGGGTTTCTCAAAGATTGAACTACAAAGATTAAATGGGTATAACGGAGGTATATTTGTGTTCGTAAATGATAGTTTTAGATGTAATATTCTGGAAGTTAAAGATAGGTCAAACATGGATCTGCTGATGGCAGATATAGATGCATAATTTTTTACGTTTAATTGCTATTTATCGATCATCAAGTAAAAATGTAGGCGAGTTCATAAAAAAAATCGCAGCGCTTTTAAAAAATCTAAATATAAGGATAATTTTTTGATACGTGAGGATTTCAATATTAATGTACTTCTTCATAATGCCCAAACGGAGAACTTATTCTACGGAATTTACGGCTCCGGAGGGGTACAGCTAATAAGTGGAATTACAAGAAAAGAAGATCGGACAGATAGTAGTACTCAGTCATGCATAGATAATATATGTTTATGAAGTTTAAAACGAACCAAATTACACTTCAGGAATAGTCGCTATGAAAATATCTGACCATTACATCATCAGTGGTGCTTTTCGTAACGCAAACCGGAAAATAACTCATTATAAAAATCCTCTGAAATTTGCTTTCGAAGAAGCGAGATTGCAGAACCAAATTAGCAATTATAGCTGGAGCGAAGTAGGTAATTTCTCGACGATAGGATTTCGTTCAGTTTTCCAAAATATATATAGAGATTGCAAAGTGGCAGTGAGTGAGGGGAAAAGGTGATGTGTAAATATAATCCTAAAAACGAATGGATGAGTCAGAAAATACTGAATTTTATGAAAATCAGAGATCAATACTTTAAACTCAGTAAAGGAAATTGAACTAGTGTGAGATATATATAAAAATCTGTTCAAAAAATATCGGAATTTAGTTAAAACAGAAATAAGAAATGCCAAGCAGAAGTATTATCAAAGGCAAATAGTGATGGCAAACGATGATAGCAAATAAACATGGGGTATAACCAATAATAATATTGTTAGTAAAAAAAAACAAAAAACAACAGTTGGTGATTTCATTACTAAACATTTTGGGAATAGTTGAATAGTAGCTGAACAGAGATTTAGCGAATACTTCGTACGTTCGGTGAGCATAGACATAAATGTGACATTCAGTTACTGAATACTAACTTTGACAAGTTAAATATGGCCTCATTTTTCATTCCACTTGCAAATGTTTCTCCAATAGAAGCAATAATTAACGATCTAAAAGTTCACAAGGCACCAGGATGAGACGAATTGGGGTTAGAGGGATTAAACAAAACACAAAGTTGTTTACTCTTATTTTAACCGGTATGGTCAATTGGTCAATAAAGGAAGCGTGCATTCCAGATGGACTCAAAAGAGGTATTATTAGACCGATAAATAAGAAGAAATCGAAAACTATCGCCCAATAACAATAATGCTGGTAATAGTTAAAATACTAGAACAGTATATCGGAAAACACTTAAGAAATTACGTAGAAGAAAAAAAACAATCTGCTCTACGAAAACAAAAACGGATTTAGAGAAAAAAAGATCCACCTTAACTTTACTAAGAACGTTTTGGTAATGAGATAAATATAGAACTATCAAGGGAGAACCAATTCGTAAGTACCTTTATTGACCTGGCTAAAGCGTTTGATTTAGTTGACCGTGACCTGTGCTTATTAAAGAGCTAGAAGATCTGGGGGCATTGTGAATAATCAACTATTGCGGTTTAAGAATTATTTAAAAAACCGGAGAAGCATAGGAATAATTGCAGGTAATATATGTAAGTAATGAATCGATATGGAGTAGGTCAGGGTACACTGGCTCCTATTCTGTTTCTTATGTACACGAACAACTCATTTTATACAGGCGTATTAAAAATGCAAAGGTTTATGTATTTGCCGATGACATCGCGTTATTAATTGAGCATAAAAATCTAGAGATGGCGCCGAAAAATTACTGCAGTAGGATAATCTCAGTAAATGGGTGCATGACCGGAGGTTATGCATAAATGTAAATAAATCAAAACTAGGATATTCGAAATATCTCTAAACATAAAAATTATCACCCGCGAATCAGCATACATAATAATGAATGCTTACATGAACGCTTACATGAACGCTACGGAAATAACATCACTCACCCGTGTTTCTAATGAATGTAATAGATTTTAAATGTCTAGGAGTATATATCGATAAATCATTGAACTGGAAAAATCACATACAAAACTTATATTCGAAAATAAGACAGTCAATTCCAGCGCTATATAAATTAAAACCACCGGTTCTTTCATATGGAACATAACGGATATACACTTTTAATAATATTTAGAATTTGATGTGGTTGTCCAAATATGGAGTGAGGCTAAAAAAAAAAACGGAAATCAATAAAATAGGTAAAATTTCGGAAAAAAGATGTTTGAAAACTTATATACTATACCCCATTGGAAGCGGAGCGACATCAACCTGGCGGAAGGAAAATAATGAAATGTCGCCCAAGATGCACTATTATTATTATTATTACAGACTACTTGAATTTAAACGCAATAACGTAAAGAGTTACCTTCCGGACCGAAAACTCGACTAGCAAGGAATCAAAGTAATACCTATTCATTCGAGAGGGGTAAATCGACAATACAGATGATGCGGTTTTAATTAAATTAATGAGTACCATAGTCACATAATAAACGGAAATAAAATTGGTGTTTGGAAGAGGGAAGTGAGGAGAAGTGGTTAAAAGAATGTTGTGAGATTAAGGAGTTTTACTGCATCCCCTTTTCCCTCATAATTGTTGCCTTTTTTTCGGGCTCTTTTAGACCTTTTATTTCCCCGTTTCCTTTCCTTTTTCTTTCCTAATGTATGCGGACGTGTCCAATATATAAGCAACTCTTATACATGTGTATTATTGTGCTTTTTATATTTATACTTATTTAAATTGATATCTTTTTTTTTTTGGCTTTAATACATTTTCGATTTATGTCGTAAGAATGATTAATTGTAATTTTGTTTACTTAGAATAAACGATAATAAGAAGAGTGTTGGACTCTCACGCAACGGGTATACTTTGCCCAGTGAGACCGAAACTTATTTATTTAAAACAAAACAAGAAAATACTACAAGAACATTTTATTGTTATCGCTGTTAATTATTATTTACGCGCAGTGTTGGAAAACTAATTAAAATTTTGTCAAATGCGCGCGCCCTGAAGCGAATAATGTAGTTTTTGTGTAGTTTCGCTGAAAGGGCTGATAAAGAAAATTCGTCCATTCGGAATTGAATAAAATGGAAACGGTGTTACAATCTAGGGCTCGCTTATAAATAATCCGCTGTCGCTACTGCTGTTACCGCTGTTACTGTTACTGTTCCTGCTGCTGCTGCTGTTGCTGCCGGTACGTTCATATCGGTCGTTGAAAGTAACAGAGAAGTGATGTCCAGGCTGAATTCGAATTCGGCCGGGATTAATTATGTAAGAAGAAGAAATTTTAACGTTCACTTCGCTCGACACGGAGCTGCTCCATCGGTTCCCTCGGGCCGGCTCTGCAATAAAACGACTTTGCTGGAATCCGTCGAGCCGAATTGGCGCATGCGAGCTCAGGAGCGCTGGAGCCTCCAAAAAACAATTCGTTTCCACCCGTTTTGCATCATGTTCAGGTATATATTTAATTAATCGGTTCGTGTCTGGTTACAATTAACGAGACGACTCTTTGTCGCACTGTGCAATCGTCAGCAGAAGCACCGATCATCACTATCGCGGTTGCAGAGATGAACTTATTAGACGGTGACCCGATTGAATTTTCTAAACAAGTTTTGTCGTCTCGATTAACTGGAAATCATCGCTATCCTCTTGCCAGCGTTGATCAATTTTTTCCAGCATTCAACGATCGGCCAATTTAAAATTTTCACCTTAGCTTGCTTTTCACGCTATATCCTTTATTTTCACCGCATGTTCATATTGGGAGTCTTTTTTTTTTGTACCATATTCCCTTTCGAATTTTTGCGAATGAGACGATAATTTTACCGCATTTTCAATAGACCAGATGTATTCTTCATCTTCTATGTGCTGTTTACCGGTTAGCGCATAGACCAAATTTGAATATCCGCCGATTTTCGGCAGTACAATTCTCGAATGTTCGGGGTCTACGAGAGTATTTTCTGACGAATTTTCCTTCAATTTTCTCACGAATCCGTATCATTTTGTCTCTTTCTCCTTTTTGCTAATGTGCCCGAAGTATTTAATTCTTGATTGTTCGACGAGTCGTTGTATCTTCTTCAATAATTCTTAGTACGACTTCGTTTCTCGTGCGCACCGTCCAAGGGATCTTGAGTACCACACATCGGTAAAACCATATTTCGCATTATTCAAGACAGTTAAGTATTTTGGCGAAATATGTCGCGGCTTCGACACCATACAGCGTAATAATAGGCTAAATACATTTCAGTAATCTTTTCCGAATCTTTAGATTTAATAAAATCTATCTGTCAGAAGCTTCTTCATTTTACCGAAAGCGATTTTCGCATCTTCGTTCAACTTCTACTTCAGAATTTACATTTTCTGCAAAGTAGCAGCCGAGATATCTGAATTCTATGACTCGCTCTCTATTCTTCGGTTATTCGCATTTAGGTGTAATTTATAATATTGCCTATTTTTATTGTACACTTTGTTTTAGAGATATTCAGTTTTAATATCGGCCGCTGTTAACTACTATTCGATGGAGAAGTCTTATTGGCTGAATCTGCAGTATATTATCATCAGCATCGTGGATGGTGTCGATGTACAACTTTTGTACCGAGAGTCACGTGTTAACGCTTCATTAAGTACTCTGTCAGAGTAAATATTGAACAATAACGAGGATTAGGTTATTATTACAATTTTGAAACATGTTGAAAATTTAACTGTCGTTACCTTGTCTTTTTTTTTTTTTTTCTGTTGTAAAATTAGCCCAAGAACTAGGAAAGGAATAAAAAGTCAAATTGGACCAGTACGTGATGACGTTAAATGCGCATCAATCAGAAAAGATGAGAACAGGGACAGAATAATAGAAGAACATAAGGGGAGAGATTTGTTATTAGTAAAATTGACGAACAGAAAAAGGAACAGTCGTGTGTAATCAGCCTGATAAAAATAGAACAGACTGAAGAAGATATAGGTGGAAAAACAGCGATGATAAAAGCAAAACTGTAGACGACAGATCAGACAGGCGAACGCTGCAGTGAAGGAACTTTGGGAAACCGAGGATCCGGTTGAATGAAATCAGGATTTTGGCGATGAAGAGGGGACTTATACATAGTAATTTAGAATAAGCGGCGATAGTGTCTTAAATACACCTGACCGTATGTATATTAGAAAAAATAATAATAAAAAAAAAACAAAAAAATATTTCTACAAATTAAAAACTATCGCCTCCTGCTTGTTTTAATCGCGCTGCACCTTGACGGTGTTCGCTGATAGTTGAGCGAAATTGTTCGTCAGAAAAAAAAAGATCGTTAAAAATAGATGCAGCGACTAATTAAAATAATTACTCTCGACACTAATTGGTACTATTTTTAATAATAGAAATGGTTTTTTTTTTCTGCCTTTTTCTAATTATTTTACTCGAATCGTGCGAACAGGTATTCTATTTCGATAGATGTATTTTGTTTTCAATGAAAATAACGGAAACAGACATTAATCGAGGGGAGGATTTCGACAATTTTAAGAATTTTAAGCAAAGCTATCGCGCGTCATTATAGTTCGGTTGAAGGAGTGTGTCGGGTAGCTTGATCGATGATACTTCACACTGTAATAATGCGAGTCGATTCGGCAATTTCTGAAGACCTTTTTTTTTACATAGAGTTTGACCGTGCCCCCAAAAGCGAAATATAGAGCGGTACATTATATTTGCTATGTCAACGAGCCATTTCACTATGAACAGCTATCGGAACCTTCTTGAAAACCAACCTGTTCCGCTGTTCGATAAACATTCAACTTGGCAGCCTTCTCTCGTTTAGATTTTCCAGAGTAGTTTGCATGGTGTTGATATTAAATTGGACGGTAATTCTTTGGACGTCAATTATATATAGCAACAATATGTGATTCCACTGTGCCCCATCACGATACAATCGGTAAATATGCTAATTTTTACGTAACGGTGAACTTTATCGTTTCGATAATGATTCTATTCTATCGCTTTTCATTTTTTTCAACGTTTTCTTTGTTTATTCGCAACTACTATTTCGCAGATTACTTACGATCTGACACTTTGTATTTTTCTGCTATTTCGCGTTATTAGATGCCGTGTAGAATTTTTCGGCGACCTTCAGTAACTTCATTCCGTTGTGAACGTTTTTACTAATCGTTTTCAAGAATATGGGAATGATTTGTTAAGCAAGCTGTCTTAAGAACAGTTTTTCATATGTTTATTCTAAGTCGTCTTCAAATAATTCGTCATATATTTTATGATATCTTATATTGAACGGTTTTACGTATTTCCACGTACCGATACGAGGACTCGGTTGGGTAAGTCTGAGAATAGTGTTGAAATAATATTCGGCAATGATGATGTGAAAATTAGGGAAATGTACTAAGAGCAGTTTTACCGGTTCCAGCGAAGTTATTATCGCGGATGAAAAGCCATTTATGGCAAATGGCGACGTTGCAGGTGTATCATTGCGACATGCAAACGAGGGCTGTTAGACGCGATCGGTGCTCGTGCAAACATTGACATTGAGAAACGTATCACTGTCGTAGGAGTTTTGATAAGCCGGTCATTGGTTGTTCGTTTCGAAACGTAAATAATCGCCGTCGAAATATACGCCATTTTTCTTTTGAACATTTCGGCTGTAGAAAATAATACAAAAAAATAATAGTTCTTTTTAAATTTCAAACATTTTTTTAAAAATTCCGGTCATTTTGACCCTCGCCGTTCGAAATAGTTTGTTGAAAGCGTTCGAAGGGAGCTAATTTGGTGGGGGATTTCGTCGAAGTATCTGGAAGAATCGCCCCTTTCATTTTCAGAAAAATGGATGAGGCGACAAGTTCGCCCGTAGAATAATAACCGGCTAAAATTTGCGAAAAGTCGAAGATCGCTATTGACGTAGATTGAACACTATTTTGATATTGACTGTCATTGATTTCTATTTAGAGTTGATGATCATTTACATTGATGTAGACCTAGATATTACTTAAGCTCGCTGTTGATTATGATTAAATTCGTTTCCTGCTTTCAACTTCGGACTTTTACTTTGTAAAACGAAAAAAAAAAAAAATAATTATCGTAAACAAAAAAACTCACGAAAGAAGCTAAACTGCGAATGACTGCAATTACCAGTTTCAATTTAGTCAGCAGGATTTGTGCAAAAATCAAAAAACCAAATTCAACCGATTACACAAACTCAATATAAATTTTAATACGGCGACTTCAGAATATAAATACAAATGATCTATGGCTCGGTGACCAGATAAGAAAAACAAAAACGAATAAGTACTGAACGGTCTATAGGGCAGCGATTTGACTAAAAAATGTAGAAAATTCAAACAGCATTGGCGGAGTTACATGCCGCATCGCTTTCTGATAGACCAGGTGTGTAACACATTAACGAATTAGGGGAGAGAATTAAAATCCACCGACTCGAAAATTCGCTTTCCCACAAATATGTTTTTAACGGAAGATGTCGAATTGGTTCCCTCCATTCTACTATTGTGGTGTCAAATCTGTCCTCCTTTTTAAGGGTACTTTTTTACCTGCGATGAGACTGACCAAGTGTCTTTTCTATCGCTGTTGCTATCGATTGTTGGCGATGTTGATATTACTATACCGTTCTTATTCTTCACATATGGCCATTATTATGAGTGTCATAAGCTTTCGTGTAAATCTACATGAACAAAATTAAATCATTGAAGAAGTTTCTAGTATCAAAATCATGGAATAGAAAATTTAACGCATCAGAAACTGAGTAATTCACTGTAAAAAGGACTGTATGGATATATCGAAAACTTCTTATATCCTAAAATTATTCGCAGCGAAATTGTTTCCAACGGCAATGATGAGTCACTGAACCCGAATGAAATCTACGTGCAGCTAAACAAAGAGAAATGTCTCTACGTTACCAAAAAACCTTATATTACTTTTAACTGTGGGTATGTGTGTTTTAAACGCTTTTCTCTCGTTACTTTGCAAGCGATATCGCACATCTATGTAGTAAGCTGTATTCAATTTGTCTATTATCGTTATCTGTTTTAAGAAAAAAATCTGAACTGTGAATGAAAAAAAAAATAAAATGTAAACTACATTTAGCACTTTTATAATACTTTACCGATGAATGAATGTTCACATATAGCTGAGCTTCTGTGTACACTTATTCACGATTTATATTTCAAGTCTATATGTTCAAAAAAAAAATCAAATGAAATCAGAGGTAAATTAAACTTAAATTTCTTATGCGAAATTCACCACTACTATCAAAAATATATTTCTTTTTTTTTGATCAAATATCGCGTTTTAATAAAGTACGTAAACCCACTGTAATTCATCAATATAACAATGGGAACCAATTCGATCCCGTTTAAAATTGCAGATTGATTTAATCCGGGAACCAATTCGACCAAATCCGTTTTTAATGCCTAGGAAATGTATTACCCCCCCTCCCACTATATATATATATGTGTGTATATATATATATATATATATATATATATATATGTGTATATATATATATATATGTATATATATATGTATATATATATATGTATATATATATGTATATATATATATGTATATATATATATATATATATGTGTATATATATATATATATATATATATGTATATATGTATATAAAAAAATCATTTATGATACAACTGAAATTAGTTATAACGTGTGTTGTGGTAATACCTATTATTATTCCTATATTGATCGCAAACATGCCTGCCTGGGTGATTCTATTAATTTCTTTTTTGTGGACGCGCTAGCGGCATTGACCCAACAACAGGAAAAGCTAAGCTAAAAAACTAAATAGCTGGGCGGTCCGAAATGGACGCAAAAAAGGACAGCAGTGCAGGCACCACAGAAGAAGAAGTCAAGGAGAGAATAAAGGAAGGTTTAACATGAAGAAACCATATTGAAAATATTACAGGGAAAGTTAGACAAACTATTCCAGCACTATATAAACTAAAGCAAGGTATGACATACAAAAGCCTAAGGTTATATTTCGAAGCTGTAATAATATCCAGAATTAAATACGGAATCAGAATTTGGGGTGAAGCGAAAATTACAGAAATGAGGAAAATCAGCAAATTGCAAAAAAAGGATGTTTAAAACTGGTCTTACACAACGAGAGAAAAACGCATTAGCTGACATTATACTTGGTGGAACAAAAATAACGAAATGTCACTAAAAATGCTTTATATTATTACAGAAAATTACTCAGTGCTAAACTCGAAAATCACTCTAAAATACATGTTTTTTAATTTTTTTATCGAATAAAGTTAGTTTTTAACCGACTTCAAAAAATGGGAGGAGGTTCTCAATTCAACTGTATTTTTTTTTTTATATATATATTTTTTAAATTAATTAATTAATTATATATGTGTGTTACCTCAAAACTTTCTTCTAGGTGAACCAATTTTGATGACTCTTCTTTTATTTCAAAGCTGGTGCTTCTCATGTGGGGTCCTATTTAAATTTGATCAAGATCTGATCGGTAACTTTTCGAGTTATCCTTAATAATGCGGGAGATTGAAGCTATTTGGATGCTTTTCATTCATGATTGGCGTCGGGTTAGATTTATTGACTTATAAAAATACTATAAATTTGCCAAATTATCATGGAAATCTACATTTTCTACCGTGGAAATGCAGTTCAAAATAAAGAAATCGATTTTTTTTTTTTTTGAAAGCTGGTACTTCTCATGTGTGGTCTTATTTAAATTTGATCAAGATCTGACCAGTAGTTTTTGAGTTATACTTAATATTGCGGGAAATTGAAACTTAAAAAAAATTGATTTTTAACAAGAAAAAAATTCAAGTATTAAAAATTGTAAAATAAAATGTTTTTATACAAAAAAAAAAAATTACTATTATGAAAATTCAAAAATGCACTAAAAAGTAAAAAATAATTACCGCCGATAAGAAAATATATATCAGAGTGATATACCCTTAAAGGTGATATCGTAATTCTTATAAAATATCTTAATCAGAGTTGGCATCAAATTCATATTAAAATAATAATTAATAACTGCATTAAATGTTCGTTAAATTGTTACTAGATATTTTAATATGTAATATGAATCCTACTCTAATTAAGGTATTTTATATAATAATTACGATATCACCACTTAAGTTTTGTATCACTTTGATATGTATTTTCTTATCGGGAGTAATTGCTTTTTACTTTTTAGTGCATTTTTATATTTTCATAATAAACCTTGAAGTCGGTATTTTATTTTTTGTAAAAAAACATTTTTACTTTTTAGTGTATTTTTGTCAAATTTTCACAGTTAATTGTCAAGTATCTCGGTATTTTTTTTTGGAACAAAAAACATTCTATTCATTTATCGCGGCAGTATTTCGGTGTGAGGAGGAGACGCTGTTTTGCACAGCGCCCCAGTCAATTGTTTTAAAAATCGTTTCTAAGCAATTATCAAATAATACTGAAAAAACTGTTGAATTTTTCGCAAAAGGAAACCTTAAGAATTGTACAATTTGCCCACACACTATCGTAAAGGTTCTGAATCGAGTAAGACGACTGACGAAAAATTTACTTCGCAAAATTCATTAAACATAAACGGGAAACGAGATGGTGTTCATTCAAGATGGCGTTCTATTGAAAATGAAGGTTTATGTTGTATAATTTTAATGGATTTTTAATTTTCCATCCTAATAACGTGTAAAGAAAGCGATGAAGATAGACGAAGTCAACTGCACATTGAATTTTTCCTTTTTATTTGTATTTTCCGCGCGTTCTCCATTTTAACGATGCTTTTGATAGTGCTTGCATCTGTATATTCTGAATTTGCCGAGCTAATTTTTCTATCTTTCAGTGCGCCCTTTATATTTTTTTTCTTCGCTCTTTAATTATTATCGCTATACACCTGATTGCATTTTATTGAACATGGTATATGTCCGATCTCGCGCTAAAATACAGATGTTTCTTTCCGTTCCTAGTTTTTTTTTTGGGTGTGAAGATTCTAAATATTTTTTGCTAATTAAGGTTTATATTACCACCGATGAATTGTAATAGGTACAGCATATCCGTTCTCGCGGATGATGAGAAATATATTTCGGCGATAGATCGTGAAATTTTTCGAATCTATACTGAATGTATTATTTTAGTAAGTGTTATTCGTGTTGATTTTAACTAAATTCTTGTATAGAACGGAAATTTGAAAAAATTTCTAGCTTCCAGATCGATATGGGAAAGAATAAAATGTGATAATGAGGTGTTCTACAGAGTTCGGCGTAGGAAGTTTTTATGTAATTCAGGTTGGCACACATCATCACATACGCAAGACGACCAGGGGCAGAATCTAAGGAGATACAGATTTAAGATTCGGTTACCAGTAATTCGGTGCGTATCCCTTACTGCTTTGATGCGAATTCGCTATGCAAAATTACACTGCATAGTAAGGGTCGATAAAGAGAAATTCCGAAACTGTTCGACACGTGGTTCTATTTTGTATGCTAAAACGGATTCGATTCTCGTGAGGAAAAAAAATAATAAAAGTAGATTATGTAGGTTTTAGTGGTAAAGAAAAAATAAAGGGTGCCTGGGGGCAGAAAAATCAGCGGCCCAAGGGGCCTGCAGTCTTTCTGAAACGGTTGCTGCTGGAACGGAAAAAGAAGTAATGTGTAATAATCGAGCTAATACCGAAGAAACGAATTTCCACAGAAAGTCACATTTCGAAATGTTGCTCAGAACGGAAGTATTGCGAGAAAAGAAAAGAGTAAAAGCCACGCACGGTCGGTAACGGATATCGGAAGAAGAAAGCGATTTAACACTCGAAAGCTTTTATTTTATTCTCGTTCTCGTTTTGTTATATTTCTTCGATGAACGAAATGAAGAGTTTCCCGCTCGCAGTTGCTGCAGATAAAATTGGACAAGTTTTTAACGGGCAAACAGGAATTAGACGGTTGTTGTTTAGAACTACTGATGTAGAGAAATAACAGAAATTTTTAAAACAAAAAAAAAAAAAATTCCTAAAATATTACTATCCTAAGTGTGCTTAACTAACCAGTATAATAGCAGGGAAATAGTCAAATAGCAAAAAGAAGTCAGGATTACACATTTAATGTTTGCTTAACACATTTTTCCCTCGGTAATATTAATTTTAATTGAATAATTTCGTTACTATCCCCGTAATAAGCAAACGAAATTGTCGAGTTTTGTGTTTATTTGAAACAAATATAACACACTTTAAATACACAATACTACATCATTTATTTAATAAAACAACGCTGACTAGTTTCGGATAATTGTATCCATCTTCATAGTGATATAGCATTATACGGGGAACGGTATTATCGCAAAGGTGATGGTTCAAAAAAGAAGCAACAAAAGATTCAATTTTAAAATCGGTGTGACGTTTTATGGTCATTTAGGCAAAGTGATGATGATTATCATCAAAATTTGATATTATACGCGTTTTAAATTAAAGAAATTCATTGAACTGCCGCAATAAAAAATATTTCAAAACCTGGAAAGCGATTAATTACGCCTTGGCGTACGACGCGATAATAATAATCGGGGGATGATATTTTGTTAATATTCGAATAGCGCACGCGCAGATGACTTATGTACCACCGTAAGGGTTTGTTTTAATGCTTACCGGATATTTTGCGATGAGGAGTTGTGCAGATTTTTGCAGTAATGAATAAATTCGTTATTTTATTATGCCTCCTATTGCGTTTATAATTTTAATTTAATAAATTAAATATTAAAGTATCCTTCAAATTTAAAAGAAGGGGACGATAATGAAAATTTTTTTAAAAATAGATTTAAAGATTTACTACTAAACAAAATTTAAGAAAAAATTCGCTAAAAAGTTAAAAGTAAGTAGTCGATAAAAATAAAACTGCATTAAAAAATATTTAATTGGATACGGACACAATGTTTTTTGCAAGAGAAAATATACTTTAAAAAGGAGGGATATTATGCTAATTCTTAAACAACATTCATACCTCAATTAGGGTACACACCAAATTCGAATAACAATAATTAAGAAATAACTTAATGAATATAGTAACTCGTTGCTCGCTCGTTCTCTATAATCCGAGTATTGGAAATATAATGACTATTTAATGCAGTTCCTTAATTATTATAATTTGAATATGATGTAACAAGAACACTCTAATTACGGTATGAAATGTTCCAGAATTATCATAATATTTTTAAGTTAATCGCGTATTTTATATTAATAAAAAGAATTATCGAAAGGGCGCGAATTTTTTTTGTCATATTTTTTTGAAAACTACTAAATATCGGTGTTTAGCGTTAGTCAACGGTGTAATTATACGTGCTAGCAGCGCCGAATAGTGCGATTTTAGAGGATTAATATAGAAAATAATTAAAGTCGGTTCTCATGGGCGCAAGTTTAGGAGTGGATAAACATGAAAAAAGAAAAAAAAAAACGTACGCGACGATCGTATGCTGGAATCAAAGGGTAGTCCGAAAAACTGGACAGTGGCTTTTTGAGGAAGAAGAAGAAGGTTGTTTAGATTTAGGGACAAACTAGGAGGGTGAGGAACGGCGCTTCCTGCCAAAATCAACATATACAGATGGCTACTCCGTTGTTTTCTTCCGATCAACTCTGTATTTTGTCGATAGTTTTTTGTGGTATTTAAAAAAATCAAAAATTACGAATTTAACTATCGATGCAAATAATTTTTTTCTCTCTTTCATACTTATTTTATACCTATTTTCGTTTTATGATGGTATTATTGCCCTTTCACGAGTAAAGAAATAATTCGGTACTTCCGCTTTAGAGTTTACTAAAAAATATCCCCGTGTAGCTGCGATTATAAATAAATGATTACTTATTTAATCGGTAAAAAAAGTCGTTGTACAAAAAAAAAATTTTTTAGGTGTGTGTGTGTGTGTGAAGGGGAGGGGGTTATAATGGACTCCCTTTAGGCATTAAAAAATCAAATTACTTTGGCCGAAGAAGAGGGGGAAGAATGAGCAGCGGAATCAGATGTTTATACGATCAGATATGGAAGATAGGAAAGACTCAAGTGCTCTGGAATGACCGAGGGTGATGGTAAGAAGAGGACAAAAGATGCACAATACGGAGTTGGAAGACCAATTGACAAAAGAGAAGAGTAAAAGGAAGAACGTTCGGAAGCGATATAGGTGCACTCAAACAAAATGTGATTAGCGTCACCTATAACGTTGTGAGTGGAAGGGTGTAGGGGACAGTGAGGAGAGGGGACTAGAGAAAAGCGAAATAGGGAAGCAGGAAGCAAACTGTGCTCAAAGCGTAGGCGACAGATTGCAGAGAGAGTTGAACGTCGCATGGAGGGAAAATTGAAAAACCACGGATAAGTGACGGTAGATTAGGCTGGATAAAAAGATAGAAGGAATCCGGATTTGAGAATGAGGAGGAATACGAATTTAACCATAGTTTGGAATGAGCTGAAGTGGAGAGGAGATTAATATTATGAGATGAAAAGACGCTGACGAATTCACCGGTAGAAGAGGATGAACGAGCTAGTGTATCGGCCGACTCGTTACCCTCGATTCCACAGTGGCCTGGAATCCACAGTAGGTCAATTTGGATGGATTGAGAAAGGAAAAGTACTTTACTCGAGATATCGGATATCAAACTGATTATAGTGACCAAATTATTCATTCCGTTCAAAATCGTCATATCCCCCTAGTTTGTCCCTAAATCTAAACAATCTTCGTCTTCTTCCTCAGAAAGCCACTGTCCAGTTTTTCGGACTACCCTTTGATTCCAGCATACGATCGTCGCGTACGTTTTTTTTTTTCTTTTTTCATGTTTATCCACTCCTAAACTTGCGCCCATGAGAACCGACTTTAATTATTTTCTATATTAATCCTCTAAAATCGCACTATTCGGCGGTGCTAGCACGTATAATCACACCGTTGACAACACCGATATTTGGTAGTTTTCAAAAAAATATGACAAAAAAATACGCGCCATTTCGATCTTTTCGAGTGAAGTGAAAAATTTAATAGAAAAAAAAAAAAAAAGAAAAAAAAAAGTCTCCCGGAGAAACGTTATTAGCTAACTATACACAGCGGAGAGAGTGTTCTCAGGGCTTTTTTTTTTTAATTTTCTCATCTTCTAAGCTGAACTTAGTGTAAAGGCTACAATAAAATTTAATTTTCGCAGAGCATTTAACGTGCGCCATTTTCGGCATATACCACGTCGATGCTGTACAAACTGTTGACGAAACCTTTGCAAGCACGTACGATTCCATTATAAATAGGGCGAAGGAAGGACGAACTGAAGAGCTTTAGCCGGACTTGAAGCATGACAGCTGATGATGATGAAATTTTGTTTTTTTCTTTTCAAACAATAACAGAGCTTAAAACGTTATTAAAGTTTTTCACTTGCTAATATTTCCTTAGATTGCCGTCCCGTGACTGTTGGTTTTTTGCATCAAACGTGAACAAGAGTCGACAAAGCACACCCCGCATGAATCATTAAATGGGTACTTAAAAATCCCGGAAGAAAACTCTCTTACACGAAGTGTATAGAAAAATTGCAGAGAACGCCGACCGGGGAGCTTGCAGGATAAATCAGTGCAAACAAATATAGCCCCGCGAGGAAAGAATCAGTTACACCGCACGCGATGCTGGACAATACCGATGTGGGTGTAAAACCAACCTGTACGATCGATCTCCGACAATGTCCCACATGTCCGGCAAATTGTGACCAGACCGATTTCGATGTAGTGTTGAAAAAATCGCTGAATATCGGTGCGGGAAAATGTGGCGAAGAAGACTAGTCTCAGTCTTCATTGCAACCTTAATGTTCTGCAAAAGGTTCGACCAGTTTCCCCTCATCGTTAGTAGTAACCCCGTTTTATCCTCAAGAAGTTCTCAACATTTTACATCTGTCTTTCATTGGCTGCGGTTTGACTGTATTTCCTGAGTGTCCTGTTGAATGTTCGTTTTTCTCCACTCTCAGAAATCGGTTCTGTTACGTCGTTCTCATTATGATGCGAAATGGCATCGTCAAAGTGACCACTGCGAAAGTTGTCCATCCCTTAGCGTGTTCGAGCGGAGAAGCTGATTTGTCAGTTTTATTCGAAATGTCCGATTTCCCGGAGAGTTGCCTTTTTATTATCTTTCTAAAGCGCACTCTTGCGGCCTATTTAATCGTCACATTTTTCGAATTTTTATTCGATTCCAATTTCCACCGTCGTTATTTTACGGCAATTTTTCAACTCGGCCGTTTTATCGTCATCCTTTTTTCGTTTGCTGCATCTTCGTCTCTATCGCAATTTTCTTTCCTATCTTTCTTTTTTTCTATTTCAATATTACATAGTGGTTCGATCATGATGATCCGCAAACACTCTCTCTGCTTATGAGATCTGTACTTTGCCCAATTTTTCCTTTAATCTTCCTTTAGCCACCGGGCAACATGTTTGTAACTGTTTTTAATTACGGTTTTAACTGTAATATAATTAAGTGCAATACATGAGAAACAGCATTCTCAATGCACTTTATGCGCATTATCCTCAAACCGGAACGATGATAAGCTCCCTAGTGAACGGTTGCGGTAAATATTGTCTATAAAGAAGTTTGTACAGAGTCAAAATTGATTATAGATCACAATAACTTCCTATCGGATTATTCGAGCAGCGTCGTGAAAACTGACGACGATTTTAATTCGTACGTTTAAAATTGATTTTCTAATTGGAGTATTCTCGGGACGTCTAACTTAATAAATACACGATAGAATGCTGTAAACATTACGGGGTTAAGTTTAGAAATGTTGTTCGCTTATTTCTTGTTAAATGTAAGGGGAAATTTTAGACTTTCGCGTGTTTTCGGATTATCTTAGAGGTTTTACGAAATTTCGGCAATATCTAGGACAAATTATATTTCGTAATGCACAATAGTGTCTTTAGATAATAACAAAAACCAGCAGATACAGAGATATTATCAAAATAATGCGAACGAGTAAGATTAATCGCAATAAGGTCGGAGGCGATGATAATTGCATTCTTATCAACTGTAGACAGTTCTCACAAAAACAAATTGCCATGCATTACGTTTAGAAAACCGAAATCTAAGCTTCTTACGGTCACTTGAAGGGTAATAATATTTTGAAAAATTTAATTTTTTTTTAAAATGGCCACCATTTTTTTTCTAATCAAAATTTTTAAATTTTCTACGATTCTGCGATAACTATTCATCTATCATTTAATAAAACCTTTTTGAAATTTTGGATTTCAAACGTTTGCAGTGTTATGCTGTCAACGGCAAAGGGACCTCTTTTTCAGAACGCCATCTTATGGACGCTTTTGTGCAAAATTGAGACCATTGAAAACAAAAAAAAAAATTATTTGTATACTTCTTGATTACATAAATAAATGTACAAAATTTTAAATCGATTGGTGTAGTAGTTTTTTCAAAAAAAATTCTTAAAAAACACATTCATTTTCAGCACCGTACACTGTTGTTACCCTTTAAGCATATTTCATCATATAGTGTGTTCGTGCATATATATGCTAAAACCTTACTAACCTCGAAGTGAAGAAATCCGCATTTGCTTTGATCGAGCGTAGTAAAGACGTAATGAGCGTACTGGCTAGTGTTAGCTACGGAAATTAATAAATACAAATTAATTCTGACATATTACTACATATTTCTATCATTACAGATTAAACAGTATATTGTATCATTTCATTAAAAGTCTTTTATTAAAAACATTCAATAAATATATATACATATATATATATATATATATATATGTTCATAATTAAAGCATCAAACTTTGCTTTGAAATAATAGCTTCTTTTTTCCTTTTTGGTTATTGTTATAACGAAAAAACCTTCTTTAATGTTGAAGATTTTTAAACCGTATTTTTCATTAGCGGTTTTTCCAAAAAACGCAATGTTTAATTTTACGCTTAAAATTTTTTTTTAGAATGTCGATATTTATTTATTTTCATCTTTGGCAGAGAAGGAGACACAGTTCAGTTTTCTCAGAATCGCAAATAAAAATATTAATTATTTAAAAAATGTTGTAACGATATAAGTTTGCCGGACAGGCCTGAAATTTCAGAGAAGAATTATCACAACGGGTAATTTCTAATCTCTCGATTGCTGAGATTTACCGATATCCAGACTGAAGAATTGCAATTATTCGAAATATATTGCGCTGCAGCATGCATTAGTACATAACAAGGCACCAAAAATTATATAATTTAACTAACAAGTGTGTACAGTTTGCATTCATGTTGGTACGCACTCAACTTAGTTGGTTATAGTTATAACAAAATACGATATTGTAAACAGAAAATGTTTTGCATGTTGTGTGCGTGTGTATGAGCTGATGTATGTATATTTGATTGCGAAACTGATACACAGACGAACTTTGGGAATGAATAAAGTGCAATTGAATGAATTCGATTAAAGGAGAAAACAAAATCAGTGATGGATTCACACGGATGATAGGGTACCTCCCCCAAGAACCAAAACTTCGATGAAAAAAATTGTTACAAAAGAGAAACTCTTATAACTTACACTATATAAAAGTTTTGTATAAATATTACCTATGAATTAATAATTAATATTTAATACTGTTTTTTAATAGAACTATTAAGGCCACGTTTTTATTCTATTTCAAAAGCAACTATCGTTGATCTTACATTTTTTTTTATTTACTTTTAATTTTTATTTTGCAATTTTAATTAAAAACAGTTCAGTGAGAAATGTGTATATATATATATATATATATATATATATATATATATATATTTATTTTTAATTGCTCACGGACCAATAAATTGTTAGTATATATTATAATCAGATACTGAAACCAATTATGGGGTTCTGCGAAAGTAGTCAACATAAAAAAAAAATTCAGACGTTCCAGAACAAAGTGTTTAGGATTATCACTAATGCCAGAGACAATATGAAAGAAACGATGATATTCATCCGGTATCTCTGTGTGCCAGAAGTTTCGCAGGTAATAAAGAAACTGGTAAAAATACGCAATTATGGCTGCAAAATCATGAAAGGCGAAGCAGCTTTTGACTTATCAGGATGAAATTAGGTGGCTGAAAAAAAACTAAATCCTATGAATCAACCGAAGAATAAATATAATGCAAGAAAATGCACTATCGTTCATTGGGAATCCTAGTGCATACATGTATGTATAACGATACAACTAATTTAGAGTATCGATGAATGTTTTGAACTGAACAGATTGATTGCAAGTTGGATTTTTTAACAAAAGAAGAAACTAAAAGACTGACTCACGGAAAAAGAATTCGGATTGGATTACTAACAAAAATGAAAAAGAAGTAAAGTGTCTAATAAAGAAATACTATCTTTCTTACTATTTCTAAACTATCATATTTAAGGTATAATTTTATAATTTCGTTTTATTTTTTTCATAACTAAATATAAATCAAAAGTTAAATTAAAAATTGTAATAGTAATTATGTATTTTTAAAACACATTTTTATGAATTTCTATTATTTGATTTTCTTTATGATACAAGGGGAATTTCTCAAATCTACTGCCTACCGTATAAGAGATATTACGTATAATTATATAATTTCTCGCTCCAGAATGTCTCTCTGGATCCGCTCCTGACATAATAGAACGCTAATTTGAACTACATTACAAAGAGAGTTATCTACTTCATCACACTAGTTGAGTGATAGGATTTATATTTGTAAGTGAAAATATCTCGTGTTTTAAACCAGCATAAACCAAAAAAAAAAAAAAAAAAAAACAAAAAAAAAAAACTCTCAAGTATTAATTAAAAATGCGTGTATTTGAATGATCGCGTTAATTACTTTTGTTAATGAATAAATTAAAATAAATAATATTTACTACATGTGCGCGAATAATTTAGAACGGTTTTATTTTATTACAGATATTTTACTTTCAAGTATTTCGCGTTGAAATATATAATCTTTTGTGTGCTGGAATATTATATAACACTGCTGCTAATGACAGTCTCATCTATTAAATATATATATATATATGTATACTCTAGTGCGTAGGCAAAAAAATCGAAAATTCTCGTTCTGAATAGCTGTTTTTTGTTATCTATAAATGTAAAATAAATAAATTCACCTGAATCACAAATGAAAATAAGTATAAATTTATATTTGAATAAAAAAACCTAAATTTATTTTCGGGTGTAGCTCATTTAACAGCGCAGAATCACAACTTGAGTGTATTTTTAGTTCTATTCGAGTGTATTCTGCGCCATAGGCTGATGATGGACTATTATGCTTGAAAACTTTTCCTTAGATTGAGATATTTTTTATTAAAGTTATAACTTATTTTTATTCGTTATTAAGGGGACTTTTTTTTGGGGGGGGGGGCGTAAACCGGGAACCTTTACCCAGAAACAATTAGAAAAAGAGAAGTCAATTATATTTTTATACGATATCAAATGTTGTTCGTGGGAAATAATCAATACAAAGGGGAATAGTGCATGGAGAGGGAAAAGATAGGTATAAGAGGCGCAATATGGAGCAGGAAGACCGAGTATCAATAATTTGGAATAGAAAGTAGAGCTGTCAATAGAAAGAGATAAATACTTAATAAACACATGATCCACATTGCAAACACGCTCTTCGTTTGAGTGGAGAATACGGAGAGGCAACCAATGAAAAACGAAAAAACGGGAGGAAGACAATAGACTATAGTTTAAGGACGCGGACGAATAACGGAGACAACAACAGAACCACGGAATGACAGGAAGATTAGGTTGAACGAACAGACTAAATGAATGATTATTAGAAAAGAAGGAGTGCGTAAATATCCGATACCGTAATCTAAGATGAAAATTTTTACATAGCGAAAGGAGATCAGACGATGGGACTTTTTTGAAGAAGAAGTGAAAAGAGGCAGCAACCCGAGCCAAGGAGTCCACCGCTTCATTATCGAACATGCCCGAATGACTGGGAACCTGTAGTAAATATCAATATGAATGGAACGAAGGGAAGAAAGAACGTGGACAAGTGAGCGTATGCGGAGTATAATAAAATCGCAGAAACGATCAGGGGTAGGGGAGAATGAATTGAAGGGCAGTCATGGAGTCAGATATAATCAAGGATTTAGAGGAAAGGTGATTGAAGGAAATGCAAATAATGGAACGTAGATTAGTGTCATTATTACGTTTATAAATGTAGAACAGAAAGGAGGAAGACGAAAAGATTCTGTAAAATCAGTATCTGAGAGGATAAAAGAGGCACCGGCGCCACTCGGGGCCTCTTCGAACGCCATCTGTAAACACAGTTGCGTACGATGGAAATTGAGAATTGGTCATTTTGTAGCATTCCTGTCTAATTAGAGCCTGCGGAAAAAACTTGAAGAGTTATTTATTTTACATTTACTTAGTGCCGCGAGGTTCGGTTGCGTCGCTAGAGACACCTTCTCTAGTAAGTGGTCATTCGACTGCCATATTGTGCTAGTCTCACAGGCAGGAGATACGAAACAGCAACTGGGTGAGTTCCATACAACGTGCGGGATGGTAATTTTCCGTTCGGCTTAGCTGTGATCAGAAAAGCTAAACTGGAACTGACATAGCTGACAGGAAAACGATGGGAGTCACGCATGCCGAGTGTATGGACTTCTTAAAAAGTAGCGTTAAGCATTTTGCCGCGATTCCAACAGCGGATTGTCAGCAAAAACTCACTCGCAACCATTACCTCGAGTCGGAATGACGAATGTCATTCTAGGGTGAGTAGGCGCGGGTTCCCGGTGCCTTAAAGCGGGAATCTCTCGGCTAGGAGAACACACCCTGAACAAAGTCTACCGAAACGGACTGGAGACCTTAGTATATCCTCCTTGAACCGATGCAAAGAACAACAAGAAAGATGGCCCTCAATTTCCGGCAGGTGGGATACACGTCGCCTGTACCACCGAAGGGAGTACTAAGAATACCCGGAAGCAAAACAAGACGGATAAGTGTCCATGAAATAATTTATTCAGGAGGAAATCAACATGAACATAGGAATCATGATTAACACAAAGATTAGGGGAATGACAAATGATATTATAATGCCGCTTTCTGATAGAGTACTATATATCCGAGTCAATTGTAAACCTAAACCCATCGCTATAATACAAATATACGCACCAATTTTACAGCGACGAAGAATTACAAATCAGGAATTGCCGCGTAGATTGAATTTGCAACTTGAAAATGGCAAACGTTATATTAGAAGCCAACAGATTAAAGATCGATATACTCGGAATAAGCGAAATGCGATGGACCGGACAGGAACGGAATTGTCATTATTTCAGAAGATCATGGCTGGCAAAACGAAATATCTAGACTACAGACGGTTATTCATTCTAGCTTCCTGCGGGAAAGTACTCGGAAAAGTGTAGGAGATTTAACATGCTGACTAGCGTAGAAGTTCTGGATCGGAGCAAACTCTTTTCCTATAAGAGAAGCTAATACCAGTAATGATAATGTTATCGTTCCAGGTCGAAGTCTCCCTCAAGTATATATCCAATCTGAAATTGAATTGGTTATACCAGAGAAATCTGGGAAAGTAAAGGCGGATTCCAAGTAGAAAGGAACTGGCCTCAGTATTCTCCTTAGATTCTTTAGGCTTAGTACCATTGTGGAAAAGAGCTTAACTTCATAATCCATGATACCTTATCAAGGATATATGGAACTTAATTCACTTTTTATTCTCTCCATTTGGCGTTCTTTTCTCTGTACATAGTTCTTTCTCTCAATATATCTTATTATCGAACCTTTAACATTCTTACAATTTCCTCCTGCCTTGGTTTTTTTTTTTTCCCTTTTTTGAAAAACGGGCTTTTTAAAATAAAATATTTTTCTTTTCCTTTCTTTCCTTTTGTTATTTTTGGACTAACAGTTTTAGTTTAAGATCACTGGAAATGAAATTTTTTATTTTTGTTGATTTTAATTTATAATATTTTTTAAGTGGTACATAAAGAAAGAAATATTAGAAACTAAATGGCAATCTGTTCACCCGGTTTTATTATGTTTATCTTGAAGACGATCTGGGACAGATGAGAAGTATGAATATTACGTGTGGGAAAAAAAATACATATATTATAAGATAATTTCAATCAGTTGAATTGAAAGATATATTGGAACATAGAGCAGGGACGTTGGTAGATATAAATTTGTAGACAGTCGAGGATGCAGAAAAACAAGAATAATAGCTGGAAGATGTTCGCAGCGGTGCAATATTCAGACATTCGCCATTCGTAACGTTAAATGTTTACCTTCATTTGTTGCGTGCTTTTTTCTTTTTTTTTTTTTTTTTTTTGGAACAAAGTTTTTCTCCTACGGCAAACCATTTTTTAGCTGTACTTACGCGTTGCAAATAGTTCCTTCAAATCGATTACACGTGTCGTTAATATTGACGAGTTTTCCTGGAAGAGATGCATGACGGTTTATTTTTCTTCTATGCCAGAGAACGTGTATCATGTGAGGTTGTGAAAATATTTACAAAACAACCGTGTTAAATGAACTATAGCTTGAAAGACCAGTTGCCTACTGTTGGAAGGCGATAATTTTCAAAAAGTACACACATTAATAATTCTCGCGTTATCTTCATATCTGTCTTTTATTTAGCTAGGGGGAGAGTCGTCTAAAAAACGAGCAACATGAACAGAAAAAGAAAAAAAATTGATATTTTCAAATTCCAATTTACGAGAACGGGAGGAAAAATCTATATATAATTCGTCATGTACAATTATAAGTATGCTTACAATGTGAACGTGCGTGCCCGTATAAAATAACGCGCCATTTCTTATCGGCTTGCAAAGTCATTTTAAATACCGTAATTTATAAGCTGTATTTTTTTTTTTTCATTTATTTTGATATGCAGAGGCAAAAAGTAAATACCAGAGTGCGCACACTTATTTTAATTAAGTAATCAAAAGGGAAAGCGAGAAATTACACAGAGCAAAAAGAGGGTGAAATACGTAATTTTGAGCTTCACTACTTTAACGTTAACGACGGATTTCAATTAACAAATCGGGTTAATAATAAGCCCATGTTTCTTTTTTCTTTTATATTAAAATACTTCCAAATTACTTTTCTACAAGTAACAATTGACATTTATAAATTTCAAATTATATACATACCAATTATTTGTATTTGAATTTGGATGGAATAAAGAAAAAGGGTATTATAAATGTTCGTATCCATTTTTTGTTTTGTCACTTCATTAAATATATACAAATAAAAAAAACACGTATTACAGAAAATTATAGTTATAAAAATATAAAATATAGCCGATATTTTATATTTTTATAACTATAATTTTCTGTAATACGTGTTTTTTTTATTTGTATATATTTAATGAAGTAAAAAAAGGTATTGTAAAATACTTAATTCTACCCATCCTGCTGATTAGAACAAAAAAAGTATACGGGCTTTTAACTTTTTAAAAGTCGAGAAACTTCTTTCCGTAGAAATAGGAACTATTAACGCCCTAATATTTTTGGAATTGCCATCGCTGATCTAAAGTTTCTACTACAGTTCTTCTCAGCTGATCTTCAAAATTAGCGCACTTCAGTTTCCAAAATGTTAATTATGGCCATTGGCAGAAATGATAGCTGTGTTTCTACTTCGAGATCTTCTAAGTATTTTCGGATCAGGCAATAGTTTTTTTTTACTTTTTACGGTAGATGCCACGTTTAAAAAAATTAATCTTAAAACCTCGATGTTTCGAATATATAGCTAAGACTTACTACTATCGCAAAAACTTTCCGAAACATTAAGGTTTTAAGATTAATTTTTTTAAACGTGGTATCTACCGTAAATTGTTTTCCTAAATGTAAGTTTTAAATTTATTTTCCTACCGTTTTATTTATTTTTCTTCCAGAAACCTCCTCCTTCAGTGATCATTTCATGATGTTATCATTAAAAAGGAATAAACGATGATAGTACGCTGTAATACTGTTCGCCGTTAATTTTCAGCATAATATTTCTAGGTACCATTTCAAAAATTTCTTCGGTTTCCGTTTCAGCATTAATTCGTTTTTTTTTTCTATTTCTTTCTAAAGCTTCTGAAGCCTCGTCTAACCAAATTTAAGTTCTACGATTGTAGGTACTTAAATGCCGTAAATTCTTCATCATATTTAGTGTTATTGTGAAGATTGAAAAAATTTCACCTGTTAGATTCATATTAGTAATTATTTCTTTCAGAATGGATGGGGCTTAGTACATAGTGAACTTAAATTTCGCAATCCCCGACGCTCTGTCAAGGGTATGGAACTTATTTTTACGCAGACTCCCCCGATCGATGATTTATGTAAGATAATAAAGGTTGAATGCTGCGTTGTACAATTGCTTAGATTTTTCTTTTTTTTCTAATAAAAGACAGGTAAAAATGACGTATTCAATTGAAACTGGTTTTTTAAAAAATAGTTTAGAAGAAAAACAGATTGGTTGACAATATGTCCCCTCACAAGACCCGAAGGGCGAGTTTTATATGTGTACAGGTGAATATTTTATTCTAGGTTATATTGTTTTATTCCGGGCGTCGTGATTCCTATTTGTGCGTTCATTTTATTGTATACGGTCCACATGGTAGACTTAAAAGGGAAACTGAATTGTACTTTTATATTTCCTTGTCTCACGTTTTTTAAAAAAGAGTTGCTTTTGACCATTTTTGGCTTTAATTTTCATCTGCAAAAAGAATTTTCCTTTTTATCCGCGGCGCCGAGTAAATTTTTAGTGTTAAAATTGAATACTTTTATTATAAATTTAATCATGTTCCAAGTGGATAACACAAAAAAAAAAAAAAAAAAAAAAACTTTCCTGAAAAGCAGATCCTTGGCAGCCTCCTGATTGCATAAACAGGAAAGAATACTTAGCACTTAATCGTCTCCGGGAAGGGGGGGGGCGAGACACACCGCTGCGTTACATCTTTATACCAACAGTCAGCAACGAGTTGTATGCAGACTGTCAAACAAAGTGGCATATCTGATTTATGACTGCGAGAAACTTCTAGTGCTATGGTCGACATTGCCAATGAAGTCAGATTATGTTTGCTCGTGCAGAAGTCGCATAGTTATGTTCTCCTGGGGCAATTGAAATGTAATAATATGAAAAAAAAAAAAAAAAGAAAAAAAAGAAGAAAGAGAAAAGTCAAAATCGTAATACCTCCTTGCGGAAAAAATTGGCAATAAATAGTTTTGAAGGCGTCTTCCTTTATGATACCGGTCGGGCACTCGGCTTTGAAACATCGGTAAATCCGCTTCAGCTCCTTTTCCGTGAATCTGGTAGTCTTAGTCAGAGCTTTCAAACTATGCGGCCTGTGTATAGGTTGCGTTTCTAAATCTTCTAATTCGGATTCTGTAAAGCGTACAAGCAAAGTGAAATTACCATTTCGCGCCACATAAAAGACCGAGTGGTTAATACGAGAATAAGCATTGTTGCGTCACGTTACGCAAGTAAATTAGTGCGTCGTGGGAAATGCGATTTTTATTTTATGCTGCAGTAAATTGTTATTACGTCAGACGTTAGGTTATGAAGCCGTACACACTGGTTAAGGAAGTTAGTGTTAAATAGCAACACAGAACTTTCACGTTAGCGACTGCGATTATATAGAACTTACCGGAGACACAACTAAAGCTCACTGCTGCGGTATTTTGTTTAGCATCTCACTGCCGAAAGAAGAATGCTCTCCGTGTCAAAAGACAGAGTTCGTTGTTGTAAAACTTTTTGCTTAAACTACCGAGACTCGTCCGTTTAAGAGTCGGGCAACTTCGCTAGTGTTCGGCGTTTAGACTATTCGAAAAACTTTTAAAAAAAATTAAAATACGACGCAAAGTTCTAGGTACAAAAAACAAACAAAAAGAACAAAAAAAGATTCGAATAATTTAAAACTGATTACTCACACATTCGCATTTTACACAACGACACATTCTACGAAACGTATAGCTATGGATAAGGAATATAAAGGCGAATGTATGAAATTGTTTAAACGGTAAAACGCGATCCAGATTCTGAAACCTGCGAGTTTACATGAAAAGGCGTGTGCTTAACGGGCACACAATTATCTTTCAACTTGACGGTGAAAATTGTTTTCCGCGATGGGATTGAGTTTGAGTATGGTAATGAGGAAATGGAATAAGCGTCCCCGTTGAATAAAGAAATTCGACAACTCAATAGCTTCGTACACTAATATAAAACCATATTTGTATGGCGGAGCTGTGGTAGAAATCCATCAGCGCTCAAGCGCAGCTTAAAGACTCACACATTATTGCTGACCGCTAGTTCGAAGAAATCGTACGCGATGGATTGCGCCGGATAGTTAAAATAGAATGCAATTTCGGAAATAACAACGGTTCTTTTTGTATCGCTGTTACTACTCGGTAGTTTTACATAAGCACTGCTATTCGAAACTGAAATTTTCATAACACAAAATAACAGAAAGTGAATTAGCTTTAAAAGCTCAAAAAGAAGGTACAAAAATGACTTGAAAAGTTATCGTTAAAAATTTAGAAACAAAACAATGTTCTCAACGGGAAAAAACAACTCCATACTGACTGAGTAGGAAAATTGAAGAAAAATATAGTGTGCAATGTACCTCATATAATCCGCACAACAAAACTCTTTGCGGCAAGTTATAAATCGTAATTATTCAACAACAATGATAGTAAATAAATCAGCGAATCCGACATTTATAAAATCATACGTAATGCTTGCGACAAAATACCTACAATATAACCGTGCTTTAATTTTCGTCATACATATATTTATGCCCTCCTTTAAAATTAGAAAAACCTTACGTAATACATCGTTTTAAATAAATTTAGCGTGTCGATTATATTTAGCAACTCCTCTGCTGCCTAAATTATTATATAAATCAATTTAAAAATATTTTAATAAATAACTGACTCCTATTGGCAAACCCGGTGGTGGTACTATATCATTTTTATTTCACTTATATTATCGTAATTCTCGATTTATTCGTTTTTTATCTATGTATGTACTTTATCGCGTTTAACATCGCTTACTTATTTTCAGCTATTTGAATTTGTTCGTTGAACGTATTGCAACAAAACATTAAGATATTTAATACATTTTTTTTCTTAATTTTCTCATTTAATCGCTATGAATTTGTTACCAAAACATATCGATGTATAATTTTTTTTTTTTTTTTTATTCTAAATACTCGTATTTATTACGTTCTATATATTCGAGCGCGATAATGTTCCTTCAATTAAGAACACAAATTATAGGGCTGGGGGTTATTTCAGAAAATACGTACGTCACGCAAAAGTATTACCCTTTTATTTATTTTTACACCATAAAGTAAATATCTTATTTAATATAAACGACGGTTTAGGTTCATATTTTTACCAGAAATGGTCGAGTCGCACTTTTTACGTACTATCCGAAAGACACTTCTATGCAAAAGTGTACTGGTTGAATTTTCACCTGTTACCAAAAATTGTTCTGATAAATCACGGAACTAGTTGTATTACTTTAAAAGTTTTACGCTATTATTTATCTATTTGGCGAGTAGATGGAACATTAGAGCCGATTGCGGTATAAATACTATAGAATTCGTTATAAATAACGATAAATAGCATACTCAAAAAGATGCATAAAAGGGGTTAGCGCATTCAGTTCAGTACAAAAATGGGGCACTAAATGAAATTCTGATAAATAAAAGTCACAAATAATAAAATTTACCATTTGGCGTACGTATGACACACTAGACTCTGGTTAGATGTCTACACTTCTCTTTCCAACAAATTTTTGATCTATTCAACAACCGAGGAGCCTTCCTGCGCAGGACCCTGATTTAATGATTTTCCTGCGCTACTTCGTAATGCTGCCATCCCCCGGTCATTCGCATCGTCATCAGACTGCCACCTTCAACCTAATTACAAAGCTATCTGTGATCCAAACCATATTTTCCTTGATTGTCTCCCGACTGAACCTTTATTATTTATTTGTTATCTCTCGAATTTAATCCGTATTATCCCAATTTTTGGTTTCTTCATTCTGTCAGTTTCCGACTGAATCACTATTTAACTGACTCTCCTCCTCTAATCGATTCTATGCGAATGTCTTATGTCGATAGCCGAAAGTATTAAAAACGTAAAATTAGCACTTTTAAGCATATCTATATCTATCTATCTATCTATCTATCTATATATATATATATATGTATGTATGTATGCAGGCCCGTGCCCAGAATTTCGGAAGAGGGGGGGGGTGAAAATTTTCTTCGCATATTTATTTTATAACTAACAATACATTTTTCACTAATATTCGTACTATTAATAATTTCCATCATTTTGATTTATATATTAATAATATGCATAAATGAATTACACCCCGTATACAAACATTAATAAAAATTACGTATATGTTATTAATTATACTCGTAATAAAAAGTTTTTCCTTAAGATAATAATGAAGTACCTAAAATAACTGAGCATATTTGTTTTGTTTTTTCTTTTAAAGGCAGGTAAGAACACCCTAAGAAATCATCGATATTTATTTTAAATTTGTGATTTTTTTCAGATTTTTGTGTATTCATAATAACTATTTCAGTTCTCATGGGAGGGGGGGAGGTTAACTCATACCCCCCCCCGTGGACACGGCCTTGTATGTATGTATGTATGCATGTATGCATGTATGTATGTATGCATGTATGTATGCATGTATGTATGTATGTATGTATGTATGTATGTATGTATGTGTGTATGTATGTATGTATGTATGTATGTATGTATGTATGATTTTCGGCAATATTAAACTCCCAAGGGTTCGTTCGATAACCTTAGTGAATAGAAACCAGATAGAAATAGTGAAGTAAAGAATACCAGTAAGGTTAATTTTTATACTATTATGTGATCTGAAAAACTTTTATTATATTTTCAAGGTTACTCAGCTACAGAATTCCTAACAGTTGAAATATTAAAATACCGCAGAAAATAACTTCCTTCAAATTTTTGCGTTTTCCTCTTTACTAAAATTTATTCACCGGACATTTAATTTCGGGAAATAAAGAAAATCGTGCGGTACAACGAAGGAGACTTAGCCGCTAAGGAATGTTGCACGAATATTGTTTATTTCTGCATATACGATATTTCGAATAACATGCAAAGCATATTGACAATTTTTGTAGCACACTGCGAACGTTATTCCTAATTTTAGACATTTCGAACCTTTCTTGGAATGAAAAAGTTGCGGTTGCCTAGTGCGCTTACCATTCCCCGACTTGATGCAGAAGTTCCCCTCCGGGCAAAATCCTTCCGTACCCCTCATCTATAATATTTGCCGCTGCAAGTTAATTCTCTTCCAGCTTTGTCTCTATAGCGAGAAGAATCATTTTTCTCCCTAATCCATTTGAACTAATTTCACATTCTACAAATCGCCCGCGTTAAAAACGATGCAGCTATATAAAGTAAACATAAATATTGATCGTGCGATAGAATTATGAAATCATGGTTCCCGCGATTTGTTGCGATTTAGAATGGATTTGTTAATAGCCGTGTGAAAAGCAGTTTGCAACTACGTATACTATCGTTTACACACAGATATCGGTGCATAAAAATGCGTGCCCTCATGTGGACACTACACTTGACTAAAAATCAAACATTTATACCGTTATTTTGAATTACTATACAATTCATATAAATTCGTTAACATTTTTCCAAAAAGTATGTCGTTAATTTCCTTGCTGCGATTATACGTATATATATTTATACTTAATCTTAACGCTAGAGTTTTAATATTATGTGTGTAGAATAAGTTAAGATAAATTATAATTTTTGTATTGTATATATTTTTTGAATAAACGTTAATAAGAGTGTCGGGCACTCACACAACGGGCATATTTGCTTATTTCAAAAAAAAAAAAAAAAATCTTGTAAAATTAATTATTATTGATACTAAAAAACAAAAGAAAAATCACGGCACATTCAGAATCTCCATCTTCATGTATAGCACAGGTAGCGACGATAACCTATATTAGTTAAGATACCAAACCTCCTCGGTTACGGATTTTTTGACTCGTTTTGTTTATCAAAAGTCGCTTCCAATGACATATACCCAAATTACAGTCTGGATACTAGGGCAGTGTGATTTCAGAAAGTAAGAATGAATTAGCCTACAATATCTTCTTCATATTCGTTAAACCCTCAGTGACACATTACGAAAAACTTAAAATTCTGCAATTATCGTAAGCCCTTCTACGAGGGACTCGCTCTATTTCAATTTACTTATTTATTTACAACTAATTGTAAGTAAAGGGGTCAACACCGCATCAGCAGCAGTCAGAGAAATTAACCGATACTATTCAGATATCTACTTCGATACATTGCCGAGTAACTTGAAGATGCTACATTTGTGTTTAAGTTTAAATGCGTAAAATATCTTTAAAAAGGTTTGTAACATATCCCAACCATTTCAGCTCGATCATTTCGACCGCGCGCCGTATATAACTGATTTATTTGAAAAATAATTTCTCAAAAGATTTTCCGGGCACGATCAAGAAGTTTTCGCGTCTCGTTAATCTGCTTACTCACATTAGGAGCTGGTACATTTTTTTGAGAAATTCTACAGATGGCCTACTTAAAATTCTGTTCGAAGAAGAATAATTTAAATTGCCGAAAATGATTTTTATAAATTATTATCATCGCACAAAGTCAATAATACAAAAAAAAAAGAAAAAAATCCCGATTTTGATATTGAAAACAAAAGTACTAAAAAATCGTTCTCTCGAATCGAACTATTGAAGTAACTCTAGTGTTTGAACGAAATATCAAAGTTCGTTTTGGTTACTTTCGGCTAGTAGTTATCAAGTAGTTCTATATAGTCCTTTTTTTTTTTCTTTCTTTGAAACATATCACCGTTGTAGCCATTTAGAAAAATAAAAAAGGCACCAAAAAAGCATTAATCTTTAAGTTATTAATTTCATATTTTATAAGAAAATTAGTGAACAATTTCGTGTGAGCATACAACGAGATTCATTAGACAGTGATATTAAGTTAAAAGTAAAAAAAAAAAAAAAAAAAAAAAAACCTACTAAAAAATGTAGCGGTTAAGTTGGTAATTCTTCTCTTTGTTTCCTTCACTTCCTCATTCTGTTGTTGTCTCCGTTATTCGTCTGCGTTCTCTTAAACGATAGTCTATTATCTTGCTTCCGTTTTCATTTTTCGTTCGTTGCCTCTCCGTATTCTCCACTCAAACGAAGAACGGGTTGGCGATGCGGATCGTGTGTTTATTAAGTGTTTATCTCTTTCTATTTTGAGCATTTTGCTTATCTATTCCATTTTATTGATACTCGCGGTCTTCCTGCTCCATATTGCGCCTCTTTTGTTTTATATCTTTTCCTCCTAATCACGTCGTTCCTATTATATTGATTATTTCCTCCTAACAACATTTGATATCGTATGAAGATATATAATTGACTCCTTCCTTTTCTAATTGTTTTCGGGTAAACCTGGTTGACGATCCCAAAAAAAATTTAAGAAAAGAAAAAAGTAATTGGAAATCGTTATCGCTGAACTGAATTTTAAAGCGAAAAAAATTATACAGATTATTCGGCTTTTAAAGAATCAAATATATATTTCGGTAAAATTCCGACTTAACATCGTTAGAATACGTTTTGTTTTTAGCGAAGTCACAATTTTCAGCAAAAATTTCATACGGTCGTCGGAAGTGTTTATCCAGTAGATGAAGAGCTCTCTGACCGATGAAATTTCATCAGTTGTGTTTCATGCCGAACTCATTCGCAGCAAAAAGAAAATAATTGAGGACTATTTCGGTCCGTACGGTTACCAGAACGGATAAAACAAACTTTACTGCGTATGTATATTGATGAAAATTGATCGATTGATTTAGCATTTTTTGAATTTCAGTATTTCTTTGCGAAACAAAGAAAGGTATTTTTGCACTTTAAACGAACACGTAACACGCGCAATATTAAAAAATAAAATAGCTTCTTTGGTGAAAGTTTCGTTCTATCACTAAGATGCGCTCAAAATTAAAAATTATGCCAAAAATAAGTCGAAATAGTATATATGGGTTCAATGATGACAGCCAGCTACCGTGATGTGGTTGGTTAGACACGTTTTGTTCCCGGTAGATGTCCTCCTACTGTCTCACCTTAAAAATGTGTATTTCGAGTCCAAAAACGAAAACGAAAAAAAAATACAAAAGGATAAAGGACATTCGAAATACTGATGATTAATTAAAAAAACAGCGAATTAAACTTGATAAACCGTTTACCTGAATACTGAGAAAAATTCGATTTATTATCGATTTAACATAAATGTTAAAAAGAGCTCGAAAAACAATAAATCTGTTTTTATTAAAAGTTTAGATTTATGTATGTAACTTGCAGCGGAGAAAATAATTAACTCGAGCAAATCGATATGCTGTTTTGCGAAGATCCTTTGTTGACATGCCCCAAGGGGGGTTAAAACAGAAAAAAAAAAAAAAAGAAAAAAGAAAGATATGCTGTTTTGAAAACAGGTAGAAATAATGATCGTAGAATAGAGATTTAAAGCGATTTTATCGAAAATATATATTTTTAAGGTTTTTTTTTCTCACGCCGTTATCAAACTGCTAGCTAATCGTTATAATATTTTTTTAATCTCCTAGATAAGACGGGTCGAGCGAAAAAGAAAAAAAGTTCAACCATTTTGCCAATAAAATAATAATAATGGTGATAATATTAATAATAATAATAATAATATGTAAAAGCGAATAATCACGTCCGCTACATAAAAAGAAAGTAATAAATTTACGATTCCTTTCTATCTGTTCGTTTAGCTTCCATTCACCAAGAATAATACTCTTCAATTGCGTGAAAGGCAATTCATTTTTTTTTTTTTTTTTTGAATAATTAAACTATAAATTCTTAAATGCCGCTGCAAATTTTTGCGATTCATAATAAAAGATGACGGTGATAATTCTCCGCGGAACAAATTCCTGATACGTTTGTCAGCTGACGTCGCTGATGCGAACATCAGGGATTTTCAAATATCATTCGACGAGCGTTGACGTCATTTTTAGTCATTTCCGGCTATTTAAATTTTCTCAGTTTTTTTTAAAATAAAACGTAGAAAAGAAAAAATAAAAACACGAAACAGTTGCCAAAATTGTTTTTTATTTATTTATTTAATTTTTTTTTTCGTTTCAGTAGAAAGGAAATATTATTACTACGCTAATGAAAACTTCAGCACCGACTGAAGATCGCCCACGCCGACAGAATAAGATAACGGGAAGGTGAAAATATGTTAAATTGACCATAGATTAAAAGCCGAGGACCGACTACGATATCTTCTCGAAAATTATTACGCCCCGGGGTGACCGAAGAGTATACTGGACACAAAGTGGACCTCACGAAAATTACGATTGAGTTTAAAGAGTGGCCCATGCTGTACAAAGATGGTCGCGATGGAAGAGTGGCGAAATTACAGACTGAAGAGTAAAGCTCGTGGAACGAAGGAGTAAACAAGTAGCGAAGTGAATATTTCCCGAAATTTAACTGTCTTATTCTGTCTGCCTTAAACAATTCGACGAGGTCAGTAGAAGCAGCCGCGTCGCAGTAAAGGCCACCGCCGGCAATTCAACAAAGTTGCACACCATCACTTCACCTTGTTCCGAAAGAAATCGAAATATTTTTCCTCAGTAAAGTGACCTTTATAATGAAAAATATCTTGCCCGATACCTCTCGAAGGGCTCACAGATCATTGGAAAATTTTAAGCCATTATACCAAGCACCGCCAAATATAAAATTCGTTTCCCTACCTTCAGATTATTCGTCAGTTTACAACGGGATTCGAAAATCAATACGCCACTCATAACACGCTAATCAGTGGATTCTCCAGTTCGACAACCAGGGATCGGCGAATATGCAATTATATACGCGATTAAAAATTTAAGCTTCAAATTCCCGACAAGCTGGCGTGTTAAGTCTCAATAGAAAAATTTCATCAATTTCGGAAGATTTATTCCGGCGACTAAATTAAATACGGTGAATATGCTATTTCAATAAAGAGTAGTGCTACTTATTCTTCTTTCCTTGTGTCCATGAACTTCTTCTTCGCTTGTCTCCAAAAATTATATCTGGCCTTTCCGTTTAAGCACCCCCCCCGCCGTGGTGGCATTGTCTAATGTTTTCCATAGGTCCTCTCTTCTATATCATCCGCCGCATTCAAAAAGATCTTCATGCGTTTGTATCTCGTCGTAATTTTGGCAATTGTCGTTTTCCTGCAAACTCCACTTTTTAAGATATCTTTTTCCTGTTTCACAAAGTGTGGTGATCGCCGCAGGGGTTTTTGCACTGAAGATATCAACTAGTTTCTCTTCTCACACCTTAATTCGTTACAGTTTACGGAGGGCAATCAACCAACTATCTCTCATTTCGATATGATTGAAATCGTTATCACTCGCCCGGATAATTTAACTCTAGTCCGTGGTAAAGAACAAATAGTTGCTCAGATAGTTGTTTCCATTCCGCTAAATTTGTTTCAAATTGAATCGCACGGGATCTAGAAAAAAATGAATTTAAAAAAATCGCGTTGTAATTAAAAGTTATTTTGGTATTTTATTATTTTGTGTCGTTTTGAGCGGTTTTTTTTTTTTAGGAACAGCATATTCCACAATTAACGGATGCGTAATACCTGTTATTTTAATATTCACGGGAACCGGTTGTTGTGTCGCACTGAAAAAAGAATTCATAGTTTTCCGTGTAAAAAAATGCTACGCATAAAAGGTTTTACGAAAAGTACCTATCGTCGAACGATCTGAAACCGCAAATTGCGTTTGATTAAATGTGGAAAGGTTCCCAACGTGTCGTGTATCTTCACTGAATACTGCGTTAGAATTAGTTTAAACTTCTTAAGAGCTGGTTCTTTTTTTTGTTGTTTTTTTTTCAGGATTTTCTTAAGCAGGAATAATATTCTCATGCAGCAGTTTTTTTTATTAAGGAACCGGCTTTTTGCTTTATCGCTGTAAAAACTATTCTTTTTGGCGGGAAATCCTCTCACATACTTCGGCTTATTCTAAAGTTACCGGCAGAAATCACTCGCGAACGGGGGGATAAAAAGCGAAAAGTTGAAACGATCAGTCAGGTCAATTACAGGGATCACAAAAATCGACCGAATCGAAGAATGAAGGTTACGCAGTTTTGTTTTCGCCTATAGTATTTTCCGCTGAAAGTCCAACTTTAGTAACTGAAACAATAAAGAGCAGAGTTCTGTTTTCGTTCACTTTGTTTACCATCCGCAATCTCTTTCGAACCTTACCTAGAGCAAATTTTACACCAGTCCAGGTCTGCTTGAGTAAACCGAATATTCGCCGGACCAGAGGTTTCGAATGGCGCGAGCAGTTTGACTTGGTGTCTGAACTGTTAGTACTGTTAGTTTCCGTTTGCTGGTTTTTATGTTGACGATGGCGCAGTTGATGTCTGTGGTGGCCACTGACCGCACCGTACATCTCCACATCATCATAGACGACCGCTAATTCGTCTCCGTCCACAATATCTGGACCGTAGTCAACCGGGTCTTCTATGAATTCGATCGTCTTATTCGTCGATTCGGACACCGGATTATTCGGCAACTTCTACTTCGGATCCTCCGTATTCGTCGTTATACCGGCTACTGATGATCAGATTTCGATCAAATCGGCACTTCATTTGGAAAGCGTTCGTCGACAGCAGCGCTTCCGTCCGATCGACAACAATTCACCGAGTCTGCAATGCGCAGATGAAGAACCGGTCAACGCTCGAGATCGTCCCCTGACGATTCCGCCAAACTGCATACCATCGCTGTTGCAATGAAGATGCGCTTGCCCTAAACATAGAAACATATTTCTAATTTTACAATAGTTATAACTAAAATTCGCTTTAAAATAATTATCTATACACTAGCGTTAAGAAATGCCGATTATCGAGATACTGCGCATTTGCACTCGAGCAATCTGCGACTTCCTTGTAATATAGCTTACGGAACAACTTCGTAATTTGCGGGTTTTTTCCCCTTTCCCTTTTACCCGCTGTTTACCTCACATTGTTCGTTACACTGCTCTTTGTATTCATTGGGAACCTCGTGTTTCGGCCGGTGCATTAGGAGCGGTCTAAGCTAGGATTTTTGTCGTGAGCTGACCGATATTTATATATACTGTTAAGTGAGTGTCTGCGCAGACTAGCCAAAAATTCGAAATTTATTGAAAAACGAATATTACGGAGGAGGAATCCTTCGACCAATTACCGTCGAAAGTTAGAGGATAATCGGAGGAACGCTCGTCTAGATGAGTATAATCCCCGTGTAAGAAGTTATTGCCGGGCTAGTAATGACTCGTTCTTTGTTTCGTCGAACTATCGGACAAATCCGACTATCCGAATTATAGTTGCATTGCATCGGTCATCGCTGCACCGCAGATAATCGGATGTTGCATAATCCGCGCCTATTACAACGAGAGCTATAAGCGAGGATGAGAGAACTTTGTACTTCCTGCGACAGAATGGCTGTATCGGAGCTTAGCGTATAATAATTCCAACGTTAATCTTCGTCATTACGATTGTATATACATGTGCTGTCATCGATGCACTATTATACGGAAGTTATCATTTTATCTATTATTCAATATATCAGCAGACGAAAATCGTAAAATTTTGAAAATTTCAAAAGAGTTTTTTTTTAAAAATTTTATTAGCACTTTCACCTTTGAAAGTTAGTACAATCAACTCTAAAAGCGTCAGTTAAGAACCGCTTGTATCATCGAGTAGTTAGAATTAAAACAGTCTTCGAAAAAAAAAATAATAATAATGAAAAATACATATTTTTCCTTTTTTAACTATATACTATTAGTTCACCCTTAACACGGACACTGAAATTTTTATCGTTAGACTAGCATTCGGAACAAATGAAATTACGAGATTAAGCGGGACTGTGTTATTACTGAGACTGGAATAGGCTAATTTTGCGTATGCTATTCTGCGATGGTGTAATATTTAAACAGCGCAAAATTAGATTTTGTAGAAAATCCGTTGTTATATCTGATAAACTTTATTTTCTACGCACTCAGTAATGTATAAGCGGTGGGAGATGAAACTTTCGATAAAGCGTGCGCGAATAACGCTAGAGCATTATAGCGCATATCGGTCGACATCATAAATGTCAGGAAAATTTAAAAAATCGATGTAAGGACACAATAATTAACTATGACCACTTTTATTTATAATTCATTTCAACAAGAAAGAATTTCTAGAAAATATTGTAGTATGAAAATCAAAATAAACATGTAAACACCAAATTAAATGGAGTATTACACACGTACTGTTCATAAATAAGAGTAAGACAGAAATATTTCCCAAATGGTACGTTTTTTTTCGTTTGCTCCTTTCTTTTAGTTTGTCAATATCCCCCTTTTTTTTTGCCTGGTAGCGCCCATGTACTATTTTTAACTGCAATGGTAATTACAACACATGGGCCAAGGTGAGTAAGTTGTTGGCTCTAAGAAAAAAACACGAGTGGAATTTGTATGCACGTTGGATCATTGGAGAGGATAGTTGGAAACCTTTATTTTTCTTCTGACTGCTAGTTTTACCGGCTTTAACTTATAACTCTTGTTTCTGAAGGTCCTATGTTGACGAGCCTATTAGAAAAAATAAAAAAATTTCCTAATTCTTTACATTGCCCTTTCCATCCTAGCGGTAATTTTGGTGGTTTCCCTCGTATACAAGAAATTATGCAAGCGATAATATTTGTCCTAATTTTGTTGTGTTGCCTCAATTGATGCCAGACCAAAAAAAAAAAAAAAAGGAAAAAACCGTTTAAAACTATGTTGGGGATATCACAGAAATAACGAAAATTTAGAAAGAAGGAAAGGTATAATGAAAAAAACGAAAAAGGAGTAATAAAAGACACCGGGAACCAAGCGCAAGAACTGCTAGGAATGATTAAGCAAAAAGAGAAGACAGTTTTATATATTTTCTGGTTGTTATTCAAAAAAGATAAACGTTTGCTAAACCTCTTATCTTTTTGAAAGTCATCATTTATTTCTTTTTTTTTTTTTTTTTTTTTTTTTGGACGCTTTTAATTGCCAGGATTGTTGCGCCCATCGGATAGGTTTTAGATTAGGGAGTAAAGGTGGGTTTTTTTGAAAAAGGGGACAATGAATTTAGTTGTTCTAGGTTATCAGATATTGACTGAGGGGTTTATTTCTGTTTTTAAATATACTATTATTAGTTTTTTTGTTTCATTCCAATCATTAAATAGTTTTTTTGGGTATACATACGAGTATATTTATATATACGTAAATCTTTTGAACTTATAGAAGCGACAGTTTAAATCGACTATGATACTCCTCCGCAAAATAAAATAAATACATCACAAAAGCAAAAGCAAGCATTTCGTACATTTCATTGCATAATTTTTTTTGTTACGTAATTTCCACATTATGCATGACGAAGAATAGTCATTATAATCTATGCAACTATTTATTTCTCTCTCTCCCTCTCTCTTTGTATACATATATATATATATTATATGCATATATATATATATATATATATATATATATTATATGCATATATATATATATATATATATTATATGTATATATATTATATGTATATATATTATATGTATATATATTATATGTATATATATTATATGTATATATATATATATATATAGACCCACACACTAGCTGTTATTCACCCGTTAATAATACCTGTCAAAACTTTTAATTTTTTTATTTGTTTTTATATAACTAATATTCTACACTTCCGCTAAAGATTTATTTCTTCTATTCAATTTTCCTCTCTTTTGAGATTATTACTAATATAATAATTAAAAAAAACTTTACATGTGTAACTATGAATAATAATAAATATTAGAAGTACGTTAAAGTAATTATTAAGGAACACCATAAAATTGAACATAAAAATATTAAGGCTTGAGCTACTTCTTATTGTGTCTTATATCCTGCTTTTTTCTTTCTCACAAGTTATTATTCCTACTACTTACTTTTTTTTATTAAATATTTCTGATCGGATTAAAATATAACCGACTTCTTTCATTTCCAATTGTTTCTGGGTGAAGGTCCTTGGTTGACGAGACCAAGAGGTTTTTAAAAAAAAATAGTAAAAAAAGAAAAAAAAAATATTATGTTGCAATTTAATTAAATATTATTGAAACTACATAGGAAAGAAATTAATCCTATAAAAGGAATAGCTCAAAGAAACCTTTACAGTTTCTTCATAGAACGGTAACATTTTAAAATGAGAGATGATCAGCTTATTTTAATTGGGTAGTCCTGGCAACGCGAGATAAAATGAATATATTGATGAAATTCATTTCTAAATTTGATAAATCAAACTCGTTCTATATTAAACAATATTAATAAGTGTGCCCAGGGCCGGATCTAAGGCTAAGGGAGGCCATAGTACTAGGCTCCAGCTCTGGGGGGTCCTGCGCTCTTGAACAGAAAAAATTTTAATTTTCCACACGTAAAATTTAAATTTCTTTTCCCAAAATATTCAATATTGTAAAAATGCAAGATTTTTAATTTGCGTTTTTTATCATAAAAATAGTTCAGTTAATTTTTGTATATAAAAGAATACGAGTTCATTAATAAAATTATATACTTTTTCTAAAACGTCTTTCCCAATAAACTAAATGCCACAAAAATGAATATTTACAGAAACCTTTTACGATAAACCTAATTTATTGTGTTAAAAAAAAATGAATGAGTCCCTTAGCGTGTGTATCCAATAGTAAATAAGCATTAGACAAATTGATTAATAACAATTTCTCACGTTTTTTTCTGATTACATAAACAAATTATGGAATTTTAACGATGTATGTTTAATTTATATAAAGGAAAGAACATGATCAAAAACATCGCATGAGTGTATCAAAATTAGTTTGAAACCCGTTGTAGCGACAATACCGTTACCCCCGCCCATCATAGATAATGATTTTATTTTTTTGATACCCACAATATTTAATTTATATGTATATATAGGGGGGTTAAAAAAAAAAAAAAAATATATATGTATATATATATATATGTATATATATATTTATATATATATATATTTATTTATATATATATATATATTTATATATATATATATTTATTTATATATATATGTATATATAAAATTCCTTATTTCACATTCAATTTATGTAGTATTTAATTTGTTACAGTAAGAAAGTTGATTTTTTAAAGAGAGCATTATTTTAATTTTATTAGTCATTCATACATACGCAGTAGTTTTTTTTTTATGCTTGCACATATAAAATAATGCATTTTGGGTCAAAAAAAAAGAAAAAAAAATTTTGCACCATTTTTTCTCTGAAGGGGGTGGTTTCTCATTCAAGATTAGTACCAGGCTCCTTAAATCCTTAGTCCGCCTTTGAGTGTGCCTAGTATTCTGTCACATACGTTGAAAATTTTTAAATTATCAAATCTAAACAATAAGAAAGGTACACCACACAAATCAGGTTATTAAAATAGTTTTTTTTCCCTATCCGAATTTATTACTAAATTAATTATGTTTTAAAAATACGTAATTATTACAATTTTTAATTTAACTTTTGTCTTATATTTAGAGGTGAAAAATAAAACGAAATTATAAAATTCTATCTAAAATGGTAGTTTAGAAATAGTAAAAAAGATAGTATTTTTATTAGATTTTAATTCTTTTCTATTCTTGTTAGTAATCCGATCCGAATTCTCTTTGGCCGTGAGCAAGTTTAAATATATATATATTTCTCATTGAACTCTATTTTCAATTGAAATTACAAAATGAAAATTAAAAATAAATAAAAACGGCGAAAGATCGACGACAGTTGTGTTTAAAATAGAATAAAAACGTAACAATAATAGTTTTACTAGAAAATAGTATTAAATATTAATTATTAAAATCCGTAGGTAAAATTCATACAAATCTTTTACAGCATAAATTAAGTTTGTCTGTTATAACAAATTTTTTCATAGAGGCTTTGGTTTTTTTGGGGGGGGTGTCCCCCCATGGATTTGCCACTGCAATAACAATTACGGAATGCCAAAAGCTTCAGTTTTTGGACACACCCTGTATATTCAACAATTCCTATGTAATAATGTTTATAATAATGTTAAATTTTACAGTTTTCTCAATGCTTTATTACTCGTTCTTTGCTAAGGGCGGAACGATCTTATCAGGAGAACGAACTATCCAAGCTATGAGAGTCAGACATCCGGCTAACAAAATTATCCTATCAAACATATCGGCCACCATTACAAATGAGACACTTTTGTCATATCTTACGACGACGTTATCCCTCAAGTTAGTATCGCCGATAGCAATACTACGTGTAAACCCCTCAGTTGATGAGTTTGCACATGTAATAAGCTGGCGAAGACAAGTATATGTGGAGCATGTCAACTGCGCAAATGTTCCCAGATCCTTTCTCTTGCGTAGTAATGAGCACGAGCATAAGAAGACCACACTTGCACTAAGTGTAGAAATGAGAGAGAATCGACAAGGTCTCAACAAGAATCACTTCCCAGCCTCCTGGACACCGTCGGTGCAACTGAGCAAATGGAATCAGCACATGGCAGCAACCCATCCCAATCAGAGAGCACCATCAACACGGATGAAATAATCTCAAAGAATCCAAATGAAGACTTGGAAATGGAGGCGACCACAGATACAAGTCCTCTAAAACGGTCCCACCCTAGGTCCCCAGAGGCGCTCAATGACCCGACATCTTTATTGTTCCCAGCCCAGCCGCTGCCTAAGCGGCCGACTCCCTACGATAAGTGACTAGCTGAAGAAGGAAAATCTTCATCAATAGAGACACGCAAAGAACAACCAACGGCAGAGCCAATTGACGTCACTGAAGGGGCCGAACACTTCTTCAACTCAGAACAGCCACCGTTCATAATGGAGCTTGAAGAATTTAAAATGTTCATCAAAACAGTAGCAACTCAACCGAAGTACATCACTTATGCAGCTAATTACACAAAGAGTTACGATGAACTAATACACATGCTCGCAACAGTCAAACCCTTTCTTACCGGTAGATCCATAAAGAATCGCTGCTCCCGAATCATCAGAAAGTTATCGGAACGATATACAACAACGTCCGAAGACGAGCGTCCTCATGAAAACAGCAGCGTAGCCAGCGCCAATGAATAGTTACCCCTTTTCCACATAATGAATAATAATTTTTGATAACAATGGCAAGCAAAAGAGCTATCATGCAGTGGAACTGCAGAGGTTATTAGAAACAACTTGCTGAATTGCGACAGCTAATTTCGTATCATCTCCCATTAGTGGTGTGTTTAGAAGGGACCCACTTAAAACAGTCAAACAACACTTCAATGAAAAACTACGTTATTTTCCGACACGATAGCGAAGGAGGTCGTAGAGCTAGTGGAGGCGTAGCAACCCTTGTTCATACGACAGTCCCAGTAAACCGCATCAACGTTAGTACATCACTACAGTCGGTAGCAGTATCCGTACACCTGCAACACATTTCTTCTTCCCCCATAAAATATGTAACTGCTACCTCCCCCCAAATGTCCCTATTAACCTAAAGGAACTGCAGACTCTCCTAACCCAGTTTCCAGCTCCAGTAATTCTACTTGGAGACTTCAACGCCCACTTCCCACTGTGGAGTGCACCATCAACAAATAACCATGGCTCCATAATCAATAAACTGATATTATATAATGGCCCAGTAATCTTCCCACCACCAGACTCAACCATAGACTTAGCAATTGTTTCTCCATCCATTTTCCCAAAATTATGCTCCGCTGTGCTCCAAGACACTTGTTCAAGTGATCACTTCCCAATCATTATCCAATCTATTTCTCCCCCGCCTATGCAATACTCACCTCAAAAGATTCGTTATAGATTCCACAAAGCGGACTGGAAGTCATATACGGAAAAAATTATTATTTTAAGTCAACCCTCATCAAACATAACAGCTAATATAACCACGCTTACTAATGCTATATTTATGGCTGCTGACGCTTCAATTCCTAAATCTTTATCTTGCTGTCGTCCCCGAAGGGTCCCATGGTGGTGCAATGAAATAGCAGTCGCTATCCGCCAACGTAAAAGAGCATTAAGCAAATACAAATCAACAAAATCTTCGCCAGATCTCATCACATTCAAAAAATTTCGAGCTGCTGCACGTATATTGATACGTAAAAAGAAGCAAGAATCCTGGTGTACCTATATAACATCCATTTCCGAATCCTCTTCTAACCACAATGTATGGGCAAAAATAAAAAGTTTAAACGGTGTTAATTCTAATCCCATTCCTGCATCACTCATCAGCAACGGCACAGTAATATCCAACCCGCAAGATATTGCTAATTCTTTTGCTCAGCATTAACATACAGAGTTCTCTTCCTGTTCCTATTCCTCCACATTTGTAAGTAAAACATCCATACAAGAACGGACACCAGTAAATTTTACTTTAATTTCTGTAAATCCATATAATTGCAACTTTACAATGTTAGAACTTAACTTCCAATTAAAATACCACAGTTCCAATAGTGCACCCGGACCCGATTCTATACATCCATTTATGCTAAAGTATCTTCAACTAAATGCAAAAACCTTTTTACTCCACATTTATAATCAAATATGGACAACAGGTAGTATCCCAGACTGTTGGAAGTTAGCCACAATAATTCCTATCCTAAAACCAAACAAAAGTCCCACACTCCCAGCGAATTATAGACCTATATCCCTTTTAAGTGTAATTGCCAAAGTATTAGAAAAAATTGTAAACAGACGCCTTCTCTTTATCCTAGAGAAAAATAATATCCTTTCCTCGGCCCAAGCCGGAGGGCGTACAGCAAAGTCTGCAGTCGATCATTTACTAAGCCTTCAAAGACAAATATTAACAGGCTTCCAAAATCAACAACACTTATATGCCATTTTTTTCGATCTTGAAAAAGCTTTCGATCGAGTATGGCGGCATGGATTATTAATTAAAGAAGCTAATGTCTGTCGGTATAACCGGTAATATAGGAAATTACATATAAAGTTTTTTGTACAATCGGACATTTAATGTGAGAATCGGTTCGTCGATATCACAAATCTTTCCATCAGAGAATGGAATTCCACAAGGCTCTGCCTTAAGCGCAACCTTGTTCATATTCTACATAAATGATATAACAGACTGCATTAAACCGCCCGTTTCAGCCCGGCTGTTCATCGACGACCTAAACATATCCTTATCGTCTAATCTTCCACTTAACGCCCAAAACATACTCCAACAAACGATCTTTAAAATACAGTCCTGGTCCGATGATTTCTCTTCCTCCAAACCTGTGTGCCTAGATTTATTTAGAGGGCGTCAAATTACCCCAGGCATATCCTTAAATCTTTATAACTCACCAATTCCTTTTATATCAAATGTCAAATTCCTCGGTCTCCTATTTGACTCAAAATTATCATGGCGTTCCCACGTGGCTAACTTGAGAACAGGATGTTTGAAGTCCATGGCTATCTTAAAATACTTATCCAATAAAAAATACAATATCCGTCCGAAATTACTTCTTAGTATATACTAAGCTTTAATCCTATCCCGAATCAACTATGGGTGCCAGGTGTACGCATCTGCCAAACAAATCGTCCTAAATTCTTTAGATCCCGTTCATCATACTGCCCTCAGAACAATATTTGGTGTCCACAGGACTTCTCCTTCTCTTAGCATATGTGCCTTGTCTGGTGCCCCACCTCTTCTCTTCTACAGGAGTTACTATTCGCAACTTGATGCCCTTACTTATCATATACGTAACCAGTCTCACTCTCCTTCCAACCATCCTCCTCCCTTGTGTTTCCCAAATGATCCATTACCAGGAATCCTCGCTTTCTTACGCCAAAGTAATATAAAATTCCCCATAATGCACCCAGCTAATCTTTTAGCACCATGGGATCATCTAGAAGTAGACATAAATATATCCCTGCTTACCTCTGCTCAAACAAACACCTTACAAGATAACTATCGATAGGTATATTGACACTATATGCCAGTGTATACTGATGGTGCAAAGTCGGGTACAGTATCACTCCAGGCGGCAGCAGCGTGTTCTTTCGAAGCGTTTGGCGCGGTCCAATCATTTCGACTAGGTGATTGGTGCACAATACTCGACGCTGAGTTATACAGTATCTTGTATTGTCTACAGCATATCTACTTAGCTAATCCTCGCCCACAGAAAGTCCTCATAATCACAGATTCAATAGTATCTCTCCATTCTATACCGAGCTCGCAACCAAAAGACCCACTGGTTTGCCAAATCCAACAGATCGTGGTTGACTTCTCGTTTGCGAAAGATCCACGGCAATGATCCTGCAATGATCGTTCAAACTTTGGCATACATTGGAACAAACCAAATCGCTCCAGTCATTTAAACTTTGGTAATTGCCGTATGCCGTAATGACCTATGCAGTTATACACGGCTCATGGTAAGAAAAAAAAAAAAATTACTCGAACTATTCGGTTATGCAGAACAAAAGCTTTGAGTCTAAAACTGTCTAACTCGGAAACACACGTGCTATCATCAGCAGTTGCTGCAAGGATATTAATCAATTTTGATTTCACTCAACACGACAAGCTGATTCGGAACGGCTGCTACAAAATCCGTTCAGCATTTCATACGATAATTTTACCGTCGTCAAATGTACCTTACTCTCTTATATCTTCCCTCCGTCTAGACACTCGGTAAAATACGAAACCCCGAGGAAGACTGCCTAATTTTTATTCCTCTATAATTCACCCAAAGAAATGACAAAAAATTGCTTCTTCTAGTTTGATATGCTAGCGAAGCAGTAGATGCATGAGCGACTTTCGAGACATTCGGGACAGTTGCGAATAAGAACACTCTACAAGCGTAGTAAATCCGACTAGCCACCATGAATAATCTCTTGGCGCTGTTAAAACTGTTATCGTTCCGCCAGCGAAATTTCGGGTGAATATCGAAAAGAGCTTTTGAAGATGACGAATTTCGAGACTTAAGCGAAGCCGCAAAATGTTCGGAATAATCTGTTTATAATAATTCTATTAAATCATTATTATTATTATTATTCGCTTATTTAAAAGCGAAAAATTAAATTAAAATGGAAATTTGCGGCTAAAACTTTTTATAACAGTCGATGAAGACAGGCACAAAGAAGCGCGAAAACGGTTAAAAGCGAAAAATTATCATTATTATTATTTCTTTTTCTTATTTGCCAAAAAAAAAAAAAAAAAAAAAAAAAAAAAAAGAGGGTAAAAAAAGAAAAAAAAAGGTTATTAAGAAGTTTTCCTTTCAGCGATAAAGCAACTTTTCCCTACTTACTTCCATCACTTTTTTCGCTGGCGCCGTTAAATTATTATCGCTTTTATTTATTTAATATTATAATTTTTTTCAGTGTTTGTCGGTTTTTTCGTTCGCCATTTTTCTTGTTATCCCCTCTAGAATGCAGGCAACTTCTTTAGCCGGTCTTCGAAAAGAAAATTCTTCCGAAGTCTATAAAAAGCCTCTGTCTTAATTTGCAAGACGATTCCATTCGCTCGTTCGTACTCTATATATTCATCTATCTCGGCGCGGAATTTATACAGTAGCCTCCGAACGGATTATAATTTATAATAGCCGGGTGTCTTATTACGCGGCAAACACACCCTCTGCTCATCCTGGTCCGTTGTTCGCCTTGTCCGCGATTTCCGCCCTCCCCGAAAATCTCGTTTAATTTTATGGTCCAACTTCCGCATAAATCACACTCGAAATACGAAACCTCATTTGCGCATTTTAAAATCATTATCAATTTCCCGCCTTTTTTTATTTATTTATTTTTTTTCAAAGAACCGGAAAAAAATTTTCTTCCTTACAAAAGTATAAAAATGATCGCTTGTCCAATTCGGACCACTACGAGAGCAGACCCCGCGAAGGCTAATAGTGATTAATAGTGCGGTTTTAGCAGCGCAATTGAAACCTTATTCCGTTCCGTCAAACGGAACGTTCCCGCTAAAAACTTCCTCCGGATGCGTACGTTGATGAACATTTTCCATCAATGCGATTCACTTCCGCTACTCTCTTTCGACTTTACACGTATAAAAGCTAATTTCCAAAATGTGTGCAAAGAGCAAAACAGAGAATTAGTTGCGAGAAAGCCTTTTTCTTCTTCAAAGCTTCGGCCCCGACTGCAATTAGTACCTCTAGCACACCGTTGTACAGTTGGTTACTTCGATCTCTCTCGATCAGCAAGTCCCAAATAGATTCTCGGATTAATTGCGAACAAGTGAATTACAACAATATGTTGATGTTGCAACAGTATGTTTTATATGTATGTTGAGCTGGCACATTTTTGATGTTCTACAGAATGATTATCAACAAAACTTATTACCTGGTTCTTACAGAATTATCTGAAATGGTTTTCTTCTGTGCACTTACGGCTCCTCGCTTATTGTAAAGTCTATATATTGTGCCGCAATGTTGTGCTCTGTAGTCCGCTTGGCACTGCCGATATACGATATAAATAACACACATACAAACGACCATCAACATATCTTCTATTCCCATTCGTATTCCAAGTACACGGGCTTTACTCCTCATCTCTGATTTTGTGTGATATCTTAAAGCAGCGAAGTAAAGTACAGTAAAAGCAAAATATATCCTTAATAAAGGTGTATCATGGACAGCGAAGTTAAGCTTTCCATAATGGTGCTAAGCCTAATGGATCATCTGGAGGGAATATTTAAAATCCTTTCTCATTAGGATCCACATCTTTGCTTTCCAAAAATTTGTCTGGTATAATCAATATTGAATTTCAGATTAGAGGTATACACCTAGGAGCGACTTGGATAACAAGATAACTCCCGAAAATACCTCACCGGTTTGGTAGCCAACTTGCTCTACCTTCTTAAAGCAATGGGAATGCTATTCCTGTAGTTTTGTTCCGTCTCGCGTCGATTTCTCATCGTTCCAATATTACTTACGCTTTTTCTATATTCGTTCGTTATCTTTCTTTTTAACTCCGTCTGTTTTTAGGATTGAGTTATACTCTAAAGACGTCGTGCTGATTGATTTTATTAAAAATAAAATAATCGCTTAATATTCCCGCGCGGAGCATAATAGCAAACACGCGTAATATCGATATACAGAGAACATCGATATACAGAGAATATCGACATATAAAGAATATCGATATATAAAGAATATTGATATGTAGAACATATCGATATATAAATAATATCGATATATAGAACATATCAATATATAGGGAATATGCATCGTTTGAATTGCATCGTGTATCGATTAAAAATTGAACAATCTCAGCAAAGTCCTGTGCACGTAACTGTATTACGTACGGAATATTCTAACGAGTGTGTGCTACATATACACTTATACGGAGTAGGTGTAATACAATCATTCCCGGTTTCAGGTTGACCTTTTCCCGCGTATAAATTATAATTAAAGAATATAAAAATAAAAACACCGGCAGTCTAGTTTCAAACATATTCGAAATCGCGGTGACTTATTTAATATTTAATTGGGCAAATTATATTGCAATGTGTACGTATGGGAATAATAAAAAGTAAAAAATAAATAAATAAATAAACATGTTTAATGAAGAACGTGTTGAGAGAGCGATTGCGTGAGTATAAACCAGTTGTCGATTAGGGGATCCAGATCAATTTTGTCTTTGAAAGATGCGAGCGGTAATTGAGCAGTAAATGAACTGATTGGCACATCAGTTGTGAGGGGGAGATACATGGCACGAAATAAAAAAAACCGAATTAAAAATCGTCCGAGTAAAAAGGGGCAGTTTTGGTCAGGTCGCTGTGAATATTGGCCACTTTTGGTAAAAATAACCAGATCCTCTAATAAGCATAATGGTCCTAGCGATCGATTCGAAACTCGATCTTGCAAAGTCGGTAAAAAAGTTGTAAAAGATATGATTATCTTCTCTCCGCGTTCATCGCGAATCCAAACCGAGAACCATCCATGTTCAGCTGCCTGCCAGCAAGGAACACTGACGACCCGGCGCGCAGCTGACATACGATTTATATTGTATATTTAATTAATCGTTATTTGCCGTGCTATTTTTCTAAAGTTATCATTGTGTATTTTCAGAATAATTGATGTAGAAGCAGCGAGGGGTAGAGGAAAGACGTTAGCGGTTTTATTTCTCGCACTAGTCGATACTGTTAACATTAGGCGTGACGTGAATCCATAAGTTTTCCCCCATCAAAAATCGCTAAACGCGCCTAAAGAAGTTTTCGCTTCAAAAAGTTTCCCTCTGAAGTATTTTGAATTTTCTCTTTTTGAATCTTACAAAAAAGCAGGAAATGAATTCAAAAAAATTAACAAACGAAAAGTAAAGAGCTAATATTATGTTTTCATTAAGCATAATGGTTAATCATTTAAATTTCAGATATGAACTTATCAGTAATTTTTATTTTTGTTAAGGTTAAAACTAGAAAAGCCGGTACTCTACTACTTGTAACCAAAGTGTTTTATGAAGAAGTTCATCGTTCGTTATCATAAAGGATAACTATTTCACGTCATTTACAAATATATCCACAAATTAATACACGATTAAAGGGTAAACATAAAAGGAGCACGTAAATATTTTATTATAGGTGTCGATTCGATAAATAGTTATAGTACAATGTGTAATCATTTCGAATGAATACGGTATGAAATAGCGTCCAAATCCTAAATTAAATTGCAAACTTAACATTAACCTATCGGCATCGATAGGAACAGAGTAACACCGGAAAACCGGTTATTATTACCAATGAGTATCCGGGAAGAGCTGAGGAGTCGTCTATTTCCCTTTATGCAATTCGAATATAAGTGTTTTAAGAAAAACCAAATGAAGGAAATTTTAATTTTTGTTCGTATTAGTTCGCGAATAGGCCTTTTTTCTCCGCCCATGCACTGCGCGCTATTGACGGCTCTTTCCCTTTTTTTATTTAACATTATTATTGTCATTCGCTTTAGTTCCTCTAACAGCTTTTTTCTTACCTTTTTTCCCTTTGTGAAAACATGCACCCAGAATTGCCAAATCGATTTTTTCCAATTATTATTTGTTTTTTTCTGCATCGTTTCGTTCTCAGGCGAAATGGAAAGTCACCGTCTTGGAGCGACTTGGCGAGTATCCAGTGTCTTAAAGCTGGAACCTTCGGTTAAAACCCAACAGAAAAAGTCATTCAATAGATAAGGGGAAACCACCACATTATTATCCCACGAAAACCGGAAAACCAACAATTACGACAGCCCTGAACAACAATATATGCATATACATACTACGAGTATATACGTATATGCATAAATGAACTGAATTTCTTATTTGATAGTGACATTATTTAAACAGCCGTATATTATTATCAAAAGTAAAAGCTAAACACGTTTAAAATCGTTTATTTTTTTTTTATTTTTGTGGGCGCGCCAGCGGCATTCACCCAACAACAGAAAAACTAAGCTAAAAAACTAAATAGCTAGGCGGTCCGAAATGCACGCGACAAAAGACAGCAGTGTGGAAAGCACAGGAGATGAAGGAAAGGGGAGGATAAAGGAAGAGTTATAGGGAGTAGGGAGACCTAAAGGAGCTGACTGTATAAAAGGGAACACTTGTTTTGTGTGTGATTAAATATCTAAATTAATTATAAAGATTAATTTCTATTTTAGGCTACATTTAAATCATATGTTGAACGTGTATACATATGGCCATCAGTCTGCTTGTTGTTTTAATGAAATATGATTAAACTTCCGCGCTTTCGCTTCCTTCGTAATTTCTAATCTTAGGCACGTAATTATCCAAAACTCCTTCCTACTGAGCAAGTCTATGGAGACCTGAATACCGGATTTTAAGTCTGTGTGCATTGTGGATCGACGGATTTCGTTCATTTAATGTTCTGTTTTCTTCTCGTTTTTTACGGAATTTCCGAATGTGAAAAATCCATTGTTTTTAGTGCGCATTTCAGGCCCGTGCACAGAATTTTGATGATGGGGGGTGGGGGGGGGTTAAATCCTCTTTACATATTTATTTTATAAATAACAATACATTTTTCACTAATATTCATACTATTAATTATTTTCATCATTTTGATTTATATATTAATAATTTACATAAATGAATTGCCGTATTAAAAATTAATAAAAATTACATATACTCGTAATTCAAAATTTTGCATAAAATATTAATGAAGTACCTAAAAATATGAAACATATTTTTCCTTTTTTCTTTTCAAGGTAAGATTACCCTAAAAAATCGTTAATATTTATTTTAAATTTTTGATTTTTTCAGATTTTTTTGTATTTATAATAACTATTTCAGTTCTCATGGGGATGGGGTTCAACCCCCCCCCCCCCCGATGATACGGCCATGGCGCATCTAATAGATAAGGTAGGGGAAAGAACTTGTATATCGAACATTACACACTTGCCCATGATTTTTCATTTTCCACGTTTTTTCACACTTTTGGTTATTCTGCAAATTTCTGACGCTAAACGTGGAAAATTATCAAATGTCCTTTAAGTTTTGCGCTTCTAGGGATTTTGATGACTTAGTTTACTTTTTGCTTATATATATATACATGTATACACATTTATATATATTGATACGGATTCGATAATTACAGCGCCATCCAGCGATGATGTTGAGCTAGAAATTATTCTCCGATTAAAATCATTTAACTTTCGACCTTTTGGCATCATTGCGTGTACTGTTTGTAATCGGCAGAGAATACTACGGTCCCGGAACGCTTACACGGCTGACAATGTGAATTCCGTTTTTCTAACGGAATTTCGGCACATGGGAAGTCGAGGTCTGTGTAAGTGTTTTCGGAGTGTGTGCAGTCTGTAACAACAGAGTAGCGTCTACCCGCGGCGTGTATGCATCGGCCGTTATTGCCGACAGCGTGAGCCGCGAGGGAAGTATAATCAGGCATTGTGGCGTGTGTGTGTGTGTGTGTGTGTGACCATTTGATCGGTTAATATGCCAATAGCCTATACTTTACTGTTCGTTTAGTTCAATAGAAATTTCCATTAATCATTTTAAACAATTTAAAAAAGTAGCAAAGTATAACGTCTTCCAAGATTAGTATAATGTAAAATAAATGTACAAAAGCAATTAAAAAGAGAGTAACAAATCTAGCAATTAGAAATATATTCTTTAAAATTTATTCTAGAAAACACCGTAAAACGAAAAATTTTATTTTCGGTTGCATTTATAGCGTAAACTACAGTTACTAAATAGATCTCTCTTTCACCACTTGTTACCTTATTTTACCGCTTGATGCTTCTGTTAACATTGGTCTTGGCTTCTGAACTGTTATTACTACCAGTTCCATCGAAATTGAAAATTTTAGAACAATCCGACACTACTATGGTTTCGTTTATAATATGTTTTTTCTAATTCATTAGAAAGTCATGTCGTGCGAATCTTTTCATGAAATTTTCTAGCCGGTCCCTCGGAGTCATTTTATTCTGTGGTGTCCATGTATTTGATATAAGAATTGATTGCGGTCAACTTCATAGACTCTTTTACTTAATACACGCACCATTAAATCGGGTCATTAAATAGTTCCACAAAATTTTCTTCTATTCTTGAACAAACATTCACTTACTTTTATACTTCGAGATTATATAAATTATTTTATCACCACTTTTTTGTTTGTTTGCATATCTAAAAAGGGTAGAGTATTTTACTCTAGTTTCCTCTGTGGCCTGTCGAACTGTAACCCAAGGTTTACATCTCCCCTTGCATGGACTCTTCACGGAGAGTTCCAATCGACGTTTTTCTTTGCCAGCTTCTTACCATTGTGTTACACACAGATAAGACCTGTCTTAACCGGTCTGGTCGAGACCGAAACCTGGTCGGTCCTACGTTTGGCCGGTTAATACGAGTTTTTCGTGAAAAATTGATTTTCCGTCAAAACAAAACAACAGATTTCATCAGGTATCGTGAATAAATAAGCAAGTATGTAAGATGTTATTGCAACTCATTCTATTGTACTACTTATGTCCCTATATAAAATAATACAAAAAAATTGAGCATATGAAATGAACTTAGACTACATAAACTTTTTGAAAACTTAAAACCTATACTACCTAAATATCATACTTAGGTATGAGTAAACGTACATTGTTGTTTGAAAAAATCAGTTGTTTTTTTCTGTTTTTTCCTTTTTCTCCATATTTTCAAATTAGTATAACTTACCGAAATACAAATAAAAGCCCTGAAACGGGCTATTTCAAAAACTGTGGTATTTGTTACATCAATAAGAAGATTGAAAAATAAAAAAGGAACAATTAAATAGCAATAATGACATTTGAAATTAAAAATAATTCAGTCATCGATAATAGCTAAAATCTATCTGACGTACAATTTGATGCCATTTGCGGTCGAATAACGGTCACCGCGGTTATTTCGGCTTCCCAGTCTATAGCTCTCAGTGATTTCGTTTATCGCGTCTTCCCAAACTACTGTATTCCAGCCCCCCCCCATTAAGATGACATTATCTTTAGTCCGCGTTTGTTCCAAAAGATTTTCTAGTTCTGTATATGCATCCTTTATTTATATTTCATTACAACTAGGGACGTTGACATGTAGGCTAGAATAATTACCAAGTCTGCTAGGACGGTTGAAAAACGGACTAACATAAATCTATTCTTTACTGCTGTTATCACCTTAATCAATAATTGTGCTCATCTTTTCTTCATTATTACTGCTACTGTACAGCTGCTGGGGCTATTACGACACTATGGCAATCGGAAAGTTAAATGGTTTGAAATAAGTTAGTTGTATAAAGAAACCGAATAGTGTCTGCAATGTTCAAAGGCGAGTTGGCCAAAGACGACTGCAAAGACGCTATGCGGAGCTTAGCGCGCTGGAGCGCGAAGGAGGGGCACTCCAGAAGCAGATGTTTTACTGTAGGAGCGGGGGGAAGGGAGCAAAAGGAGCATTCGAAAGGGGGCTCGCAATTAAGTAAGAGATGATCATGAGTCAGCGAAATATATCCAATGCGGAGTCTTGCCATAGCCACAAAGTGGGTTCTGGGGAGGTCAGAAGGAGGGAACCAAGGGTCAATTCCGTGTTTTATCTCTCTTAGAAAGCAAGATTGTCTAGTGAGCCAATCTTGCTTCCATTGGGATTGCACAAGAATTTTTATGGATTTTACTATGTCGGCGGGAAGAGGAGGGGAACAGGGCATGGTTGCTTGCAAACTACATATTTTGTAATCTCCGCTGACGAATTCTCCTTCTTCCTGCCATCGTGTTTCGTACATTCCCAACATATCCAATTTATACTTTCCCATTTCTCGTTTTATCATTTTCAATTTTCGAATTTGCAACAAGGTACGTACTATACGATCCCATATTTATGCAGGGGTTTGGCTTGTTGACTACCTGGGAAGCCCCGTTTCTTTCTTTGCCGGGCATAGTAACAGGATCTACATCGCATTTACCGAAGGGTATATGGGATTTAATTTACTTTACTTGCTAGTTCGAAAGCTATATATGCTTACAAGCAAATCGGGATCGTACTTTTTTCATCAAATTATGCGTGTACAATTGTAAAAACGCTATCGCATTGATTTAGAAGTAACTCATCCTTCTAACACACCTGTTAATGCTTGCTCAGTGATATAATACATAAAGTGTAAGTCAAATTTCATGAGTACCGTGGATTGAGGAACTAAGCTTTTTCCATAATGTACTTAAAGGCCCTATAATAGGGATTATTAGGGGGTCAGTTCCCCTCTACTTAGGATCTACCTTTACTTTCAACTAGACGACTTTTTGCCGAAGTAACTAATATTCGATTTCAAATTAGGTTTACACAATTAGCAACAGATACTTGTGTTCGGAATAAGGCAATGCTAGATGTAACTATAATATTTTACCGCGAAAATAACTAAATAACGATATTCTAGCATTCATCCACGAATACTTACCCACCAAATACGTCATATATAAAAACGGATTAATTGTGTGTCTTAAATTCGATTTGAAACATTTCGTATTTTGCGTAGGAAATTTTCATTTAGAATATTGTTCCTTTTTCCATTGCCTGGAAGTGGACGTTTCGGTTTTAAGTATTTCAAAATAAATCGCATTACGAACAGTTAATTTTCTCCGGAATATATTCGTACCGTAATAAATTTAAATCATCTGTATCGCCGGATTACTGCCGGTAAGAAGAATTCAGCACGAAAATGGTTATTGAAAAATTAGATAGTCCTTTTCAGAAGCGAACGTTGGTGGAATGTAGTCCATCGGCCGAACCTAGACAAGGCGACGAAAGCCGAAATGGATCTCATCGGTCAGCAATCAGTAGCCTAACGGAGAAAATCAGTCAAGACGGAAGCACGGCAAAAGTTCGGTCCCAGAGTCAAAGTTTGGCAAGTTATCGTTCGGCTACTATTCTCGGTGATCGTTCGCAGTCCAGCAAAGCTTACCTACACAAGTGTCCGTTAGACGAAAAAGATAAGGGAGTAAAGAAGAAAAAGTTGAAGTGCAACGGAGTAGAATTAAAGAGCAGTAAGAAGGACGAGGAGGCTAATAAACTGGACAGTAACGACCAGCTACCTGCGGCCGCTTTGATAAGTTCGTTATGGTGGCTTGTTTGTCTGATCCTATTTATTCTACTTGCCGGCTGTTACCTCGGCCGCAGAAACTACAAAGAGGATCGCTGCGAGCATTTTGATTACAATGAGAAGGAGAGTGATCATGTGGAATAATAATAGTCTCTCCGTTAAACTGCATTTGAAGTTTCTTTGCGACAGATGAAAATCAACACGGGACCGGACCAGTTGCGCGCCTTTTTAGTGTCGAGTTTTTAAAGTTCATTTGAAATGTTTTAGTTTTTAAAGTTCATTTGAATTGTTTCTTTGGAATTCATTTGAAGTATTTCAAACGCGCCGTGTAGATTCAGTGTGGGGAAATCCCACACACAACAGCGAATTGAAATTATTTTAGTAATTTTTCAAAAACTTTCGCGCTACTAACGCCCACCGCGCGTATATTTCAAGCGAACTTAATCATATCAATACTTTTTACTCTTTAAATTCATTGATAAAATCATAATATGTTTTTTTACAGCCTATTTTTCTTCTGATCTTTACCATTTTAAATTTATGTACACACATACATACATGCGTATATATCTGGATAAATATAAAAATGAATGCTTGTATGTCCTGTATGCATTCCTGTACCGCTGGACGGATCATGCTAAAATTTTCAGACTGCATTCGTGCTGTCCTAATGAAGGTTTTACGGTGCGGCTGAGTTTTCCACCCCTTTTCCTTCGAGATATATAAATTTTTAAGTAGCTGAGTTGCCACAAGCCGTACCGATTTTAATAAAGTGTTTTTGTGACGGAGCAGGTGAATGATTGGGTGAAGTAAATGTTTCCTTCCTTAAAGGGGTAATTATGGGAGATCAACGTGTGTATAACTCGGTCCCTTTTGTTAGAGAGATGACGACAGACTCGTTACGGAAAGATCAATAATCTTCAGCTAAACGTGAAACGTGAAGACCACTTTTTGTTGGGTGGTGATACACATGTTTCTTCCTAAAGAGAAAAAGAATCTTTACATAAATATAATTTCAGATAAAACAAATTTTTTTTTATTAATTCCCAAGTACAGATTTAAACGGGTATTATACGGCCGAAGCCGTGAGTAGAAAATAGTATATACACACATATATATATATATATACACATATTAATTACAACGTAATTCTTAGGCTACCCCCATTCGAAAAAATGTACCAATTTTATGTAACGCAGAATGTCCCAATTTTATGTAACGTTTGTTATATTTTATAGGATTTTTGTTATTGTTATTTAAAAAATGTCATAATTTTATGTAACGAAAAATGTAATGAAACAATATCTTAATTTTATGTAATGAAAGTTAAATGTTAGGATAGGATTTTTGTGATTATGTTTTGTTTTTCTTTTTGTGTTGATGCCAGTAAGAATTACGTTTTAATTTTGATCTATTTATACAAAGTATAGAAGAGAAAGAGACATAAATAAAATCAAGAGGAGTCAAGGGGCACAGCCCCTTGCGAGGCCAAATGACCGAGTTTATATATATATATATCGTATATTATAATATGAGCAAAAATTTTTACATACATACATATATACAAGGGTGAGCAAAAGTCAGGGTGCAATCGCACATGTGCAGTTTTTGATAGTGCACCCTGACTTTTGCTCACCTCTGTATATTGTTATAAATTCCGTTTATTCATGAATTCTGCAAAATTCTCCAGCAGTCAGTATTCGACAATTCCGTTTATTCAGACCCCTCGTTACGGGCTCTCGTCCTTCAGTTCGGGGCCAATGTTATGATTTTCTTCTACTCAGGTCCCCTGTTTCCGGGAAGCTAATGAAACGGTTTCTCGAATTTTGTCCCGACTTCAGTAAAGTGTTACGAATTCTTTCAATTCGGGTGCCTCTATTCTGGGAGCCAATGTAATGAATCCTCCCTGGATAACTCCTATTGAGTCTCTGATCGCGGCGTCCTTTGAGATGCTTCTGGTTCTCTTTTAATCGCTGACTGAATAACTAGACGCATATTAAAATAATTCCGGTATAAACAACAAAATGCGGACAGCAAAACGGAAAAAACAAAAAACGACTAACAGCGACATTGTCGTTCGAACGATTCTGACTAGCGTTTATCTTTTGACTAAGAATAGTTCTTAATCGGCGATAAGAGCGTCTATTGTTTCGCCGAATTATTCTCCGATAACAGACAGATCGTTAAATAATTCTGCTACTCAGCGTGTTACCCCACGCGACACACGGTGTACGTTGCGTGCTTGGTACCTGAACCACCCCAGCTAATACATAGGTCTGCAAGCCGAACTAGACGCATCCTTTCGGAATTAATATACACACTCGGACACAACTACATCCATCATCTCCGAATATCGGTAATTTACCCGATTCTATTACACGACTCGAACGCGAACACACACGTGCGCACTAACACAAGCAGTGTAACGAATTTAACGAGCCTGATAAAATCCGATTCCGATATTCGGCACGTGTATACTAATTCCTTCTATAAATTAACCGAAAGATAGCGCTGCATAAATATAAAACAAATAATTTTGAATGTTGCGCCAGTTCGTATCAACATATATATATATGTATATATCGTCGCGATAGCCATGGAGGTCCTGAGTTCTATTCTAGGTGATGGCAAAAATTACTACAAATAATTAAAATAATCGTTAATAGTCAGTCACGTGGAAGGCAATGGCAAATCCACCACTTATACTACGCCATATGCGAGTTGGTTAGTGTACAAAAGGTAGACACCCACATTGGATTACATTTGTACATCGATAAAAATTTGCAATCAGTTCCAAGTGTAGCCTTACGCGTACGCTCATACTGCATATTTGACATAAACACTACATTTATACAAGTAATGGTGCGATTTAGGACGATTCGTGTATATATATGTGTATATATATATATATATATATATATATGTGTGTGTAATTGAATTCTTAAGAACGGCTGTAACGATTTTGATGAAATTCGTGTATTGGGAGTTTCTGGGAGCTAGAGATCGATTAGTCAAGTTGTTTCGGAAAATTCTATGAAACGTACAGTCTGAGGCTAATGTTTATTTCGTTGATCATTGAATGTTTGCGGTTTATTAAAAGTAGGCAAAACGATAATTTACCGTGATAAACAATAATGTGTTTATTCGCGTTATTAATTTAAAATAAATGAAGGCACACAGTTATATTTACGTTTTACACAATTATAAGCCGTCGTTAATATTCGGGTGATGATTTGTAATAATATTTACACGGGGATAAGTTCATTGTGCGGTATTAGTGCTTTTAGAACGAATTTGTAGGCATAGACTCGAGGAAACTTCGGTCACCGGGTATCTTATTAAATTAGCAATTCCTGTACATACATATGTATTTTCAGGAAAAAAATGTAAAATATAATAAAAATACACCTATGTTGCTGCGCTAATTTGTAATAATATTTCTGGCTTAGATTTTTTTTGTATTTCGATTCGGTCTGATATACTTCATCGCATTTGCATTCTAATTGTGCTCCGATTCGAAATCGGCATCTTATTAGAGTCTGCAATTATCAGGTATACTAGATATTCACATAGGCGCGCGTGTGGGATGGGGCGTTTAATGGAAATAAAAAACAACTACAAGATACTGATTAAATCGAAAATTTAATTTTACCTAACGGGTTCTGAGAGTCGATTGATAATAATAAAAAAATGATTACAATTAATTTTTCTAAATACCATCTTTAGGTCTATACCGACGTCATTTAATACGGTTTCAAATAAGGACACCATCTGATGGGAATGTTACTCGTTACTCGAATAGCTCAATTTTAAGAATGGTGCGGTCCTTCCGCACTTGCTGGTGTATTTCTGCGAGCCAATGACGCGAGTGTTTGAGAAATCTGTTAAATGACAGATCATCAGAAATTTGAAGTTTCAAAATGACTTTCTTTCATCCGGAGATAAAAAAAAAAAAGCTATACAACAGCACTCGCTGAAATTGTTAAAATCGTCATACGTTTTTTTAGTGTGTTAGAGGTATTTTAAATGTGGCAAAGTAGTGTTGATGCGAAAAATTTAAACCGCCATTAGTCAAAAAATTTTCGGTACAAAATGAGAACTGAAATGAAGAGAATGTGCTAAAAAATAACTGGAAAATAACGAAAAATAATCCATATATATCGATGCGGCTTGCGCGCTAATCAGAATAAAATGCAAAAAAAAATTTACTACAACAACCGGTAAAACGCCTAATTAAATTATAAGCACGACGATGGCTCGGAAACTGAACAGAGCGGCGTTGCGTAATGAAATTATCGCGGTACAGCGACCGGATTAAGAGACAACCGGAGAAACGGATCTGTAATATTCGCCGCTATTCCTACGGGAAACGTATCGAAATCGATATCGTGTAACCGCAGAGCTGGCCGGAACAGAAACGCATGTCCGGCCGGATACCATCCTAGTCTCTAACACGAGCTAGTTATGTAGAATAAGTCATAGAGATACATTAACGGCGAACACGTCGAAATGACGCCCCCACCGTCAGGGGAATTCTCGGCAACGTCTTGTCCGAGTCGACCATCGGACTGACCACGAACGAATTAATAAGTAATTTCAAATACTATCCGGAATACAGCGAAAAAAAAACAATTTTCTCCGTCCAATAAATCGGAAGGTCGCGTCACAAACACTGTTCTGTAACGTCACCAAAAAAAAAAAACGTAACAGTGCTAAGCGTTTACGGTTTTTTACCGATTTCCAAAAAGAAGGGGGTTACATATATTTTCGTCTAATATGTTCCTTTTTTAACCGACTTCAAAAAAGGAGGAGGTATTCAATTCGACTGTTTTTTTTTGTTTTTTTTTATGTGTGTTACCACAGAACTTTCTTCTAGATGAACCGATTTTGATGATTCTTCTTTTATTTGAAAGGTGGTGTTTGTCATGTGGTCCCATTTAAATTTGATCAAGGTCCGACCGGTAGTTTTTGAGTTATCCTTAATAGTAATGCGGGAGATTGAAGCTTTTTGGATGCTTTTCATTCATGATTGTTTTCACCGTCGAATTAGATTTTTGACTTAAAATACTATAAATTTTTCCAAATTACCATGGAAATGTAGCTTTTGGTGTTTTTACCGTAGAAATAAATGTTTTAATTTAATTGAATAAAAATGCACTAAAAAGTAAAAAATAATTACTCCCGATAAAATATATATATCAGAGTGATATAACACTTAAGTGGTGATATCGTAATTCTTATACAACATTAATTTTTTGGAGTTGGCATCAAATTCATATTAAACGAATAATTAAAAACTGCATTAAATGTTGATTAAATTGTTCCTAACATGAATTTAATTCCAACTCTAATAAGTATTAATGTTGTATAAGAATTACGATATCACCTTAAGTTATATCACTATGATATATATATTTTATCGGGAGTAATTATTTTTTACTTTTTAGTGCATTTTTAAATTTTTATAATAAACCTTGAAGTCGGGATTTATTTTTTGTAAAAAAGCATTTTATTTTTTTTAAACTTATAAATATATTCGTGTGGACCGATTTCACTTTGTCCACTAGAAAGTATATATCATTCAGCGGTGTCACCGTACGGGAGAATCGGTGAACATAAATTGAGTATTCGTTAAAGAACGTGAAAAAAAAAATGCATAGTGACTTTAGATAATTTCATATTAATATCACGGAGACGACTGACTTAAAATACTAGCAAATTGTGAAATTACCATGGAAATGCAGCTTAAAATAAAGAAATCTTTATTTTTTCTTTTTTTTCTCTCTTTTTTTGTTAACTGGAACAAAAAATTTATTAAATTCAATTTTAATTTTACAATATTTCATTTTAAATTAAATTTTTTCTTTCGATAATTTTATATTATTTAAATATTTTTAATAAAAGCTGTATAGAAATGAACAAAACATTTAGTATTAATTAAAAGCATATTAATTACAAGTCTCATTGAAAAATGTATAAAAATACGGAGTGTAATCTGACAGAAAATTTAATTTTTGTCAAAAAAATAAGTACAACGCTGAAAATTAAAAAAAAAAAAAATGTTATTTTTTTCGTTACTTCAAGATTTGTTATAAAAATTTAATAAAAACACACTAAAAATTAAAAAATAATTACTCGCGTTAAGAAAATATATACCAGAGCGATATATTTATTTCTTACGATGATATTTTCGTAATTCTTATATAACACGCTGATACATTAATTAGAGTAGGCATCAAATTCATATTACACAGTATTTAGGAACAATTTAGTGAATATGTAATGCAGTTTTTAATTATTATTGTAATATAAATTTGGTGCCTACTCTAATTAAGGTATCAGTGTTGTATAAGAATTACGGCAATACCAACACTTAAGGGTATATATCATTCTGAAATAAATTAATAATTTTTCCTTAAAGAATGACGTAATAGATTGAAGTAGAAACATATTATCGGAGCTATTTAAAGCATTTTCTTAATTTTAATAATACGATAGAAGCTAAAAGAGAAATTATCAGAGTCAATAAACCGTGATATTTCACACCACCCCGCGTGTTTTATTGAATTGTTCATTTTTTGAATGTGCTCTGACTGGAAATTTATATCACTAAAATATTTTACAACAAGTGTCAGGCATGATGTTTCATGCGCTTAAGGTTGTTATTGCGTATGTTAAGTTAAACATAGCTATAATTTACATTTACATAGTACTAAAGTCAAAACAAAGAAATCAGATTTTTCGCGCTACAAAGAGGAAGAGTTACGTCATTTTTCATGTTTTTCTGAACTTTTCGCCAACTTTGAAAGTTTCGTTTAGGAAATGAAATACAATTTTGTTTCCGACAAAAAGCAATCTTTCCACCAACGTAACACATGCCCGGAAAAAAACATATTTTTTTCCAAAATTTCAAGCCCCGAGTGTCGAAATACGAAATAGAAAAAGCTACGCGGATACGCACATTTTTAATCTTGTTTAAAATTTTTAATTGTAATACTGACGGGGATCCGAATCGCTCCCAGGTATATCTAGCCTGAAATAATTGGTTATACCACAGAAATCTTGGAAAGTAAAGGCGGATAATCCAAAAATGAGAAAGTAACTGGCCCCAGTATTCTCCTTAGATCCGTTAGGCTTAATACACTGTGGACCTTAACTTCACAATCCATGATACCTTATCAATGATATCTTGCTTTACTTTACTTACTGACGGCGCTGGACGCGTCATTTTTTAAACTTTTTTGAACATTCCAACAACTTCGAAAGTTAAATTTCGTTAAAGAAATTAAATTTGATTTCGTACCTGACAAATAGAGTGTGATCTTTCCATTTCGTTTTTGCATTTTGACTTTCACTGTTATAGCTGGTGATGAGTTATGAATTTTTAAGGCTGATTTTTGAGGTCGTTTTAAATGCCATATTATATATTGTTGACGGTTTTTTGAGTTCTCCAGCGTCCAGGGTAATCAGCTTGAAGTTAAAGATACGGGGTTTAAAAGAGAATTTTAATTAGAATTTATGGACCAATTTTGAAGTTTATAAGTAAAACCATTTTCATGAGCTTTGCATATTTTAACCGATAATATTTTTGTCGTTTCTGAACTACCTTATTTGGATTCCTCATATGTGTACGGAATCCTAAAAACGTCAACAAATTTCGAAAACAACGGGTCGGCATTTTTTGTAAAATTCTCCGTCTTATATCGATTAACTTTTTTTCTTCTCTCTCGATTTCAAGTTTGTGGCCTAAATGTTCCGTTTTATATGTTATAAACATTAAAAAATAAATAAAAGTTCTAAAAAAACCACAAACAAATATCGGAGACGTAAATATCGATTTATTACAGCACATCCGAAACCGGCCGGTGTTTTTACAAATTTTATTTATTTATTTATAATTAAAAGAAATTTTGTGAACAATGCTCTTGTTTGAAAACTTTAAGCGCACACTTAGTAAGTCTTTTAATTTCATCGTTATTTTATTTCACAAAAGTTTACCATATGGAAGCTTTTTTTCAACTTTTAACATTTGTATTATACGCGAAAAGATCATTCAATTAAAGCACTCGGTTATCGGATAAGGAAAATTAGGTCACTTTTTAAAAAATTCGAAACAGACGAAGAGGCCGAAAAGATGTTTACACTAACATCCAAAGCAACATGTGTCTACTATAATATGTCGCTATCACGCTATCGGTGAAAGCATACTTCTGAATTAGTGCGCCGATACAATGAAGACATTCGTAATTAATTAAGAAGTGATAATTAGAAATGATCGCACAACTCGTGAAAATAGCGAATGCGTGCCTCTTTCGATTAAGCGCGATACAGATTTCGGCGAAAAATGAGCGGAAACGAGGCAAAATAGTCAGCTACCGGTTTGTCGGCATCGCTTTAGTATGAAGATAAGATGACAATAGGAAGCGAATTGTGCGGTTTTGAAATTGGCTGCGGTCAATAAATTGCGAATGAAACATTATCAAGTTGAAAGTTTGAGCTTGACACAGTTTCCAGTCAAAGTTGAACTTGCGAAAGTGCTTTGAGCGAGAAATCTTTGCTCAGAAGTATATCTGACATTGCCTGGAACGGATATATAGCGGAAATGTTTCTATCGTGCAAAAGTTATTTTATCCGGCAGAGAAAACCATCTGAAATTATATGCGATTATCCGGATGAAGAATAAAGAATGGCGTGCAGTAAAGAAAATCGGATGAGCGAAATGGGGCAAAGCATAAAATTACTATTAACCGTGCAGATTCGAACGCAGCCAATATGGTTAGTGCGGTTAAGGAGCAGCGAGGAAGCCTCTGAAAAGTTTCCACTTCAAACTCAGCCGGCGTACACACGCGGTGAAAGTTCAAATGAAAGCTGGTAACGCAGTATGTTCCACGCCCTGCCGGAAGCTAATATTCGGCCTTTGTCAGGTGCGGTCAAAGGTGGTGCCCTGCGATTGTCTAATAATTACTATGGTGTAGTTTTCCTCCGGACTTTAGACTCGGGTTTTCGAGAAAGTAGAATGCAGTTAATAGCGAGATGGTGCAATGCGCCATTAACTCATTATCGACAGAATCACGCTTCCGAATTAGCCGCTGTTGACGATAATTAGCCCGTTAACTGAATGTAATACCTGCGCTGCCGTATATCGCGACCAGCCTGTTATTTATTTATTTTTCATTTACATCCGGTTGCGGACACCATCGCTAATTATGGAGTCTTTATCGATTTTCGGAGATTAGAACAAATCGGATATTAATATATATATATATATACGTAAACAGCATTTATTCTATAAATCATAATGACCGGTCTTAGGGTGCTCAATAAAATAGACTGCACCTAGGAAACTATATACGTATAGAGATGAACACGGAGATCGACTACAAACACACATGCAACGAGAGCCGCGAATAGTTATCTCATAAACAATTCGAAATTCTTCGGCATATCTTATGCTACGTACATTTGAAAATAGTCAACGAAATGAAGAAATACGGAGATAACGGAAAAATCGAAGACGACTCTGTTGGTCCCATACAGAAAACCGAGTATAATAAATGTTTCGAGAATTGGATCAACGCTGCCATAATTGCAGTCAATGAAGGGTACTTTGAAAGGAACGACAAAATCAATTTTGTTAAATAAACTTGGATCTTTAATTTCCTGAAACTTTTTGATCCAGGTAGTATGTATGTATAAGCGCCTGATCTTACGATATTTTAATTCGTCACTTGCCCGAATCCGCTCATCGTTGCTTTTTTTTTTCTTCAAATTACTCAGAAATTGTGTAATTTCGTAACGTTTTCGATTTAATTTTATTTCTCAGATTTCTCCTGTTTTTTTTTAGTTAAGTTATAATTCTGTTCTCATTTTTTTAATCACTGTAATAATTTCTTTCCAATATTTTACTCGCTTTTTCTACGTTCTAAATTTAGATTACGGAAAAGCGCGAGCCTTGAGACAAGGGAGATATATGTACGGAGAGAGGAAAAAAGAGATAAAGGAAAAAATGCAAGGATTAGGAAGACGTAGAGACAAGTTTTTTGGGAGCACAAAAGAAACGTTCTCCGGCGAACCCAGATCAACACGGTTCCGTGCTATGTAAGAGAAGTATGTGAGTATTTCCACGGAGCAAAAAAGAGCTGTAAGAAATGAAAAAGAAGAACATCAAAGGTTTTAAGATTACTATGTGGCGCAGCAGGTGAATGTAATCGGCTAAATGTGTAGGTACACATATATATATATATATATATATATATATATATATAGGTATATCATAAAATCGACAAATATTATTGAAAAGGTCTGTTAGGTACTTCTTTGAGTTATCATCTTAAATTTGTTCTAGTAAAGTTCTCACTATAGCCTTCCCGGTCTCACTTTTACTAGTCTTCTCCGTGACCAAGGTGTGCTCAATAAATCTTGCCTTTTCATTACGCTTTTCCGATCTCATTTCAAAACCTTCCATTATTATTCGAGACAAAAGTGCTATTCACGCGAACACTATCATCAGGCGAATTTACTTAAAGCAGACAAAGAAGCTTATTGTAAAGCTACATTCACTTCAACAGACAATATGCAATCTATGCACGTTGCTAAAAGCAATGTGCAACCGATCGTTTGTTTGCATCGAAAATGCAAATATATATTACAACACAGCAGTGATTCGTGTCGGCCTAACATGCAGAAATGAAGATTATTCAGATTATTTGCCATTTTTAAATAATTCCTTATTTTGTTCATGATTTTCTTGCAATTCTGTGGTTCCGCGGAAACACTTCTATGCATCGTGCCTGATAACAGGTCACGGAAAAACTCAATAAAAGCCGGGCCCCGCGCATCGTGTTCTGATCCGAATCAGCTGCGGTACATTTAAAATTTCAACGTTTTCCTGAGATAGTGTTCGAATTTAAATAAGGACGTAGGAAACAGCGTCGTCGTCTTTCGCGGTTCACCGACAAAAAAAAAAAAAGAAAGTTGTTATATCAGCGGGAACAGAGAAAAAGCTCGCTTTTCGCAATCTTTTTTATTAGATGAAATCTGTCGACTATTCAGCTTTTTCCGTTTTCTTTTCGTCGGCCGGGTTTTTTGTTTGGTCTGTTTTCGTAAAGATTGAAGAGGTTACAGAAGTGGAAAAGGAAGCAGTAAGATTCGGAGTGGATGATGTGAAGAGGATTACGAGGAATTGGAGCTAAGCTAGGCTGTTAACAATAAAAGGAAACCGTCTCGAGGGTATTTATCGATGCAGTTCAATTCGGCAAAGAGGTCCAATTTTCGCTATCGACAGACGAACTAGATTTTTAGCTACCGTCAAACGCATCATGCCGTGAATTATACATGAGCTCGAACGCCGAGCCGAATTCGGAAATTTCATTTTGTTCCTCTTATCTCGCGTCGTCGTCGCATTCTTACGTCCAAATGCTCACCGGCACGTTCAAACTATTATTTTCTGCCGGGCCTACTTCTTATTGAATTAATATTTTTTTACATATTTTTACCTCCTACCGTACTGCTCCATGAAAATAATATTCCTCCTACCAGAAACCAATACACTGCCATATGTTCGCTGGCTAGCTTCTTAAAGGTAACCGAAACGTCTTTATAAATACCTCGCCTGATTTTCGTCTTTCGTGCTGTAAGTTTTCTTCAAAAATAAACTAACTCTCCTTTGCCTATTAAGAATGTGTGTATTGCTAAAGCAAAAATTAGCGAAAAAGACTAATCGAATCTAGCCGCAAAAAAAAAAAAAAAAAAACGAAAGAGAACAAGAAAACATCTCTAAGATTTTAAACAAATTGTTTACCTTCGAACGCTTTTTTTGTTAAATCTTTTCTTTTTAACGTTTTTTAAATTTCGATTTTTTCGGGAGTGTGCGATTCTTTTTGTTTTTTTGTTTTTTTTTGTAACTGCACAACTCGAGCTATTCGGTGTAATTCAATTTCCATAAAGTTGTGAATTCCTTCGCGTGCGAATCAAATGTGAACGATTTAACTGAGCCAACGAATGAATAAATCAATCAGTAGTGCTACAAATGAACGATACCCTCCAATCGTGTTCCGGATAATTTTTTTTTTTTTGTTTTTAGGCGCGTCAGTTGTGGACATTAACTCCAGGGGGCGCAATGATAATATTGCGCGCTTTTCAATAATAGCATTCGAATGAAACAGCATTAGCTAATCTACATTACGATAGCTTACAACTCTTGCTGGGTTCCTAGCCGTACGAAGATAGAGGATAATGAAGTTGCAAGTTCCTGGGCTCAGATTGCTGCTTCGCTTCTATTATACTAAAATTTCTGCTTCTATTCACCATGTAAAAAAAGTTTCATACTAGATTCCGATCAGATGATTTTTTTTTTTTTTTTTAACCCCAATTCCAAAATTATGAACGGGGAAATATATTATAATATGCGTGTTCAAAGTACAGGAAACTAGTGTACCTAAAAAGGAATCATGGGTGCAAATGAATGTGTAGCTTAAACAAAACTAAATAAAGGTGGTACTTAGTTCATTGCAAGGGGACGAGATGAAAAACATAGTGTCCCGTCACCGATCAAGTTGTATGTGAAGTAGACTGTAGCAACAGCGAAGAAAGGATAAAAAAAGACAAGTTTATAAAAGTAGAAACATATAAATACTGTTCTATACGAATATGTTCTTAAATATAACTCTTAATATAGTATATAGAGTAAATTAAGTATGCCGAAAAGACCATGGCGTCCAAGCATACCAACATCATCGGGTTAACGGTAGAATTAATTTTTTGGAAAGGCTAAAAAAAATTTAAGGAGCATAGCTCTTGATCGCATGGTTACTCTGATCAAGAGTAGAGGATGTATAGCCATATTATAAGATTTGGCGGGACATTCAAAGAAAAAAGTGTTTAACATCATCAGTAACATCCGATGGATGCACAGAGTACAACATGGAGCATCACAGCGAGCTTATAACTAAATAAATAAGATTGGAACTTGCTCATGCCCGGATAATACTTGTGAATTGGAAAAATTGATCTTCATAATATCTTTAATTTTTAGACGTAATGAAACATCTGACAGTAACTCGATCCTGCCAGTGGGCTTACAGTGTCCCACCGTCTTTGCCACTCGGAAATAATTAGTTCAGCAACTTCTTCTTCTTCTTCGACGTGTCGTACGCAGTGTTCTGCGCGTAGACGATCATATATTATGGCTTCTTGCCGCCTGCATCAGTTGTCCTATCGATGATTTTTTGGTCCACTGTCGGACATTTCTGGTCCATGATATTCTTCTTCGACCTCTTCCTCGTTTCCCTTCTATTTTTCCTTGAATGATCAACCGTAATAGTTCGTATTTTTGACCTCGTATAATATGACCAAAATACCTAGTTTTTCTTGCTTTTATTTCTTCAATTATTCTCCTTTCCGTTCTAGCTCTCTTTAGCACCTCTTCATTAGACATTTTCTGTACCCAAGATATCTTCAAGGCTCTTCTATATAACCACATTTCGCACGCTTCGAAATATTTGAGTGTTCTTACGGTATATGTCATTGCTTCGACCCCATACATTAGAATCGGATATATATAGCATTTTATGAAGTTCGGTCTTATGCGGAGACTTAGTGATTGGTCCGTTAACAATTTTTTAAACTTCTCAAACGTTGTTTTGGCTTGCCCACATTTTTTTTTAACTTCAGTATTTGGATCAAGCTTCTCTGTAATATAACATCCTAGATACTTAAATTGTTTAACTTCTTCGATGTTTTTCCCATTAATCTGAATAGTTGTGTTTCGATGTTGTTTGCGACTGACTACCATAAATTTTGTTTTGTTTCCATTTATCCCTAGTCCATATTTTTTACCTGCTTCATTAACTTCGTTAATAATATTTTGTAACTGTTCACAAGAGTCAGCCAGAAGAACGGTGTCGTCTGCATAGCGGATGTTATTTATGTACTTTCCATTTATCTGAATCCCAGCTCTGAGATTCCATAACGCTTGCTCAAAGATACTGTCTGCATATAGGTTAAACAGGAGCGGTGACAGTATACATCCTTGTCTGACTCCTCTATTTATACGGACGCTTTCTGACATTTTGTTTCCTACTAAAATCTTGGCGCTCTGTTCCCAATACAATTTCTGGATGATTCTCATATCATATTGATTTATTCCTTTGTTTTTTAAAATTCTTATTAAATGGTCGTGCTTGACTCTGTCAAAAGCCTTCTCGTAATCCAAGAAACATACAAATACATCTTTTTGTTGATCGTGGCATTTCTGTAGAGCTATATTTACTGCTACCAATGCTTCCCTAGTACCGTATCCTTGTCTGAAGCCGAACTGACATTCATCCATATCTCTTTCGCATATATTTCTTATTCTGGCGTGCACTATTCGTAGTAAAATTTTCAGAAGATGACTCATTAAGCTAATCATTCTATAGTTGTTGCAAGTATTAGAGTTTGTTGTCTTTGGTAATGTAATAAATGTTGATTCTAACCACTCTTGTGGTATCTCGCCAGTATTGTAGATTTTATTGTAGATTTCCGTTAATTTTTCAATATTCTCATCATTTAATAATTTAATTATATCTATTGGGATACCATCGGGACCTACTGCTTTTCTTACTTTTGCTTGTTGTATAGCATATTTTACTTCGGATTCTAGTATCTCTAAATGTTCTTCATCGTTCATCTTTTCAGTTGAATGCTCCGTCCTTATATCACTAAATATTTTTTCTATGTATTGTGTCCATACCTTTATTTTATCCTCGGTATCTGTAATTAATGTGCCTTCTTCTGTAAATAACTTTGCGGGTACTTTCTTTTTGTAGATACCGGTAATTTCTTTAACTTTTTTATGCAGATTAAAAGCATCGTGTTTTTTCTCCAGATCTTCCACTTCCTGACAGCGCTCAGACATCCATTTATTCTTTGCTGACCGTATTTTTCCTTTTATATTTCTCTGAATATCTCTGTATATTATTTTATTTCTTTTTTGTTTCCGTCGTTCTTCCATTAATTTTAGGATTTCATCAGTCATCCATGGATTTTTCTTCCTACCAGTGGTTCTTCCCATATTTTGATTACATATTGTAACCATTTGTTCTGTGATTTTCGTAATTCTTCCTTTTATTCCATCTGTTTTTGTTTCTTCATATGTTTTTGTGAATGTTTCGTTTATCTTCATACGCATTTTTTCTTTCGTTTTTTCATCTTGTAGCCTGGTTACATCTATTACCGGGTTATTATTTGTTCCTCTCTTCTTCATTTTTTTCCAGTGTAGTTCAAACCTTGCCACCACTGGGTTATGATCTGATCCTACATCTGCACCTGGGTACGCTGTTACTCTTTTAATTGCGTTCCTGTATCTTTCATTAATTATAATATAATCGATCTGGTTCCTTATTACCCTATTTTCAGTACTGCTCGGCGACTCCCATGTATATAATCTCCTTTTGGTCATTTTGTACCACGTATTGCTTACTACTAAATTGTGATGCTTGCAAAACTCAAATAATCGGTCTCCCCTTTCATTGGGATGTCCCAATCCGAACAATCCTACTCAATTTTGTCGTCTGCCTTCTCCTATTTTCGCATTAAAATCACCCATTATTATCAAAATTTCATTTGGTTTTGTGACTGTCTTAAGCTCTTCTATATGGTTGTATTGCTCCTCCGTCTCTTCATCATATTTCGGATCGGCAGTTCCTGTATAATATTCATGATGACGTTTCCGAATTTCATTCTAATTAGCATCAGTCTTTCTGAGAATGGTGTAAATCCTATTACGACGGGGATATATTGTTTACAGATAATCATTCCAACTCCATTTATGTGTTTCAAATTATTATTTCCGGAGTAGTAGAATTTTCCTTCTCTTGTATTTATTTCTCCATTTCCAGGCCAGTGATGTTCACTTATTCCAAGTATGCCAATTTCCATTCTTTTCATTTCTTCTAACACATTCTCTAATTTTCCCGGTTGATATAAACTTCGGATGTTCCATGTGGCGATTTGTATCTGTTGTTGCGTTTTCCTAGTATTATCCTTAGCAGGCGGTGGTATTCTTCGCACCCTGTTCCCCCCTTAAAGGGCCGCACCGGACTCAGGGCCATTTTCTTGTGATTTTCTGCCATACATGATAACCTGGGAAAATTACAGCGGTGGTTTCCCTCTTGCCTTCCGCCGGATTTTTCTGTAGGGGTTGTCTCCCTTAGCACGAGGGGACCCGGTTATAAGGCGCCGTGTGCTCGCCTACTCGCCCTGAGTTGATATTCATCAACTCGACTGAGGCACATAGTCACGGGCGAGCTTCTAGTAGTCTGCTAGATATATATGCAGAAAAAGCTTAACGGTATTTAAAAGCAGGCGTATTATCGTCATCTACACCTCCTTCCGTTTTCCTACCAGCGTATAATGTGAGTTCTGATTTAGCTTTTCTGATCAATTCTAAGCCCATCGAACAGAAAATTTCCACCCCGCACGACGTGAACGTACAGAACTCACGAGGTTGTTGTTTCGTATCTATGTCAATGGGACTAGCACTACAGACATAGAGTGACTACTTACTAGAGAAGGATGCTCTAGTTACAACAATCTGTGCCTCGCGAGGCAGACTCAGCAACGAGTTTCTTAAAAATTTTATTAGAAGTAGGCTGTTGAATTCTTAGAAAATTATTTTCCAGAAGCTTCAATTGTTTCATAGAATTTAGATCACCGACCAAACTGAGTTTACTAATCATCGCCTTACCCCAATCAGATAAAAATCCATTGGCCGGGCACCGCAAGTCACACAGGCTGCACATGTTGGAGAAGTTTTATAAAGCGAGGCAAGACGTAAAAGGAATTTCCTTTTTTGAAGGCTTGATGGGATTCTTTTATTAAAATAGACAGCGGCACCATACCCATACAAGGCTTGAATTAAACCTTCATAGAGTATGTGTACTTACCCAGCCTGAAATAATTGGGTACCAGAGAAGTCTGGGAAAGTAAAGGCGGCCGAGAGAAAGGAACTGGCCCCAGTATTCTCTTTAGATCCATTAGGCTTTGTACATTGTGAACCTTAACTTCACAATCCCAACGCCCTGTCGAGGGTATGGAACTCACATTACTTTACTTTATCGCCCTCTATAAGACAATCCTCAGACATCATTTGGTTGAATTCTGGCCAACTTATTAAAAAGAGCATCACACTTTGCAGTAATCATGTTGGAATGGAAAACGAAGGCGAGATTTTCACCTACAATCACACTCCTAAATACTTTAAGTTACAAGTATGGTTGATGTGTTGTCCAGAACACTAGCAGAAGGTCAGCTATCTGTCCAGCAAGTCCACGATCACCAAACACCAAGAAAAATTGCATTTCGGAGAAGAGAACTCCAGACCGAAGTCACCAACAACTTCCTCTAGAGTTATTTCGAAACGATTTCAATTTGTTTGAATCTGTAGTTTCGATGGACGTCAAAAACTAAACAAAGATCGTCGGCATCAGAAATTAAGACACACTTGTGTTATTAAAGGATTTAGATTCCGGTCAGATATTAGGCATCTCTTCTTTTTCTAATCAACTTTTTCCTTTTACCTATTTATCCTAACTTTCTTACCTGGCCTCTGCCATTTTCTCCTTCGTTTCGCCGATCCGCTATCGGCTCTACTATTTGTTCACGTCTTAATCATACTCTCCTTCCGTTTTCTAGTTTTCTTTTTGTACTTTCCCCTAATTATTCTTTCTGTGCTAACGACGAAGCCGTTTGCGATCCTGACTAAATCTTCTTTCAATGTCCATCACTCTTATCTCTTGCCACTTGAGCTCCCCAATACTTATTGTGCCTCTTACATCTTATTATTCCTCTCAACTCCATTGTTTCGATACTTAGTTCTTTTATTCCAGCAATACCTGACAGAATCTGTAATTGGATCTCCCTCACATTCTTTCTGGCGAGGATCCGCTGTAGACGTTCCTAAAAAAAAAAAGAATCTTAAAATTAACGAAAAAATGGAAACTTTTACAATTAGAATATTATTCATTTTGTATTCGATTTTTATTCGTTTTATATTCGTTTCATATTCATTTTGTCTTCTTATTCGATTTTTATTTATTATATATTTCGTTTACACTCATTTTGTTTTCAATTTTTATCTCTTTTCCATTCGCTTTTAATTCACTTTTTGTATTTATTTTTGATCCATTTCGTATTGGTTTTTCCATTCGTTTTTCATACTCGTGTTGTATTAATTTTTGTTTGATTTTGATTAACTTTAAATTTAATGTCTCCTTAATCTTTTATTCGTTTTGTATTTGTTTTTTTTTTAAAATTATGTAATGAAGCAGTACTGAAAAAAAAAAATTTCCCCGAATAAATAAGTTTTGATCGTATTGCGAATATAAAATAAATTTATAATGAAGTATATATGTATGTATCTGGTAAATAATTTCACGTGAACAGATACGCCAAAAAGATGCTGAAGTTTATAAAATTTTGAACGAGCCGTTTCAATAGCGCGGGCGTAAATGTTTTGATGTCGTTGCTACGAGCATACCATTTTTATCGGTTTTTAATTACGTAATTAGGCGTTAATTTAAAAAGCTGACGAAAATTTTTTAACTCAGATTTTATTTTTTTAATTTCCAATCTTGTCTTAAATTTCAATCGAACTCGGCTTAACTGTTTCGAATAAGAAAAAATGTACAAGTTCAGTTAATGTTTTTAGACGCATTCAAATTATTAATCTAGCGAAATGTTTGGTTAGATTGTCGTTTAAAAGTGTCAGTGTATACTGGTTGACAGCAGAGAATCGAGCTTATTCGGCGTGGCTGGAAATCGGCTGCCGGCGGCAAATTCGTTTCCACCAGCATAGATATGCAATATGCATGTGTGCGTATGTACGTGTGTATTCATGCAAGAAGGCTGATGGTGACAGAATAATACGACGAACATGTCACATTTTGATCTCGGGGTAATTTTACTTTTTACATGAGAGGAAAAAGTTGCTTGCACCGACAAAAGCCTGCTAGGAAAACACTGCCATCCTCGGGCTGCGAATAAGATATTTTGCGACAACTTTCAGCCCATTTTATTCATCTGTTTAACGCGACCTCTGCTAAATCCTCTTTCTTCGCTCCATGCTTTTGCTTATTTTACTACAGCTCATTCTGCATCACTCGTACGGATGTTCGCTAAATTTTACCTCCTTCTACATTACTCTGCCTTTTCGATGAGTAAAAATTATTAAATGCGCTCATTTTGTTTGTCTTCTTTTCTTATCTTCATTTTGCTTTCATTATTTTCCTGCAAAAACAAAACTTTGAAAACACATCCATATGTTTTTATTCGATCTTTTTTTTTTTTTCCATTTTTATCGATGGAATTAGCTCTTTTTCCGCCTTATTCGCTTTATTTTCTCGAAATTCTACGTGGCGGGTCTCTGTGGAATTTTAATGGTCCCGTGTCAGCCGACCTTCACAGGGATTCTGCTCAAAATATTCGTAAAATTCTGCTTTTTTTTTTTCAATACTTTTGAATATACTAGTTAAACAACTGAAAATACACCAGTGTTCAGTTTTATTCACGGAGAGAAATTTACATAACTTCTTCATTATATTAGCCTCAAAAACAAAGAATACTCTCTTTCTTTTTTTAGTATTTTTATTTCGCTTCCAACTTTTTTGCTGACTCGTTAGTATGAAATTTTAGAAATCCTTTTCATTTTTATATTTACCTAACTAAAAACGTTCACTTCTTTAAATATTTCCAGTCTATTTTTGTAAATACTGTAATAAATATGACAAAAACGGGATTGTTATATATATATATATATATATATATATGTATTTATAAACACGATGCTGCTCGCCTTGAAGATACTACCTGGATATGAATAGTCCTATAACACTTTTAAAATTTTTAATTTCAACGGCCTACGTCGTTCTTTAAAGAAAAAGAAAAATTAATTTACAAAAAATTGTAAACGTAACGTATTCCTTTCGTAAGGATTACCTTGTAAGCAGTTTTAGTTTTTGAGATATTTTAATCCAAATTTCACTTTTTTAATTCTCTATTCAAATCCTTTTTTGTTTTTTGTTTTTAATAAACATTTTTGAATGGTGTAGTCGTTTTCAAAAAATCTTAAAAAAAAAAAAAACAATTTTTCACACGCTCCTATAAATATTTCTGGCGCAGTACTGCTGATCTATAGCTATGAAAATTACAAAATAGGAAAATTTAGTTTATGAAGCGTATGCTTGACGAAATATATCGCTAGCGAAAATTTGTCGACTGGGTTCAAATGGAAAGCGGTACAGAAGCGATAATGCAACGAACCAGCGATTATCAAATTAGTTATTTAGAAAAGTTTGTTAATGTGAACAGAGGCATTCATTTTTAAATAGATTTCATTATATGATTGGAATTTTCCTTTAAGAAATGTAATTCAATTTTTGCCTATTATAAGACTAAGGCGCTGTGTATATTTCACTTTATAGTTTTAAATATTTTTAAAATAATCAGTATTCTTTAAATTCGTTTCGTATTATATCTTTCCGTTGTTTACATAAAATATTCATATTAATGTTCTTTAATTAAATTGAAATATAAACTTTCTCTTAAATTAAATTTTTCTTTTCTTTCTAATTTAAATGAAATAACATAAAAAAAAAAGTTAAAAGGAACACTTATTTTATTTTTATTTTATTTACTTTTTTTTTTATATTATTTTTTATTAATTACAACTGGTCTCCATAGACCATCAAGCAATTTTACTGGAATGCAAATTAACGCGTAAGGGGCCACCACTATCAGGGTTCCCCAGGAACATCTATTCAAGTTCTAAACAAAGTCAAAGACTCTAGAGCGCTTCAGCCGTCGAATTTCTTTACTATTGTCAAGCAGGTTGATAGCTAGTGGGTTGGGATGTGTTTCTAATCGACTAGTATACCGCTGTGCGGCAAGTTTTATTTCTTCCTTTACGTAAGGTATGTTGAAGTCCCTATGGAGTGTGTCCGTGGAGACATACCAAGGAGGTGACACAATGAGTCTAATAGCTTTATTTTGGAAACGTTGTATTTTATTAATGTGTGTATTTTTAGCACAGCCCCATAAAGTTAGACCGTATGTCCATACTGGTTTCAATATTATTTTATATGTTAATACTTTGTTTTCGATCGACAAGCTGGAATGCTTACCAAGAAGCCAGTAGAGTTTTCTTAGCTTTATATCCAAGCACTTTCTTTTTTGTGAGACATGCTTATTCCACCTTAATTTACTATCCAAGTGCAACCCAAGGTATTTCACCTCATTCCTAACTGGGATTGTTTCGCCGTTAATTTTGGTTGGCTGGCAGACTACCTTTCGTAGAGCGAATGTAACCTGTGTACACTTTTTCTCGTTAACTTTAATTCGCCATCGATCTAACCACCTTTCAGTTTTTGCTAACGCCAGCTGCAATTTATTTGTTACTGTTCCAGCATCTTTGTTTGCCGCTATAAGCGCAGTATCGTCTGCAAATGTAGCAATAGCTACGCCCTCGCTGTCAGGAAAGTCTGCAGTGTACATTTGGTAAAGCACTGGACCCAGTACACTGCCTTGAGGCACACCAGCGGATATAGGATAGATGTTTGATAGTTCATTCTGGAATTTAATTTGATATGTTCGATCATCAAGGAAAGACTTTAGAAGAAGATGAAAAGGATGAGGAAGATTTTTCTTAATTTTATATAACAGACTACGATGCCAAACCTTATCAAAGGCCTGTTTTATATCCAGGAATACACCTACACATATTTCCTTAGCTTCAAAGCTATCTTGGATAATACGTTGGATTCGGTGTACCTGTTCAATAGTCGAGTGTTTTTCTCGAAACCCAAATTGGTGGTCTGGTATAATATTCTCCTTTATAATCAAAGGATGCAATCTTTTTAAGATTAATTTTTCCAGCACTTTAGATAGGATAGGTAGTAAGGATATTGGTCTGTAGGAAGTTACAGCCTCTGGAGACTTTCCTGGTTTAGGAATTACCACTATTTGTGCCAGTTTCCAAGACAGCGGGAAGTATTGCAAGCGGAAGATTGCATTAAATATATTCGTAATAAACAAAATAGCTTTGCGCGGCAGTTCTAGCAACACTTCTTTGGTGATCAGATCGTGCCCAGGGCTTTTTTTATCGATTAGTTTTTGAATTACATACTGTATTTCCTTTGGGGATGCCGGCGTAATGGGGACACTAAGCTGTAGTGGGGAGCTCAGAAACTCTGTTATATCATCTGAGTTTGTAACCTTAGGGTTTGGTTTAAAGACTTCGCTAAAATATTTAGCAAAAACTTCAGCTTTCTCATTATCAGCCTTGGCCCAGGTTCCGTCCGATTTTCTTATAGGAGGAGAATATTGTACTGGCCTATTTCGGCTTTTAACTACTTTCCACAGGCTGTAGTCGGTAGACTGATTTGGAGATAAATTCTGCAAGTGTCGTTGTAAGGTTTCATTTTTAGCGTTACGAATTCGTATATTTAACTGTTTGGATTTGTTATTTAGCAAAGTTTTATAAGCGGGATTTCTTGTTATATGCCACTTTTTGCGAATTTTTCTTTTTTCCCTTACTAAATTTAAGACGTGCCTCGGTAGGTTAGATATTGAAGCTGAAGGCTTAATAGGAGGCGAAGATTTCCATGCCATTGTTTGGATAGTTTCAGTTAGGTACTGGACTGCTATGTCTATCTCTCGTTCATTTTTTAAAGGAATGTTTAAATTCAGCATTTTATCTACTCCTTCTCGGAAGTTGTCCCAATCCGTTCGTTTATTATATAAAGAAGGAGGTTCTTCTTTTGTTATTAAGCCTGTACGTATTGTTAGAATTTGGGCACTATGGTCTGAAAATAAGTCAAAACACGTGTTAGTTTTACAATTAAGCATTGATATTCCCTTGGTTATGAAGAAATCGATCGCGTCAGGAATTTTGTTTTTATCTGTTGGCCAATATGTTGGCTCACCAGTAGCCAGGCACCCAAGATTTACAGTGAGCATTACTTTTTCGAATAGACTACCTCTTGTGTTCGTGAACCTTGATCCCCAGCGCATATTCTTTGCATTCCAGTCACCACCTGCAATGAACCTATCACCTAAACTCTGAAAATATTCACTTAATTTTTGTTCGTCAAGTGTGCGGTTTGGTGGGCAATAACTAGCTGAGATCGCAATTTTTCCATTTAAAGAGTACACCATTATACTAGCAGATTGCATTTCTATACTAGAAATTTTACATAGTTCATAATGCTTAATAGTATTCTTGATTATAACTGCACTTCCGCCATGGGCTTTGTGATCAGATCTTGTTGTTTGGTACGTACGGTAATTCGGAATATGGAAGTATGTTTTTTGCGTAAAATGTGTCTCTGAAAGAAGGAGAATATCAATTTGCTCACTATTTAAAAACAGCTCGATCTCACATCCCTTTTGCAGCGCCCCGTTGGCGTTCCAGTGAGCTATTCTCAACGACGGGGCCATTATTTTATTAATTTGCTTGTTAGTGATGTTAGCAGATTTAGGACAATGGAATTCTGCTGCAAGAGCTGGTTAAACATTGCTTTAAATTCATTTAAGAGGGTTGTTAGCGTATTTTGGAGATCAGAGTTGTTATCTCGATATTTAGAACTATTGAGATTCCTATTATTGTTTTCGCCTGCTGTAAGTTCAGCATTATTATTGATGTTAGAATTATTAGCACTATCTTGGTTTGTTACAACTTCAGCATACGTCATTTGTTGATTTCCATACTGTTGCTGGTTACTTTTAAATCCGAACCTATTTACGTTGATGTTTGCGGTTTTATATTTACGTTCGTATAATTTTTGGTAAATTGCACATCCCTTGTAGTTGGACGGATGGTCATTTCCACACAACGCACACTTTGGCGCAGAGTTTTCATCCTTTTTACACTCTGTGAACTTATGGTGACCACCACACTTAACACACCTGTACGGTCGATTACAAAAAGTTCTGGTGTGCCCATAAGACTGACAACGCAGACACTGTGGAATTGTTTTTTTGGGGTGAGGAGCTTCGACCTTTATTTTCGTGTAGAGTAAATGGGTTAGGTTAAAAATTTCTTTAACGTTTTCTGTGGGTTCAAGATCAACGAAGTATAAAGGGAGAGGCTCTTTAGTTACCTTATGTCTAATGTTTAGTATATTTCGGGCAACGAAGCCTTTTTCCTTAAGTGCCTGCTTAATTTCCTCGTCTTGAAAAGAGTGGTGGAGGTGCCTTATTACAACTTTGTAGGATCTTTCCTGTTTTAGTTGGTATGTGTGATAGTTAACATCCTCTTTTTTGAATGTGGAGACGAGTTTACGGTAATCGTCGGAAGATTGGACGTTAACCTTTACTGTGTTTTTCTTGAAAGTTTTAGCAACAAAATCTTGTTTGCCTAGTATTATAGCGATTTTTTTAATCATTGATGCGAAATTTATAACATCGTGTACGAAAAGTGGTGGAGGTGGGGGTATTTTTGGTTTCGGGTCAGTTGGATCTCTATTTTCTGTGCAATCGTCATTGAGATTGTTCAAACAGCTAAATCGGTTAGAGTTTCTGCTGATATTTCCTATATTGATTTGTAAATGAGATCGCTTTTTGGCCTTCCTCTTCGGTTCTTGCCAGTCATCATTTAGGTTATTTTCGCTCATTGTATCGCTGTGGTCATTATCAGTCTCAGTAATATCCCCAATAGTGCTGGAAGGTTGACTCGGCGTAATAACATTACCTAAAATAGGAAACTGTTGCATATAATCCGTTTGCATCGCTGAAGACGGTTGAGAAATGTAATACAAAGGTTGCGCGGTAGACGAATAAACTCCGCTACTGATAACAGGCGTGTAGCTCGCTATTAAATTAGTTGGTTGTACGATGTGTGCGTGATGCGTTGCTGCTGTGCCGTTACATGTTGATGATTGTATGTGTGTTTGTGCGTATGTCGGCGGGTGCATAGTGTGTGTAATTGACGCAGGTACAGCCGTTGCCGTCATGATAACGACGAACGACGTACCGTCTCGTGTGAATGTGCTATGCGTATGTGTTTACACCGATAACGAAATATAGTATATATAAATTGGTCTAATCTCACCGATCTGATGATTTTACAGTACCGAACTGATGATTTTACAGTACCGAACTGATGATTTTACAGTACCGAACTGATGATTTTACAGTACCGAACTGATGATTTTACAGTACCGAACTGATGATTTTACAGTACGAATATCGTTTCTAATAGATAATTACGGTAATCGAACGAAATAATATTATTTACGTAAACGCAACAACGCGGCGAACCGACTATCAAACGACATTATAAGAAAATTATTACCCTTATTTTTGTTGAATTCATAAATAAAAACCACTCTTTTAAATCTTTTTATATTATTTTATTTCATAATTTTTAATCGCCTCGATGGAAAACAAAAAAAAAACAACAAATGAGAGCCGAAATAAAAAACGAAATAATATTCTACAAATAAGAACACAAAAGAGAAAACAATTGTTGATGTAAAATTATTTTAGTTTTAAGTAGTGTGATCTGCTTAGTAGCCGGAAGTAATACAACTGGTTAGATTTTTTATCAGTATTTCCCAACTTTCCCATGCATCTGCATCGAAATGTTCATCAGAAATTTTTTTTTACGAACTTTCTACGGGTCTAAATTTAGTTAGGCGCCCCATTGAGCTCCAAACTTTTTTTCTTTTAAAATGCATTTAGAAGCTTTCTCTACCTATTCTCTCTGTTGTTCCTGTCCTAGGGGTGTTCCTTGATTCCATTGTCGACAGAATAAAAATATAATTTCTATTCTATTCCATGTATCTATTCCTTTTTACTGGGCTAATGCTCTTTGGTAGCAAACCCAAGGGGGGTAAAAAATCGGTCCAACCGTTCTTGAGTTATAGATGGTGTAGCAAACCGGAGTTTGATTTTTTTATATAGAAAAAAAAAAAAAAAATTACGGAAGATTACCACCAAAAAGTAAAAACAAATGGAAAAACAGCTTGCGTACAAGTCCGCAACACAGTGAGACATTTTCATGTTTTCCCATAAAAGTAGGTTTTGTACAGCCATTCAGGCATCCGCCGACATTAGAATGTCGTTCGCTTCGCGGCCTCCGTCGATATGAGAATGTCGCCGTGCAACCTCTAAATGCCTTGTACATGTTATATTGCAACGTATAAAGCGTTTCGAGATTGAACCTACGGTTCTGCACCTCTAAATGTTTTGTACATATTATATTTCAATGTATTTGCAAAAATATATATTCAACAACTACTACCGCTAGTACAAGGTTCCTTATTTACATCATTATCGTTAGGGGTAGAGTAATACTGAGTAATGGCCGATGGTGAGAAAAGTACGACACAAGTAAGCTAACGGTTGTACGTTCGCGTCATATTTCGCGTTGTCGAAAGGTCCACCGAATTATTCATCTCACAACCGAACGTTTCACTCATGAATTGATCGAATCGCAATCAATCGTCCAAGTGGAAATCGATGTTGAAATCACCACAGACTATGATCGGTAAATCGTACCAGCTTTATTTCATCGATAAAGAGAAACAGACCTTTCAGTTTCGGTAGTAGGTAACGCTCAAAGAAATTGATCTTATCGTTCAACGTTGTCCCGTTTGAGAGGTACTTCGAAAAAAGTAACAGACGCTCTCTATCGATCATCGTTTTGGCTTTGCATATATCACCGACGTCCATCGATATCACGTTACATCCAATTTCCTTTCGTAAATCGCTATACCACCAGCCATCTTGCCGTTGTCGCGTTTGTGCCGATTTACGAGCGAGTAACTTTCAAGTTCAAATTTATCGCAATCGGCGTTTGATAACCACGCTTCAGAGAGTGCGAGTAAACTGCACGAAGGTATAACAAAGTCACACGTTATATCGAGCGAATGTGAGCGCAACGACTGAACGTTAAGTGAACATAGTGTGACAGCATCGACAGACGGAGTACGTGAACGATCCACAAAATCTCGACTGTGGGAAGCGTGTGTGCTCAAACGATGACGCGTAAGACGTTCAAACTCAGTTCTAATGTCTTTCAACTGTTTTTCACGTCCGTGGTAAAATCAGTGGTCCCCATTCCTATTCGTTAGGAACAACCCTTCGTACAAAGAACATCGAGACAGAGTGACGTACACCAGTTGCTGGTCGCGCGATTTTGAGTATTCGTATACCACTGCCGGGTATGTACTGCCTTCCGATTTGTGAATCGATATCCCGCAAGCAGGTGTGAGTGGAAATGTCGATCGTTTACAGGTAACCATCTTACTAGGAAGCGTCACCATTGACGAACGTAAGTCGATCGGCATCCAATGCTCGTAGATACACGGATACGCTACACAGTGTCTATCCGAACTTCCGATCGTGGTAATTTACCGATTTTAACGTTGTCGAATTTTAGCCTATTGCAGCAGGCCTATCACGCCGTTCACGAGACCATCGGTGACATCGATGTTTACTCGCACCATGTGGGCTTGTCAATAAGGAGCTCGATCTTGTATGGTAGACCACCCGTCTCATCGAGCTTCATCTTGTGCACCTTGGAGCGAGCCGACGCGAGTTGGTCTCTCGTTCGCTTCGGAATCCATAACACTTTTCATGGGAAAGAAATGGTTTACACGAGACTAAAGTTACATTTAATTTATAATTACTACGGGGCAATTGTGTTTTGTGCGCTCAGCAAATGGAGAACCAGGGGAAATGACGTGTGAAATACACAACCCTACAGTTTTCATAAGAAGTCGCTATAGGAAACACTTCTGCATTTTGTGACGCTTTTCAAGTTTATGTGACAAAGTAAAGAGACATGAAAATATTAGTAATCAGTCGTATGCAAGTAAAGACATGAAATTTTCGTAACGATTTTCCGTGACGCTCCATTTCGTGACGCTTCCATTTGGTAACGCTTTTCAAGTTTATGTGCCAAAGCAAAGACATAAAAATGTCAAAAAAGAAAAAAAAAAAGAATCGCTTTAAAAGTCTGGTGGCGTCAAATCGGGCGCACGCGGAGGCCGATCAAAAACACCCTTTTTTTGAATCAAGCGACCGGGAAAAAATCGATTGTGGCACAAGCTGTATGAGGTGGTGCGTCATCTTGTTGATACCAGAAGTGCTCCATACCATTTTCGCAAACAATGGACATCAAGAAATCGGTTATCATAGCCCAATAATGCATCTGATTGACGGTTGCTGCTTTGCCACTGTTGAATCTGATGTTTGCGGTGACCGTTCAACATTGTATTCTACGGCCGCGATATTTTCATCAGATCGTCTCGGTCGCTTTTGATACCAAAAGAAAAAAATCTTTCGTGCCAACGCTTTCTGGTGTTCTTTGACAGCGCACTTTTCACTTTTCTCCATGCAAGTTGGGAGTTTTCACTCTTGAGAAGTTATAATAAATGTACAGCTGAACAATTTCATTCGATTGCTGTGTACTGCTCCACAGCAAAAATCTCCCAAGACTGACGCTTCAAACACGTGTTATCGTTAGTCATTCTCATATTCCTTGTCAAAGTTACAGTGTTACCAGATGGGTCCACCTAATATAGCCAACCTTGTATATATATATATAGATATATATGAACTATGGCTTTTCGATCCCACTAAGAGACAAACTTCTAGCTTTCAGATACAACTTTTTTTATAATGTTTACAGAAAAACCGTTTTAACTGACCAAAGAGTTTTTTATATCAAAAAAACCTTTTTTAACCAGTAATTGTTAGTTTATTATATTAGAAATGTAAAATATAGTTTTTTAACAAACTTTACATACTTCATAACGGTATTTCGAAAAGTTTTTCCCTATAACACGAGACATAAGAATGGCGTCATTAATACGTATGAACGAGTCTCCTAGATCCGTCATACTAAGTCATCTGTATAACGCTTACAGATTAATTGTTTCCATATTTTTTTTTTTATGTCAGCAATAGCCAGAATTTCGAAAATCGTTAAGTTTAAAACTATTTACATGCTCGCCATTATGATGGTGTGATCTAACACGTGTTAGATAGTAGCGTTATAATAAAATAACGTTATAAAGGAAACCCCGGTGGTAATTTGGTAAGTGTTCTTTTGACATTACGTGACACCTATTGAATTAAAGTGTCAGCTTTAATTTATTAAGAAATTCGTTAAAGTTAAGTGGTTTTGACTTTTTTTGTAAAGTGCGAAGAGAAATACTTGAAAATTGTACAAAAAAAAAAAGAAAAAGATAAATAACCGTAAATGAATAAAACAAAAACTCCGAAACCAACGGGAACAGGAATGAGACGAATTTCAGTGGCTGAATTCGGTTTAAACACTAGACGTAACCAGTTTTCTATCGCTATACGTGGGGAAGTAAAATTACGTCTGCCCTTTCGTAAAAATACTAAAAATAGGTGCGATGGACATGTTAAGTGGCTACTATTTTCGCTTCCTAGGTTAACTACGAAATGATACAGATATCATCAATTTAAAATGTTGCGATTCTCTCGATGTTCTTTCGATGTTCTTTCGATGTTCTGTCTTCAGTGAAGTCTAGTGAAGTCATCAGCTTCACACCTTTAGCCGAAACCAGTTTGAAGATGTTTCTCTTTCATCTGAAAGAATAGAGAGTCATAAAACCGACCGCAATTTCATGAACGATTTGATCGTATTTTCCTCATTCTTAATCGGGTAATTTTTTGTTTCTCCCCCCGATAGACCCCTCGACCATTCTTCATTCCGATTTTACATTATTACACTTCAATTATACTTTTTATACAGCTGTATTATACCTCTATGAGTACTGCATGTTTAACTGTACCGAAATGTTTAATTTTATATAAACTATTTTCGTTCAAATGTGCTACATTGCCATATAAGATGGACGGCCTATCGTCTCTCTGTATGGCTATATCGCAGTATTGGAACATTCTGCAATTCCGAGACATTCTTTATAAATTCAGTTTTTGGTCGAATTGTTTGCGTAATATCACTTTTCGAAGGGTTCCGATTTTCGGTTTTTTCACTTGAAACGTTTCTTTGAATTTTACTGTAATAACGTTTTATTACGGTTTTGTTTGAAATTTACTTCCTGAGTCTGCTTAATTGTTCAATCATCGGTACACATATTTTTGGTCTACTATGGTTATTTTACCTTCTACTAATTTTCATTCCTTTTCGTAGTGAAGAAATAATTGTAAAAGTAAACGAATAAATAGACCTAGTTCCGAAAATATTTTCGAATCGGATAACACCTCGATGCATACATACTGTGTGGTCTTTAGATGCTGGTTTTTTTTCCTCCAAAAAAAAAAAAAAAAAAGAAAAAAAAAAGGGTCGGCAGCTCGACTGAATTAAACGGAACTTGAAAATAAGTCGGCTATTTTAAACGAGCGGTATTTCGAATGATAATAGGACAGCCGATAGCTGCGCACCTATGAAATTTGGAGCACTCCTGCGTTAATGGGTTTCGCACAGGAAACAGGTGTTTCGTTTATTTTTATTGTCTTTTGTTAGTCTTGAGGGGCGGACTTCAGGCGGTGTTATTTAATTAACTTCAAATTGCGGATAAAATCACTGTAGAAGGGAATTGTGCAGAACATGAGTACAATGTAGCTACAGTTTCAGCGATATAGAGGGAATTTTTTGAGACGGGTCGTTAAAGCGTTGGAACTTACACAGGGGGGTAATTGTGACACCCGTGAAAAGAAAAAAAAAAAAAGATTTTCATTATCGACAAATATATACCATATGAAGCGAATTAGAATGAAAAAACGCGAAAGATTTAATAGCAGTTGTTATTTAAGACGGTGTTTGAATTGACGTTAGAGCGATTCAGTCAAATTTTGAACATACATATATGTATAGGTATGTGTATGGGAGTGTGTGTGTATATCTACATATTATAGAGAAATATTGAAGTAACAGAAAGCAGACTGAAACGTGGCCCGGAAAATAGTAAACACGACGCGGCTGATGTAAGAGGTTATTTATCATGTTATCGACAGGGCAGCAAAGTTGCAAAGGAAATCTGATTTTGACGTCAAAGATGGATAAGGCGGGCTTAGGGGGGACGGAAAACAAATTTGATCAATCACACCATCGATTATCATACATAGGCGCACCACTACTACGCCGCTAGCAGCATCGTCGAGTACGAGTAGAGTACATCTTTATTTGGTAGATATATCTCGGCGAATAGCAAACGCGCAGTTCCGATGTGTAACGTCTTCGGTTCAGTTTTTATTTCCCATTCGGCGCAATTCACGCCCGGTTCAGGCAATGCTAAATGGAATATTTGAATCTCATTTATTATTGTTAACGATCGTATTATTCGCGAGCGATTAAGGATCCGTATTAATGATATTATGTGGAACGGCTGTCACGTACCGATGAATAATTACCGCTACGCGAGATCCCCCAACGACGGTAGTCCTTGTTTTAATGAAACCGGCACATCTTATGCAAATTTTCCTATAGATGGCGCTGATACGCAATGTTATCATTTTCGCAAATAGCGCTGCGTGGAAATTCTAATTTTTTCCACAACACAAAATACTCCGTTTCGAGGATGATATCTTCGTAGGAAGCATTCATTACAAGTATAACGAGAGTACGTTTCATAACTGAACATAGAGAAACGAACACTCGGCCAATGCGTGCAATTCTAAATAAACCGCATCTAATTGTAAGTATACTCGTAGACTCATTTTTTACCTGAGAGTTGTTAACGAGAGTGTCGGTTTTTCGTTTGTCGTACCCGAATGCTGGTCAAGCAAAGGATTCAAGGTTGAAAGTGTCTTCGATTCATTTAATAGGAGCGAAAATGGAAGAGTTGAAAAGCGGAATCGTTTAAAAATTCGAGTTGTTACAAAAGTTACCGTCAGAACACGATGCTAATAAAGACTAACTTCAACTTGGAATGTTCTCCACGTGCTGCGAAAAGCGACGTGCTTTTTGCCTTTAGTGTTGTTTACGGTTGCACGATTATTGTCGCGTAGCCAATTAGTTTTTCGGAGACACGTCCCGACATGATGCTTATTTCACGACATATTTGACGAAAATTATTGGAGCCCTCACGAAATCACAGCATATCCCCCCTTAGGTTTACGTAATTATTATTTTCGTAATGGACTGTGCACGGGAAATTATACAGAAAATAATGTAAAAACATCAGAAAAAAATAATAGTAATAACAGTAACATATATGTAAAAACTTATCGATTTATACGATACGAAGATAATTCAATAAACGTGCACTAACATGATTGCCATCAATTGGCACCTACCTATTTTTAAGAATGAGAGATATTGCGGGTTTCGCGGGAATTTTCTTTCGGTCGATTGTACTAGTTTACTAGCAGAGAAACCGATTTAGGATGTTGCCGAATATTCGCGGGGTTACTTAAGTGATATAAGGGAAAAGCGAGGGAAAAAAAGGGAGAAAAAGAAAGAAAATAGAATTACACGAAAGAGGTCGGATTAAAAAGTGTAAACACAGCTAACACACATTTCGTGAATTTAAACTTCATTTTTCTCAATGAAATACGGCATCTTGCCAACTTAATGTGTTAAAGTGCGAAATACTTTTGTTTACTTATAAATTTCCGCTTATAATAAAAAAGTACAAATTAAGCGACAATAATGAATAGCGTTATAAAATTGAAATTTACAACATTACTTGTAATTCGAAAAACACCGGTACGAAATATTTGCTACCAGATGCAGGCATTTTCTACGGTTAGTTTATGCGAATGCGTTGCTAACGCGTCCTGCGGTTAAAAGGCGAAAAGAACCGCACGTTTTAGCAGTTTACATTAACTTTCACTTTACATAACCTCTATCAGTTTAGACTGAAGCGTGTACATATTATTATTATTACGTTGGTAAAAATATTAATTTAATCGGCCCTAAGTTCACTGTTACAATTTATGTAAAAACCTTTAATGAAAAAGTTTATTTCAGAAAACGTATTAAAAATATTTATATAAACCTTGTCTCCTCATTGTTCTCGTTCCTCCGCTCCATTTCCATAGACTTTCTATGGGTCCCTAGTCATTCCAATATTGAGGGAAATGACTCAGCTGACTCTTTAGCTCGCTCAGCCGCCCGCACTGGTCCTTTCCTCGACTCTTTCCCTTCCTCAGACATTCTTTCTCTATCACGCTCTAATCATTCCAGACTTTGGACTGACATGTATCCATCTTTATTCTCTAATCATTATTCATACTACCGTCTTATTCAACCGGGTTTTCCTGCCCCTTGGTTTCAATCTATTCCTACCTGTCGTCGTTCCACTGTTGTTTCCTTAATTAGGCTTAGAATCAATCATTCTCTTCTCCCCTCTTCTCGCTTTCGTTTTTCTTTAGCTCTTTCTCCTTTCTGCTCTCTTCACGCTTCTGAGCCTTCTTGTATTTGTGATTCAAATCACATCCTATTCGAATGTTCAGCACTCTCTAACGAACGCTCTATTCTTTACACCCAACTTTTAGTTTTGGGTCTTCCTACTCCCTTTAACGCTACCTATATTCTTTCCTTCCCATTGCCTTCAGTTATCCCATTGCTACTGTCCTTTGTCCTCTCCATTTCTGACCGCCTGGTTATTTAGTTATAACTGTTAATTTTTCATGTTGTTGGGTCAAGGCCGCTGGCGCGCCCAGGGTAGGAAAAAAAAAAAAAAAAAAAATCGACATGTTCCTCTTCGAGAATTCCGTCTTTTATAGATAGTATTCGATTTTCATCCAAATCTGGAGGCAAAACTCAGTTTCGAAAGATGTTTTTAAAAGAACGCTTTAAAATAAGGCCTAATTAAAACGTTTATAGCAACGCACTGAATTTTTCATGACAAAAAAAAAAAAGATGTACCCCTTATGCTACAATGAATGCAAGAATTATTATTATTATTATTATTATTATTATTATTATTATTATACGCTATTTCCGATGAAACTGCAAGTGGAACAGAGAAAAACCGGTTTCAAAATTAAATCAAAAATGAAAACGCTTATCTCTGACATACTGAAGACGAATGTTCGAAATTTCCTTGGGGCACTTTGTTAATGAATAGCCGAAAGTAAAATATAAGGAAAACACAGGGTGTAATGAGGCTTTTGTCGCGTTATATGGATTAGATTGCATACAAATATCCCCCCCCAAAAAAAAAGTATAATGTTAAATCGAGTTAAATATATACATATATATATATAAAAATAAAATGAACGCAATATTATAATAAACTATAACTTATTTCCTACATTCAGTAAGGTATTTTCGCACTAAACGTTTATTTTATTTTATTTGTATGTTAATTTCTTGAAATCTGGTAAAAATCAATTTCACGTAAATATTACATGTAAAATCGGGGGAGTTTCTCTTTTATTCATGCTCCATTCTTGAAGTTTTAATTGTTATTAACTACTATTTCGCAACGTATAAATTTTTAATTATATTTATACCGATATGTTTTAAAAAACAAAAAAAAACAATATGATCGAAACGTAAATTAAAAAGTCTCTTCGGAAGTGTTAAATTCAAGTAATAAACATTTTGCGAATGTATCTACATACAGTGGGGAAAAATTATGGCCGTTGAATTTTCAATTAAATTTTTCGCGATAGGGTCCAGCTTTAAATGTAAATGAGAAGAACGATTTTAAAAATCTCGCGATTTCAAAAATTTTAAAAATTCCCGATTACCACGTAAACACGACTGCGATTAACAGTGTAAATGGTATCATTTTTAAAAGTTACTTCTTTATTTATTCGGCAACATAGAGGATTCGGTCGGTAAATTATCTTTGTCACTTGCAGAACAGTCGATTATTTTGGCGCCAATCCAAAGTAAATACAATCTCGAACAAATCATCGGTCCTTGAAGTGCCTTAGCCTACTGCTTAATATTGATAGTGTGGAAAAGTACGGTAAATTTCTGCCCTAATTCAGAAAGCCCATTCCTTCAAGTGCTCCTCTCGTATATATCGAGCTGTTCTCTCCTACCTAATAAAACTGACCCGAAGAGCCCCGTTATTAAATGTATTTTGCGACCTAGTATTTATTCGGCAAACACAGTTGTTCGTTAACTATTTGCTTCACGCTCAACATTTTTCGAACGTTCAATATTAAATTGCGGATTAAGGTTGAAACTATTTTCCTTTCTAACAAAAAAGGTAAAATTTCAAGTTTATCGTATTTATTGACTTTTTTGAGCATATCTCAAGGTTCAAAATTTCGTCGCTCAAATCTATGATTAGCTAACTTTTGAGTGAACATTATACGTATATATATATATATATATATATATATATATATATACCATTGGCGAATCTTCAGGTGTAGAGTGCTAAATTGAAAAAGAAACAAATCTGCCAGTACTTCGCTGGTAGCAATGATTAACCTGGCCAAAAGGACAGTGCCTAGTTGGCCATTTTAGGAACCTGAAAAATTGATGCGAAGAAAGTTGTATAATGTACAAGACGCTAGTCGCCCGTTAGTATTGAACAGTATTTGAATTCTGATTCGCTGCTCGTCTTTTGTGTTCTATTCGTCAGACGCTGTGAGTATTGCTCCGACACATTAGCGACTAAGAACGCATCGCGAAGCGTACACACATTTACAGTAACAACTTAAAGAGCCAATCAAATCACGAGTTCAAGGATCCAGCTACTTCTTTACTTAAATTTATGCACATATATTTCCTTCTGAAACTGTGACTATGCTACCGCTACTTTTTTTTTTTTTTTTTTTTTTTTTTTTTCTGGCCCGAACAGAACAGTTCATTTGGACTTTATTACGGCGTCTGTGACAAACCGGAAGTAGTGCAGAAGTTGTAGTGCAACGAACCAGTGTGAGTCGACAGTTCAAAAAAGTTTGTTAATTTAAGCAAACTTATTCAAATCGATTTTTTAATGTGCTTTCAATTCTCTTCCTAAATAATGTTTAATTCAATTACTTTTCTATAACTAAGACGCTGCACATATTTTACTTTATAGTATTAAAATTTAATAATCCTTTTTATTTTATTTTTTTCCCCCCGAATTAATTTTGCGTTGTATCTTTTTGCCGTTCGCATAAATTATTTACAGCAGACATGATGACTTCCTTTTTGAAAATTTAAAACGTTTAAAAATGGTATAATCAGCTAAAACCTAATCTGCAATAAGATTTATAAAAGACTTTTATCTGAGGCTCCATCCAGAGATTCCCATGGCGAGGTTGATCGAGTTTATAAGGGGGTGAATATGCATATACAGACACATATGCACACACACACACACACACATATATATATATATATATATATATATATATATATGTATGTACTCGTATATGTGTTTATACCGTACATTAGGGTGAATCTTTAAATTTACAACATTTTTAAAGCCAGGAGGTTATTTTTTCGCAAGCTTTATGTATTTACAATTTTTTTTGGTTCTCGAAGAGCTCGTATTTGCATTTCATTCTCTTTATTCATTTCTATTAAATGCAAAAATTCGAAATTTAAACACTGGAAACGTAGCTTTATGTGAAGTAGGGTGCATATGTCAACGGGAATGTGCGACTGCAAAGCGCAATATCGATACAGAAAGTTCAAGAATATTAGCTCGAAGACGAGCCATGCCTGAATAAAACATCAGATAGCTTTACGTAAGCCCGTCGAAACAAGTTTATTTACCAGCATTTGTAGACTTTTCATCGAATTCGATATTCCACAGTATCAGCTCTGCCCGGCACCCTGACGCTACTACCGTTGGCCGACGAAATGGATGCTGTCGAGAAGTGCCGCATGAATTAACGGAAGATCGCGCTCTATAAGAAATGGGTGTATTTTGGCAATCCAGACGAACGGAGTCAATGGTTGAGCTTTAGGAATGTGGCTAAGCTACGCCGTAGTCGATTCTTCGAGAGAAAAGCGTTATTGTGTTTTAGTAAAATTTTGAAGGCACGATGTACTTTGAACAAGTTTCGAACGGGGTTGACTCGTTGACCAATAGAGCACTGCGACTTAATCGGCTGTAGACAATTAAAAAACTCAGCTTTTGTCAGTCGAAAAAGAGTAGTGCTCTTGCTGCAAGACAACGTTAACCGCACAGTGCCAGGTAAACACTAAGGAAAAGATCAAAAAAACAATCATTGTTTTCCATAGCTAGCATACAGTCTGGAGTTTGTGCCGCGTGACTATCATCCTTTTCATTCGATAATAATCAATAATCTGGAGGAGGCCGAAATGATCACTGCGGGTTTCGCGTCTATCACAATGAGACCGCTGCGAAATCGAAACGCTTACCGGCATACGTAGTTGCTTAGTTAATTGAGTTTTGTTCGGGTAGAACCATCCCGTTGCAGCACAATGAAACTTTTAAAAATTTCGCTCGCGCTGGATTAGTGTCTATAGTTGACACGCCGAAAAAAACCAAAAAAAAACAAAACAATCACTGTTCTATTTTCTATTTTAATTTGCTGAAATCTTCCTCTGCCATATCTTATATCCTGTCTTTTCCTCCTTCACACAACATTATTCCCACTATTTGTTCCTTTCATCTAACACAGTGGTTCTTAACAGGTGGTCTGCGGACCACTGGTGGTCCCTGGAAGCACTCAAAGTGGTCCGCGAAGCCATCCTAAAAATATTAAAGGTATAAAAGTAGTTAACTTCATTAAAAAGAGTGTACTTAATACTCGTTTCTTCAAGCAGTTGTGCTCTGATATGAACTCTGAACACGAAACTCAGCTTTTCCATACGGAAGTGCGTCGGCTTGCCAAAGGAAATATGCTGTCGGGGTTGTACGAACTGAAAGAGGAAGTACAAATATTATTAACTAACACGGAGAACAAAGAGTTGCTGGATCAGTTCTGCAAGTCCAAATTTCAAATGTGTTTTGATTATTTGGTTGATTTTTTCGCGCAACTAAATAAATTGAACCTTAAACTGCAAGGGTCATGAAATTTGAAGTTGCAAGGCGCAAGCAATAAATTTGCATATGAAGATAAAATTAGTGAATTTATCACTAAAATCGAGCTATGGATCGACAAGGTTGGGGAAAAAAATTCTCTGCGTTTGATACACTGAATCGAATTATTGACAAGCAGCGTGCTAAGATTAAAGGAGAAATACAAAAGAACATGATGATACTTCATTTGAAAAATTTAAAAAGTGAATTCAGTCGCTATTTTCCTGACTACTGTGAGGACGAAGGTGTTCGCGGAAAGTGATCAACGTTTCTGAGGTGCCTGATGAAATTCAAGAAGTAATTGAAATGCAACACAATAGTAACTTGAATGATATATTCGTGACAGGAATTAATTTTGAAACTTTTTGCACCAAAAAGCCAATTTCTTTCTCAATGATTCAAGAAATTTCTGTACGTTACTGAACTTTGTTTTCATCGACATATCTACGCGAACAGAGATTCTCGGCGTTTCTGATAACTAAAAACAAGCACCGAAATCGGTTGGACGCCAGTGCCGACATGTGTTTGGCTTTGAGTAGTACTGAACCAAGGATTCAGAAATTAGTAAAAAGTATGCAGTCACAAATATCGCATTAAAATAATATACTTACCTCTGTAATGTAAAATTTTCGTAAAAAAAATTAAAATACTGTTGGCTTTGAACAATTTTATACGTGTCTTATTTATAGATAGATAGAGCAACCCTTTATTTATTTACATTTACTGTATATTAACTCCAAACAATTGGGGTGGTCCATGGCAGACAGAAATTTTGTCAAATGGTCCCTCATCACTTAAAGGTTAAGAACCACTGATCTAACAGTATCTGATCATATGAAGAAATAATCGATTCGTTCTTTTTCCAATTATTTTAGGGTAAAGGTACTTGACGAACTGGCCCCCATCAAAAAATAAACGACTTATGTTGAAAATTTGAATACAAAATATAATTAAAAATCTTTCGGTTCACTCCAAGATAACAAAACATTTTTTAAAATTGAAATAGAAAAATTATATTTAAAATTGAAATAGAAAAATTATATTTGAAAAAAAAATTCAATCGAGTGTTTGAACAATTTGAATATTTTAGTTATTTTTAAAAAGTTGCATTTACGGTTAAAATACAAAAGTTCACAGATAATTAGCGAATATTTATATATTAATTAATTGTGATTACTATATGTTTTATTAAAATTTATTACTTCTGCACGATTTTTCTAAAATACGGAATAACTTACAAGTTTTTATATTCTGACCGTGACGACCAGTTAATTCGAAACATTGTCGGTATCTAAATTTTTCTTTTTTTCGTAAATTTACGCATAAATTGCGGTTTTTTGAGCGGTTTATAATTCATTATTTAGTTGATATGTTCCTGTTATCAGCTCCGTGCCCAGAAGAATTTTCAAAGGTGGGGAGGGGAGGGAGATTGAAAATTTTCTTCACATATTTATTTTATAAACAACAATACATTTTTCACTAATTAGCAATTTCCATCGTTTTGATTTATATGTAGTAATAATTTACATAAATGAATTACCCCCCCCCCCCGTATATGAACATTATGAAACAATATAAAAAACCTCTATTTAACAGAAATTATTTTTAAAATTAAAAGTATTAAAATGTGCCGGAGTCACTTACTCCATATTCATGGCGTTAATAATTAAAGTTAAAAATTGAATCCGAAACATGTCGGCACATTTTAATACTTTTAATTTTAAAAATAATTTCTGTTAAATAAAGGTTTTTTATATTGTTTAATAAAGTGTTAATACAGAAATGGATGAAAATAATTTTAACCTAAATATAAAGAAGTATGTATAAACACATTAATAAAAATTACACATATGTTATTGATTATATTCGTAATAAAAAATTTTGCACAAAATATTTTAATGAAGTACCTTAAAATATGGAGCATGTTTTTTCCTTTTTTTACAGGTAAGAACACCTTAAACAATTATCAATATTTATTTTAAATTTTTGATTCTTTTCAGATTTTTGTGTATTTATAATAAATATTTCAGTTCTCGTGAGGGCGGTTTAACCCCTTTCCCCCGTGGACACGGCTTTGCCTGTTATTTATGGAAAGCTTTCATTAAAAGCTGAAATAAATTGTGACAAAATAAGTTTCAATCGTAAGTCGTTGAATATAATTCTAGTAAGGAAATTTTACATACCGATGAAAAAGAGAAGAAAAATATTTTTTATTAAAATCAAACGTTTGTTCAATTCTAATCTACCGGGGGTGCTTTTGATTTTTTTTTTTTTTTTGGAATAGATTTTATGTCATTAAGCATTTTTAGTAGCAATAATTATAAACAATCGGATAAAGAGACTACAAAAACAGATGTTGTAAGAGCTTGATTTTTAGATGGTACCAAATGTTTTTCCTGTTTTTTTTTTGTTTTTTTTTTGATACTTTGTTGAGCGGAAAAATATTTTTATTAGAATATTATTTTATTCCAGTTTTAAGTAAAGAAAAAACAGTCCCTAGCATCTTTAAGGAATCTTTTAAAAATTTAAAAGATCGACTTCAATTAAAAGTAATTAATGGTATTAATAAAAAGTCGTCTGATTTAAAAAAAAAAAAAAAAAATCTACAACGACCTAAACGCTAATTTCTAAGTACTATTAATGTAGAGTTATTACCGATTCGTAAATCATTTCTTATATATATATATATATTTATAATTTTAGGTTTTTTTTGTTTTTCTTTCTCCTACAAGGACTTTATTCTATTGCAGTACGTTAGTATCACATCTCATCGACTATCTATCTCATTGACTACTTCGAATGAAATCCGTTTCCATAGAATTACCAGACACGACTGCTTGTTAAAACAATGACGGCGATTTACACCATTACAGTTTGTAAAGTGTTTGCAGATAACATTGCCGTTGACAGAATTATCAATCGAAACTGACAACTCTTGGACCGCATCCGCAATCGGGCGGCTGCTTGATTAGCGGTGTTTCTCTAAATACTGCTCTATCAGCTGCTACTCGAAAATGAGCTGGCAGCTGCCGAGCAGTTGGTTTAATTGTGCAAAGTTTATGCAAGCGCGCGCCACGAAGATGGAAGAAGGGCCGAAATGGATAAACGAATTAGGTATGGAAGGAATTACTTGAAAAGTTCAGAACCGGCTCGCTGTAAGGAATAGAAAAACAAAACAAGAAAAAGTCGCAGTGAAAACTTTCTATCTGTCTATTGTACAGACGTTCCATCGCTGCTGCTCTATAAAGAAAGTTGCCCTTGTTAGCGGGGTCTTTTCGCTATAAGCAAAAGTGGAAAACTCACTGATATGCAACGACTCCACAACTTGGAACGTTCCAGAGCTAAAAAATCAAATAATGCAAATGGCGCGAATTTTCGACCGTTCGTCCCGTATGTTCTTCTATTTGTTCGAAGCAAGAGCGACTCTCGCTTTGTTGGCCCCAGGTGAAATGGACCGGATGTGCCGCGAAATAAAAATTTCTGGCGAAAAAATAAAAATTGTTTTCAAAAATTCATCCTCTCTATTTTCGTATAAACGCTGTTTATTTCGAAAAGAAGCACATCTTCAGACGTGTTAAATACACACACACACACACACACACATACGCGCGCGCAAATGTATATGTATATAGAAACAACATATTAATGTTTATGTTCGTGCCGAAGGTAATATGAAAATCTTGTAGAGTAATACGTAGCATTTTCGCTTCCTCACGCTTGCCTATGATTATGTCGTTCTGCGCCGGGGGTAATATGAAAGTCTTGTAACGGGAAATCCGTAACGTTTCTACGACGTCCTTGGAAAATTTTATTTAACAAAGAACGACGTAGCTAATTAAAACCGATTTTTCTACCCCGCCATTCGGATAACTCCTTCTGGCCAAGACCGAGAGATTGTGACTTTTATCCATTTTCATTTATATAAAATTCGATGCACCTCTCCACGATCATATATCTCTTCCACCCTTCGTCTGATTCGTCACTCTTAAACAAATAATAAAAATAATTTACGGTTTAAGTAGCAGTTACTGCCACAATTTCAGTTACATATTTCGTAAAGCCTACCCATAATGGCCCTGACGCAAGAATGGAGTTGTTAATATTCTAGGGAGCTGCTGTGCTGCATCCTAACTATTACAGACTAAAATCTTTTTTGTTTTTTTTTTATTTATTATTTTTCATAGGCCGGTTGTAAGAAATAATATCAAAAAATATGGACATTTTCCCGTTGACACGACGGCTTCGTTAGTATTGATGAATTGAGCTCGTCGAACATGTTGACACAGATCTGTACGGTGTCCTAAGATTCCTTCGATGATTTCTGGTTTATCTAATTAATCGATAATACGAGTAGTAATTTTCAAGTTTTTAAACCGATCGTGTAGCGCAAATGTAAAAGATTGTTTATTATTTCATATATAATGTTTCATATAATATAAAAATAAAATGTATGGGCGAACGATAGTAAAAAGAAACAAAGAAAAAAAACGCTTTCTTCTTTTATCAGATTCACTTTTGACTTTTCACACGGAAACCGGTGAGAAAGAGAACTCATTTTAATGTGGGTCGACGCAATTTCACGGAACGCTTTCAGAGTTTCTAGGAAAAAGGGATTTTTTAGGGGGAACGAATCAGGCTTCTTGCTGAATTTCAGCAAATGTCCAGTTGTAAAATCGGTTAGAACGAACTGTGCAGCGGTTAGAGCTGTATTAAAGTCGGTTCGAAGCTCGCCTTAGGGAGTTTAGTTGGCTCTGTGCGCAACTAGCCCGAACTACGATTAATTTCCCTTCGTTTATCGCTATCGAATTCGAATTATTTCTTAAGCGGCCTTCGCCAAATTCTACCCCGACTTTAATTTTATTTTCGCCCTACTTTCTTTACTAATAGAAAAAATTCATATCCTAAGTGACTCTGAGCCAGCTTATTCGATGCTACTTTTAACCTGGCAGCCTAGTCTCTTCTTACTATATGATTATTATTGTTATTGTTATTATTATTATTATTATTTTATTTTTTCGCTGCTAGCCAAGTTAGACTATATCTAAAGACTGTATATCATTTATACGCCACATCCGTTGAGGAGGTAATCTAAAGTTATGACTCCGATAATGCTTGTAGCAGGTTCAGTCTCCGTACGTCCAGTGAGTTTTCGAGTAAATAACCATCCTCCTAGATAGTCCACCCACATACTTTTCCGCTGCTTTTCCTATTATTTCAGCTCCTTATAGGGTATTATGCGTGAATGATTCGTTATCAAGGGCTATTTTTGATCCTTTTTTTTTGCTATCCAATTCGTATTTATACGATGAGGCAAATTTAAATAATTTATCGATACCCAGTATGGCAGGGCCAGTCAATTTCGGTTTATGCTATCAAATTAAACAGCGTGTGGTAGGGTACTATTTTCTAACATTAATACAAGCAAGCAAATTTTTTATTATTTATTTATTTATTTATTATTTTCTTTTTTAGCCCGGCGAGAAACCATCTGGCCACTAACAACCTCTACAAATAAGCTAGACTAACAGAATAGTATGTATAAATAAGTAGATTAAATCCTAAACCGTCATGGAATATGAGCAAAGAGTATCGTTAGCAATAAAGTTCGAGCAAACAAAGCCGCAATGACGCAACATAGCCCAAGCATGTCGAATAGAAGGATATGGAATTAACACTGATAATTAAACGTTTACAACTTATTCTTAAATTACATTAATGTAATATATATATATACAATATACACGTGCATACAGGGTGTTCTGAAACTAATTCAGGAAATTTGTTTTACGCTATCAAGCTCGTCAAAATGAACAAAAAAGAGAAGTTGTGTCTAGAGAGGGACACCCGGTAGGAACGAAGTTCCCATCACTTTTTGATAGATATACAAATATAAAGTCATTCATAAAGTATACGATAAAAAATTACACAATATAAATCCTGTATGAATTAAAACAAAAACAAAAAATAAGTTTGAATTAAATTTACATGTGTTTAGAATTGAGGTTACACAGTTGACCGCACACAATGCTTGCTGCTCGAATCTCGATACTCGCACGCACGCACACACACACACACACACACACACACACACACACCCGTATGTAATAGAAAGAGACGGGGTGAAAGAGAAAGCGAGTGAAGGTCGCCTGGAGGACGCATAACGCTTTTTTCGTTATATGACAATTTCTACAAGTTTACTCCTACCGCCAAACCGCGTAAAAGAACTTCGTTCCAAAAAGTCCTGAGGGAAAACTCATTTGGAAGAACAATTAATTAGTTATAATTGATTTAAATGAAAAAAATGTTTTTTTTCTTATAAATCAATATTTCGTAAAATAAAAACAAAATGAATATTGAAAAGAAGTAAAATAATTGTATTTTGTTTCTTGTGTTTACAAAACAGCAAAGAAAATCAAATGAATACCAACTAAGGCTACATTGTGATAAAATGCATATACCACACTGATTTGGAAAAATACGACGAATTGACTTTTAACTTATTTGACTATACACTTACGACTACATTTAATACACATTTTACTTCTTTTAGTTTTTATTTTATTTTTATTTCAAAACATATTGAATTATTAAAAAAGTATTTAGTTTATTATTACAACAAATTAGTTAAATTAATCATAACTAATTAATTGTTCGTCCAAATTATTTTTCCCCTAGGACTTTTTTGTGAATTTTGATTAGCTTTACAACGTAAAACAAATTTCCTGAATTAGTTTCAGAACACCCTGTATGTATATATATATATATATATATATATATATATATATATATATATATTAATTACAACGTAATTCTTAGGCTACCAAAAAATGTCCCAAAAAAATGTCCCAGAAAAATGTCCCAATTTTATGTAACGCTAAATGTCCCAAAAAAGTATCCCAGAAAAATGTCCCAATTTTATGTAATGCTAAATGTCCCAAAAAAATGTCCTAGAAAAATGTCCCAATTTTATGCAACGTTTGTTATATTTTGTAGGATTTTTGTTATTGTTATTTAAAAAATGTCACAATTTTATGTAATGAAATATGTAACGAAAAATGTAACGAAAAAATGTTTTAATTTTATATAACGGAAGGTAAATGTTAGAATAGGATTTTTGTGGTTATGTTATTTTTTGTGTGTGTTGATGCCAGTAAGAATTACGTTGTAAATTTTGATCATTTTATACAAAGTATAGAAGAGAAAGAGACAGGAATGAAAGCAGGAGGGGTCAAGGGGCACAGCCCCTTGCGAGGTCAAAGTGGCTGAGTTTTATATATATATATATATATATACATATACATATATATGGATTAGATATGGCTATCGTTATGGCATCCATCACTAAATAATATTTATATTAATTATTTTTTTCTCAATTTACATTTAATATATCACACGAGCGCATTCATGATTAAATATATATGTATACATAAAAATTCATTATTTCAAGATTTAGAAATTGTGTGTATAAGAGACATTGTAGTGTTCTTTTACTTGGCCACTATTAGGAATTCCGTTCACTTGGCAATTTCTATGACATCCGTATATTTCATTTGGCAGGTGTTGTAGCATCCGCCGTTCTTGTCACATCTTTTTACATTCTTTCAGCGTGTTATATTCGAATGTTTGATGTTATCTCTGTAACGTTAAAAGCATTTTATGCGCAATTGTGGCTTTCAAGCGACAGTATCCGCGCGAAATCCAGAAGCTAATTTCTGACGATCTATTATAAAATTTGCAGACTTGCTCGGTTAATAATTGTAGAATTTGGTGATGAACTGAATTCAATAAATTCCTGTTAATTGGCCCTGATTACAACTGCTTTAAATGTCCAATTAGTTACAATGGAATCAAATCGATGTGTGTTACGTATTTTTGTCGTTTATTTCGTACACCATTCTGGTTAATGAGGGCAAATAGGTTAAATATCTATCCGTTTTTCTACGCTCTTGTTTAACGACAAGAAATCCTTTCAGCTAAAATAAATTATTGAATGATTCGCTGTGGGGAGAAAAATGAGCAGAAGTACTATTCGAAATTGTTTTGATTTGCAAGAAGACTGAGCAGGAAGTTTTCAGAAATTCTATTAGGTCGTGTTTAATAAGAATCAATTTCATCGTCTGAGTGATTGGAATTATTAATATACTCTTATATTAATCATTAGGAGATCGAAAATTTTGAAAAAATGCAGAATAGCGTTTAAGCATTAAGAAAAGTATAAAAAGACTACTAAAAATAAGACGCTACGAAGGAATATTTTACCGAAAATGTAACATTTGCATCAATTTTTGTTTGTGTATCGGAAAATTGAAAGACTTTAATTTATCCAAAAAAAAGTTTACTCTCATTTGATAATTAGTCATCAAAAAGCAGCGAGTAAGTCGCGCAAATGTCTCATGTTTGATTAGATTTTATTCGAATAAAATTTTAAACAAATAGAAGAAAAAAAACGTATGTAACAGAAATATAGATAATCTTTTAAAAAACATTCCAGAATTATGTAAAAAAATTTTCATCGCTACTTTTTTATTTAATTTAAACGGTCTCGACCATTAAACGAAGAGATAATATAGAAAAAAAAGGGAATTGAAATTTTTTTAGACGTCAGCTTAAACTTATAAAACAATACAACATAAAAAAGTTTCAAAAATTTGTAATGTTTAAACAAAATATATTCAAAATACGAATGATACAAAATCTATAAAACGGTAATCCGCTATTAATAATAAATTTACAAAATCATATACTAATTTGTTTTTTGGTTTTTTTTTTTAAGTTTTCAAATTGAAAAAGAATTTTAAATTAATGCAATGAGCAACCAGCGTATTTTTAACGAAAAGTAATTGTTAATAGGGAATTGCTATGTCGACAACGAGTTAGGAGAATAACAGTTTCCTACAATAGCTGTTATTTTTGATTGCTATCATGTTTGTTCTTCTTAACATTCGTTCTATTATTTTAAATCTCACAACTTTACTCATCTATAAATTTTAGTTTCGCTATTTAGTATTTTTCATTGTTTGTTGTTATTGTTCTAAAGTTGTTTTTTCTGTTTTTAAATAAAATGTTTAAAAATGAAGAAATTTTTTAAATCCTAAACAACTTTATTGAAAATATAAATTCGTATTTATCCTTTATTGAAGGAGAACGTAATTGTCAAATTTTTAATAACTTCTTATTATCAAAAGCTTTTATGTTTTTTATTAGGACTTTATAATAAAATAAAAGTATGTTGTATTCTAGAAATAGTATTTTCTGTATCATATACCTAATGGAAATGAGATTTTATTAACAATTTCTGTAAATTTAAATATATAGGCGATAGATTGGCATGGATATTCTTGTTTGAAGTCATTTATAAATCTTACCACATCATTAATGCAATGTACTCATAGACCACAATATAATAAGAGAAAATCACAAGAAACCTCTGAATTAGTAAATTTTTAATTTTTATATTATAAACAAACATTAGTTAAATAATAAAATATAAGTTTGTTACTTATATTTTAAAACATTTTGCAGGATGATCATTCAGTAAGGAAAAAAATATTTCGATTACAGCCTATAAAAAAATTTAGGTGTAAAGCTGAAATGATAATTAAGAAAATTAAGTGCTTTCCTGATTACAGTGTCCAGAATGTTTCAAAAAATATTCGTGATAGGAAAACTGAAGCATGCACAATTATTATGTTTGCTTTGATAAGCTTTTTTTTTTTTTTCAAATAATTATTTATTTATTTCATTACAATAATAGCCCGTACTATAAACTGCTACAATGGCCAGTAGTACGGGAATAACTTAATATATACAAATGGATTTGGCAAAGAAAAATAAAAAATGAAAGAATTTACTATAATCTGGTTATGAGGCCGACGTCCTTTAGGAGATCAAAAAGAGTATGATATGGGGTACAGAGAAGGATAGTTCGTAGTGTTGGTGAGGAAGGGAGGGAATTTCGGAGCGAGAGAGATACTGGACATTCGAGGAGAATATGGGGGATGGTATAGGGATAGTGGCAAAGGGAGCATACGGGAATAGGATCCTTAGAGAGAAGATGTCGATGAGTGAAGGAAGTGTGTCCTGTAAGAAGGCGTATGAGTAGAACGTCAGTCTTCCGTTGACCGGTAGACACGCTGACATAACTTGGAGTCTCGAATATCGATCGAAGCTGGTTTGTAATGGGTAGTTCTGCCCATCGGCGGCACCATTCTGCGACCACGGCTTCTTTTATTAACCGGCTGGAGAGTTCCGTGCGACTTAGTCTTAGCGATGAGAGCAGAAGCTGACTGCGGTCTTCAACGCACTTTGTGGAATACGGACGTGGAGGTTGTATGCTTATCGGCGGATTTAGGAGCGTATGTTGTAACGATTGAGTACGCGCTACAAATTGTAGAAGCCGCGCTGCCCGGTGGAGATCCGGAGGAAGCTCGTTACATAAGAAGTATAGGTTGGAACATGGCGTTGTGCGGAAGGCTCCACTTGCTAATCGTAAAGCAGTGTGGTGTATTGTGTTGAGTGATGAAAGCGTAGAGCTCGATGCTGAGGAATAGACGGCTATGGCATAGTCGCATTTGGATCTGATAAGAGCGCGATAGAGCAGCAACAACGATTTGAAGTCTGCCCCGTATGTTGTGTGGGCTAGTTTTTTCATTAAGTTTATTCTTGGCAGGCACGATTTTTTCAGAGTGCTGATGTGATTTTTCCAGTTTAGCTTCCGGTCAAATGTAAGCCCCAGGTACTTCGCTGTTTGTTGGTTAGGAACGGTAGAGCCATTGATGGTGATTTTTAGTTGTTGGTTACACTTTTTATGCTTGCAGAAGTGCATAGCTTGGGTTTTGGTCTCGGAGAATTGTAGGCCACGTTTATGTGCCCAGGTCACTACGCGGTTGACTGTTTCTTGTAAGACCTGCTCTCCTAGGGAGACGGTGTTGCATGATATAAAAATTACGAGGTCATCTGCGAACAGGGCCGATCGTACTGGGAGCGAGATCTCGTTGACCACGCTGCTAAACGCTATGTTGAATAATGTAGGACTTACGACTGATCCTTGTGGGACTCCGTTTATCAATTGACGACAACTGGAAACGACGGATCCAAATCGCACCACGAAACTTCTGTCGCTGAGAAATTGATTAATGAACGACAGCAGTCGGCCGGTAATACCCCATTGTACGAGTTGGGAAATAATTTCGTTCTTCCATATTGTGTCAAAAGCGTTTTTTAGATCGAAGAATACTGCCAGTACGTGTTGTTGATTAGAGAATGATTTGAGGATGGAATCTGAGAGAAACGCCAGCTGCTCTTCCGTTGATCGTCGTGCTTGGAAGCCGGCTTGTTCTCGAGGGAGTAGTTTTTGGTCATGCAGGATCCGTTGGAGTCTGGCGTTAATTATTCTTTCCATTACTTTACATAAAACCGATGTGAGTGATATAGGACGGTAGCTCTGTGGTTGGTGCATTGGTTTGAGTGGTTTGAGAATGGGAATGACAGTTGCTTGCCGCCAAGTTTCTGGGATAGTTCCTGATTTCCATAACCGATTAAAGAGTTCAGCTATGTATTGAGTTATCTCGGGAGGCGCATTTTTGAGCATCGATATGTGCACCTCATCCGGACCAGGGCTGGCTGCGTGCGATTTCGAGATCGCGTCCTGTACCTCCTTGAGGGTGATGTCTGCGTTATACTTCTCAGCATCTTCATGGCATGATGGGGGATTATTTGTGACCGGAGGGTATGTTTTTGTGGAAGATTCGACGAAGACATCGGCGAAGGCTTCGGATATTTCTAATGGATTCGAAAGACAGCGACCGTTGGTTTGGATTGTCTGCGGCAACAGATAAGATCTTTTATTTTCCATTGCATGGATTTTTTCCAGATGACGCGCGGTGGCGTGTTCTGCGTAATTTGGGACGTAAACTTCTTCCATGACTCTCTTTTGGATCTTTTAAATACGAATCGGGCTTTCGCTCTTAGTTTCCGGTATTCAACGAGCGTTTCTGTCGTTGGATTGGCCTTGAGGCGATATAAAGCTCTTCTACGGTTTGTGAGGGCGGCCGAGCAGTCTGTATTCCACCAGGGAGTAAACTTCCTTACTGGTGAGTGACGGAAAGATGATATGTGTTGGCATGCCGTGGCTGCATTGACCAGACATTTGGAGAGGTAGTTTACATCTTCCTCTGGAGAAGTGCGATTCCGCCGGAGATAATCAACTTGAGAACAGCACAGGTTTGAATATTTCTTCCAATCTACCTTGTAATGTGCGCGAGTGGGTGATACATTGATCGCGGGTTGTTTGACGTCTATACCAGCAACGACTATTGGTATGTGATCACTTCCCGCGAGATCTGGGTGGTAGAAGGGAACCAACTGTCCTGATAGCTGAGTTGTACATATTATTAAGTCAAGAGTTGACCACTTTCGATGTGAGAAGTTATAGTGCGTTGGATCGGTATTAAGGAGCACCAAGTGATGCAGGTCTAGAATTTCTTCTACCGCACGCCCTCGTCGGTTATAGTATGAGCTTCCCCATAAAGGGCTGTGCGCGTTGAAGTCTCCTGTAAAGATGCACGGCGACGGGAGCTGGTTTATTATGTTGCTTAGGTGCGCAGGACAAATCAGTTGATCTGGGGGGATGTACAGGTTACAGATTGCCAACGGGTCTGCGAGCCCAATTTTGACTGCCACTGCTTGAATTTCGGTTTGAAGGTAGATTTCTTCTGACGGTATCTGCGACGAGACGGCAATGGTCACTCCTCCATGGGCAGTTGTGTTGTCACTGGGGAATTTCGAGATGGATGTAAAGTTCGGGACGGTGAGGGATTGGTTTGTTTTGAGGTGTGTTTCTTGAAGGCAGAGGATTAATGGTTTGTAGAGATGAAGAAGATTTTGTAAGTCTTCGTAGTGGCTATAGACGCCATTGCAGTTCCAGGATACTAACATGAGGTTAGATTTGGATAAAATTAGTTATAATTATGGAATGGCGATGTTTCAGTTTGAGGAGACTTCCGGGAGGTGGTGAAGGTCTGTTTTTTTTAGTTTGTTTAAAATTCTAGTTATCCTAGTTTTGATTGACCGGTGCTTTAGAAAGGGATAGTTTTCTCGCATCATCAGTGTCAGACCATCCAGGTCACTGGTGAATTGGGAGGCGAGCGATTCTATATCCTTATGACCTTTGCACATGTCGATGAATAAAGCAAAATTCGTCATGGGCAGAGGATATTTATCCACGTTCTTCATTACGTTTTCAGTTATCGGTGCTAAAAGCTCTTTTATGCTGATCGGATCTTGATCTATATTGTCATCGGCCTTCACTTTTTTCTTTGCTGGTTGATTAAACTGAGGAACTAATAATGGACTGATGTCGCTTGTATTACAGATGGATTCGGCAGCGATTATGGAAGTCTCGGACGTGCTTGAGGAACCAATTGGGCGTTTAGCGCAATCGTGCTGGAGACTGAGTTGGTCGTTTTGATAAGCTTTCAATATACCATATATCAATTTATTACCATTGGCGCATCCAGGATTTGTCCCTGAAAGGGGGGGGGGGATAAAAGAGTAGCATATAAGAAAATGTAAAGGCGGAGGTTGAACATGTTGGGTATATTTATATATCTCTCTCTATTCTTTCATTTATATATTTATTTTTGTGTAAAATGTATTATTTAAAAAAACTTAATATTTTTATCAAATATTAATTTTTACTGTCAAAAATTTTGCCGGTAACAAATTTAGCCATTATTAACAGTGTCCGTTTAATGAAAATATAATAGCTAGGAATTAGTTTATAATTGGGAATGAATTCTTCATGATTAATTATATAAACTTTATCTGAGATGTATGTTGAAGTATTGTAAATGGGGTGGCGATCCCTATATTCTTATTTCTCTTTACAAATCTATTATCCGTTCCAAATTTGATTATTGTTCGCGTCCAAGACACGTCTTTCCAAACTAGATGTAATTCAAAATTCTTGCCTTCGTCTCTGTCTTGGCGCTCTTAAATCCTCTCCAACCCCTGCTATTCTTGCTGAATCCAATTCGTCACCCCTATCCATTCGTAGATCTTATTTAGGCTATCGTTTCCTTGTTAAACGTCTTCCTTTCGCATCCTCTACCCTTGTTCAGTCTTATCTTTCGATTTATAATAGCTGGCGCTTCACTCCCAGCACAACCCCTATTCTAGCTTTTATTTCACATCGTCTCAGTTCATTTTGGCCGTATATTATCTCTTTCAATAATCTCCCTTTATTTCTCCTTCGACTTCACTGATTATCATCCTCCTAAGGTATTTATCCTTCTCTCATTTGCAAAAAAATCTCTCCCAAGCCGTAATTAAACAGGTATTCTACAGCACTATCAATTCCTTATTTCCCGCTCATGTTACCACATTTACACGGATGGTTCGAGGCGGCTTGGTGGTGTTGGTGCTTCTTTCATCCTTCCTGATTTTAACCTCTCAGAATCTTTTCGCCTTCCTTATTTCTGTTCCATATTCATAAACGAATTATTGACCATCCTTCGCTCTATTATTTTCATTTCCTCGAATCATTTTTCCTCTAAATTTTTAATTATCTCTGACTCTTTGAGCGCCCTTCAGGCCATATCCTCTCCCCTTCCTGATCATTCGTGTGACTTTGTTATCCTCCGTATACGTTCACTCATTCACAATCTTTCCTATCTCCATTCAGTCAATATTGATCTGCTGTGGGTACCTGGCCACTCGGGCATATTTGGCAATGAAGCGGCTGATTCCTTGGCTCGGGCTGCTGCTGCTTCCTCTCGTCTTTTTTTTAAAAAAATTCCATCCGATAATCTTCTATCAATTTGTAAAAGCTTTCATATCCGATTTTGGTCGGATACCTATGTTTCTTCTTTTCTAATAATTATTCATTTCATCTGTCAGTCCAGCCTACTCTTCCTTTATATTTATGGTTTCTTTTGCATCCCTCCCTTCGTCGTTCTGATGTTGTTTCCATTGTTCGTATGCGCTTTGGCCATTCTTTGCTGCCATTATCTAAATTTCGTTTTCTCTTGATTTCTTCTCCACACTGTCCTCTCCATCCGGATGATGCAATTATTTGCGACGCCAATCATGTGTTCTTCCACAGTGTTTATACCTTTCTGTGGACCGTTCTGTCCTATATTCTTATTTGCTTAAGCTTGGACTTTCTACCCCTTATTGTGCATCCTATATCCTGTCCTTTCCTTCCCCACTAATTATTTCTGCTATTTGTTCCTTTTTAGTTAAAATTTCTGATCGAATCAAAATATAACCGACTTCTTTCCTTACCTTTTGTTTCTGGGTAAAGGTCCTTGGTTGACGAGCCCAAAAAAAAAAAAAAAAAAAAAGTATTGTTTTTTCTAGATTTTACTCGGATTTACAAAAGCAGTACATAGCATACAATTTTACTTGGCGAAAGGGCTTAACAATTTATTGGAAGCGAAGTGAAATTTCACATTATGATAAAATTACAATGAAATCCGTACATTTTTCAAAACAATATTTTAAGTTTCTAACTTGAGTCTCTTTAAAATGAGCAATCTTAGATATTACTTTTTTAAATTTAAGTAATTGTAATTAGATAATATAAAAATTTTATCGATATATTTCAGATATATAAAAGAAACATAATTTGTTGTAATAATATCTTATATAATATCAACAATTGTAATTCAGTTATAATTATTATTCATCAGCGATTTGCGGTTACTCTATATTTCGTTTTTAAATATCACCTGCTATTAGATCAAAAGTAACAGATATCATAGGAACCTGTTATTCTCCTAACTGATTGTCGACATAGGAATACCCTTGTTAATAGGCATGTACACAGTTGCCCAATTGTTTTATATTTAAACGGGGCCGACGCATGGTTGAATCGAAAGAAGGCGTACACGAATCGAACTCTGAAAAATAACAATAAATTCGATGACGCTGTTACTCTCATAACTACTTTTCGAAAGGAACTAGAAAAACTAATTCGCAAGGTACATAGAAATATTGAAATTGGCGACGAAAAGGTTTACGAAAATATTCAGTAGAAAAGACAACAGCGCGGATAAAATAACAATACGACGGTAGAAACATAGCTTTTCTGCCTTCAATCGGGATGATACAGAGGGTATCAGGTGTAGTAGTACGGCAATTAAAGCATTTCAACAATATAAGAAGAGTGTACATATTATGTTGTTACAAGGCATCATCAATACAAAAAATAAGTTCACTGTGAACCTTAACTTCCCCAATCGTCGACGCCCGGCTAAGGGTGTAACGACTCACTTTACTTTACTTAGTCGTTACACGCCTGGGGACAACACTGCTACATATATGGGATGGAATCATGGTCACTCATAACAACCCTATGACTGAAAAGTGTAGCGCTTAAAATGAATATATATACAAGCCAATCGGAAGGATTAAGCAGTAAGAAGATCCTACGAAGCTTACCGAAAGAACGCGCGAATTACTAACAGTCGTGAAAAAAAAGGAGGCAAAATCGTGTGTATCTAGGACACATTATGAAGGGGAAATAAATATATACGAAATGCTCTTCTAGTTGATCAGGCGAAAAATCGAAGGGAAACGAGGATAGATTGAGCATGTGTTAAGGATACAGAAGGTAAAATGCAATAAGAAAATTAACGGATACGGTCTGATTACGAGACCGAAGCATTTATATAACAACAGTTTTTGGTTGCCGACGAGTGAACATTGCAAAAAAGAAAAAAAAAAAAAGGATGAAAGTAATATTTATAACAAACCATCGTATAAAATGTGCTGTAGGTAATTCATTAAAAATCAAAATAAATAAAATAAAGGCCGTAGCATAACAAAATATAAATAGACTTCATCGGATACTCGAGAAATTTTTCTATAATAAGAAATCAAGGAATAAGAGAATGATTAGATAGGCATTAATAGTAGGAAGATAATTATTTATTTTTAATTATAAATTAACAACGATAAAGTATAATAAAAATGTTTACGGTTTTAAAACGTGAACATTAACCGAGAAAATAATAATATGGCCTAGGGTTTTAAAAACAAATATTACGAAGACTGCTTGGTAAGAAACAAAATGAAAAAAAGAAAGGGTTAAAGGAGTATCGTAAAAGCGGGCTAATAAAATAAAAAGAGGACTCTTTCAGCGAAGATTATAAAACAGGATGAGTTTTTTAACACACCATAAAGGAATGAAAAACTATTAAACAGAGAACAGTTGGATTAATTCGAACGGAATAATTAGACATAAGGGTAGAGATTTACATTATAAGACAAATTAATCGAGTCGGAAAAATTAAAATGCCCGAATAAAAACTGGAATGGCAAAGGTATTTTTAATGGAATTGCTGTAATGAAAAATTACCAATAATTTTTTACAAAATTAATATATAACTCATTTCTACTTTTAAAATTTCGTACAATACGAATATTTGAACGGAAGCTTTTATTGCTTTCCGTGTTCTTTTACCGAATATATTATTATTTTTATCATTTCTTCGACATCTTTTTATTTTTAGTCGCAATTTTCTGTTTAATTTTTTTAGGTTATTTTAACATTGTGCCTTTTTGATATCGGTGCCCACTGTTTTTTTCCTCCTTTGTTTTAACGGAACAACTTTATTACTCGTCGTTAGCTGATATAGACGAACTCTTCAACTTCACCCTGGTTTCTTTGTTCTCTACCTCTTTTTAGAGTATCAGTTGAAGTTTCTACATCATTTTCTTTCCGCCTCGTCAGAGAAAATTTTATCATCTCTTCATTAACATTTGTATTGTCGAAAGATTTATTCTTATATATATATATATATGTATATATTCGATAGCTTTGTAACCTTTTCTATTATTAATCGTAAAAGAAAGGGGTTTTCCCTTTCTCCCTTTCTTTTACGATTAATAATAGAAAAGGTTACAAAAATATCGAATACGAAGAAAAATCACAATTTTTCGGTGCAGTAGTCGCCTTGCTGGAAATAACCAATCTGCCGTAATATGAATCAGTAGCGCACTCGGATCGACCAATTCCAGAGGACTGCTTAGTCATAGTGATAAAATATGAATTTTTGCGCGACAATTATAAGAATGATGAAAATTGAATTAACAGTGTTTGTAATTATGCAAAATTACGTTTTACAATGGAATGTTATTGGAAATACACATTATTAACCCTTTTAAAACTTACACGATGCATATAATCACGAAAACAATTTACACGTTGTAGACATCGTGTTGAAAAAATTAATCATAAAACTTAAAATTTAATCTAAAAACCTTTTCGGAAAGCTTAACACTATCATCCGAATCGGAATGTTTCCCTGATGATGGAAAATGTAAGCTTAAGTTTTAAGATTAATTGTTTAACAATGGTGTCTCTATACCGTGTAAGTTGTTTTCCTAGTACACATATTATTGCCTTTTCGAATGATGTTATATACATAGATTTTGTTTTTTTAGTAATCGTAATGGGCATGTTGGTTCTGCTCTCCGCCCGAGTACGCTACCGATACGAATGCAAGAAAACGATTTTAAAAAGAATGAACTACCGCGAGCCCGCCCCTTCCGTGAAATTAGCGCAATTTTTCGAAAACTCCTGCCAGTCCTACAATCTTTCCTATTCTTAGGATCGGTAAAATATTTTCATTATGCAATATCGTTTAAAAATCTTTCCCTTTTCCTTTTTTTTTTTTATTAATGCTATCATTTGGTGTTTTGGGATTTTATCCAGACAACGACGGGAAAATTACTATTATTTAAAAAGTCTCGAAATCACAGTTTTTGCTTAACACCACGTCAATATCCTGTTCGACGTTTCGTAACCTAAAATCTAACTCGCTTTGGCAGGATATTTATCCCTCTCTATTTTCTAATCGTTATTCTCATTACCGTTTCATTCAGCCAATTACTCGTTCCCTCTCTTGGTTCCATTCTATTCCTTTCAGTCGTCGCTCTTCTATTGTCTCCCTAATTCGTCTCCGGATCAATCATTCTCTCCTCCCCTCCTCACGCTTTCGATTTCCTCTACCACCTTCTCCTTATTGTTCTCTCCACGATTGTGATCCTCCTCGTACATGTGATGCTAATCACATTTTCTTTGAATGTCCTGCTCTTCTTAACGAACCCTCCCTCTTATACAGTCAGCTCCTGTCATTAGGTCTCCCTACTCCCTATAACTTTTCCTCTATCCTCTCCTTTCCTTCATCTTCTGTGGTGTCCGCACTACTGTTGTTTGTTGCGTCCATTTCGGACCGCTTAGTTATTTAATTTTTTAGCTAACAGTTTTCTTGTTGTTGGGTCAATTCCACTGGCACGTCCACAAAAAAAAAAAAAAAAAAACTCGCTCGTTTTGGCCGATTACGATTTCGTAAATTATATTTTTTTTAAAAGGGCGTTCGCTGTCATTATTATTTTCATCGTCACTTACACACTTGTGTGCGCATGAATCCTACCACTAATCACTATTCTGAGCTCTCTGTGACCGGTGTGCCATTAACTATTGTTGAATTGGGACATTGCCAGCGGTTTCCACAATAACGGTACTTTTTGTAGAATTTTTCTTGTTTTTTCCTATCAATTATGTTTTGTTTTCAGTAAACTAACAACCGGTATGTCGAATTAAGCTGCACATCCTCTTCTCTATTAACGGTTACATTAATTTCGATTTTGATGGCTTCTCCAACAACACCTCTGTTTTTAACCTTATCCACCTTCGCCAAAATTTCCGTTTCCTCAAATGTCAATATGTAACCGTGCCCAGAATTTCGGAAAGGAAGGGGGTTTTGAAAATTTTCTTCGCATATTTATTTTATAAATAACAATACATTTTCCACTAATATTCGTACTATTAATAATTTCCATCATTTTGATTTACATATTAATAATATGCATAAATGAATTACACCCCGTATACAAACATTAATAAAAATTACATATGTTATTAATTATACTCATAATAAAAAGTTTTTCCTTAAGATAATAATGAAGTACCTAAAATAACTGAGCATATTTGTTTTGATTTTTCTTTTAAAGGTAGGTAAGAACACCCTAAGAAATCATCGATATTTATTTTAAATTTGTGATTTTTTTCAGATTTTTGTGTATTTATAATAACTATTTCAGTTCTCATGGGGGGGGTAACCCCTACATCCCCCCCCCCCGTTGACACGGCCTTGAACCAGAAGGCTGTTTCATGTTCAGCCAACGCTGATTTTTCCACACACTTATACAGTAGTATGCTTTTTTATAATACGCGTTACCCGTCTGTCCAACATAGCAGCTACCATATTCTCACGAAATTTTCTACACATCCGCTACATAATACTACGGGTGGAGATCGTCTTTAACGCTGCACTATTAATTTTCACGCATATCTTGAACACTGGTCTAATATTATTTTTTCCCGAGGACTCTGCCAATCCCATCTGTCACTCCTTTAATGTAGCGTAAACAAATTGAACCATCAATTTTTTAATTTTTTGTTCCGCCTTAACTTTTACCTTCGTCAATTCCGTGATTTTTGCCTTTATGTAGTACTCCGCCACTTTTCTACTGTAACCATTGACCGTCATCTCCTCGCTTTAATCTTTCCAATTCTTTAGGTAGATCCTGTCTAGAAGACACACGTTTGACTCTAGTCACCGATGTTTTAAAAACTCCCTAATTTGGCAGTGATTTTTATGCGGATATTTACTCGAATGCGACAGTTTGCGAAGCACTGAAGTGGTCAATCCTCCTCCATTATCTTTTTTAACTAAAACGTCTAGAAAAGCCGATTGTCCATCTTTTTTCCTTTCCGTTATGAATGTATAATATGTCTGTGTATCAGTATAAAGCATTTTTAGAGCTTTATTAATAATTTTAAGTGTTTAAAAAAAAAAAAAAAGTAAGAAAGACTTTTCTCGTGATTGTTGTTTTTCGTTAACTTTCATTTACCTCATAAAAAAACCTCTCCTCTTCGTTTTTAACAAGGGTATAGTAGAAATTTGTTGCCGAGTCGAAGCTTGAGAATGGTATGTTGTACGTAAATGGTAAAATGAACAAATCCGACATGAAGGAGCGAGTTTTGATATATTTTACGTGCAAATTTACCAACATAGCTACAGAAATGCTTTTTATCCGAATGTAAAACTAGTTTTGCGAATTCCTCACCAGCGCATAAACTATTACTGTTTAGCTGCCAGTCTTTGTAGCAGTCTCCAAATAATAATAATAATAATAATAAGAAGAAGAAGAAGAAGAAGAAGAAGAAGAATAATAATAATAATTTTTACCTTAGCATCACCAGCAACTCCGGTCGAAACGTACCTGCGCTTCAGGGATATAATACACTAAAGAGATCTTTGTATAAGATTGTGTTGACCTGCGGTACCGTACGTAACAAAGTGACCGAGAAAGTTAATTTACTTTATCAATTTGTATAATTATCCACCTGTCATCTGTTTATATTGTTATTATTATTGCTGTTAATTTTTGGTTAATTTTACCGGCTTCAAAAATGAAGAAGCAGGTTGTTCGTCGCGTACGTGTTTTTAAAAATGTTTATTCGCTCTTAAACTTGCGGCCATATATGGACCGATTTTAATAATTCTTTCTTCATTGAAAAGTATGTACCATCATTCAGTAGTAGAGCCATATGAGTCGGTGATTGTCAATGAAATCATCAAGAAGGAAACATGAAAAAAGATACATATACTCGTATTAATGAAACAAACGCGACTGCCTTGAAACATTATCAGTATTGCCCTTTAAAAGAATTGCATTATTATCAGAGTTCACACCGGGATAATTATAGAGTCGACTGAAGAATATGAAAATTTTAAACTGCCATAGTGGGCAAATGAAAAAGCTTGTTTTTTTGTTTGAAACAAAAAAAAAAAAAGTTAATTTTCAGACAAAAAATGTATACACTACTAAACAACATTAACTGGTAAATAAATTTAATGTCATTAAATTAAGTATTACAATATATTAAATTTATATTTTGTAAATAAAAATATATTTTTTTTTTGATAATTTTACATTATTTACGTATTTTTAGTAAAATTTGTAGAGAAATAGTTGAAACGGTAAGTATTAATTAAAAGCCTATAAATTACGAGTCGCATTGAGAATCGTTTTAAAAATACGACAGACAAAAAAGTTAATGTTTAGCAATACGAAAATGATAAAAATTAGAAAATAAAATGTTTTCTTTTTTAAAACGCACCGACTTCAAAATTTACTATACAGGTTTAATAAAGTAAAAAAAATAATTATTAGATAATTAAATAAAAAGTAATAGTTCGATTAACAATAATACATTTCAGAGTGTGCATATACCTGAAAGGAGGGATATTATGATAATTATTAAATAACATTGATACTTACTAGGGTAAACAGCAAATTACAATATTCATAAATAATTTAATTAATATTTAATACAGTTTTCTTAAATTATTACTGCGATTTGAGGTTTCTGTGTCGACTCCAAAAATTTAATGTGTAAGAGTTTTAAATATAGGTGTGTATACCTGTTTGTTGTAAACTATATAATAAAATAACCAACTTCAATAACAAACAAAATATGAGGGTAAAAACAGTTTATAACAAGAAGGTATTTATTTAATTTATTGTTATAAATTATTTTTAATATTATGTCTGTTATTGAAGTTAGTTATTTTATTATGTAAGAGTTTTATCATAATATCACCCCTTAAGGTATACACCGTCTGTAAAACATATTATTTTTATCTAGTAATTATTTTAAATTTTTGTTGCATTTTTATTAAACTTTTATAGTAAATCTTAATATTTTTCTTTTAAAAAAACATTTTTTTTATAAACTATAAAATATAATTCAGATTCAGAGTTGCCCACATCTATGATAAAGTATCGCAGATTATAAAAGTTCACTACGAGTGAATCCTAATGAAGCTGAAACGAGCGAAGAACTAGTTCCTTTCCGTTCGACCGCTTTTACTCCATCGTGTTTATTTCTCGAGTCCGGTCTCTATCCAAGTTCCAACTTTATGCCGGTTAAGTGAAAAATGATACGTTCCACCTTACTACAACCTCCGGGTACGACTATGGTCGAATAAGTGAAGAAACGATAAAAAAATTAAAAGACATTCCTGTCATTATGAAGTAATTTTTCTTTTCGAAATAAGTGACGATAATCGATAAGTTTTAAAAAGAACGCTGGAATGTTTTTAAGATTTTTAAAAATTTAAAAAAAAAAAAAAAAGGTGGGAAATAAAAGTAAAGGGAAAGACGAAGAATTTTGTAAAATAATATTAAAAAAAAAAAAAAAGGAAAAAATCCTTTTTCGAGGAATAAACATTGCTGCCGGGATGCTTGCGAATTGCGAACGAGAGAGACCTTTAAGCGGGCCTTTTTCTACGCACAGTCTCGGGAAATTCTTGCAGAAGCACTAAAAGCGGGGACCTTGATACAATCTTTGAAACAACTCCGGCGGGATTTAAAACCGCATAACTAGGAAAACATTTTTTGTTTTCCGGCCCCTGATTCTTTCTTTCGCGTTCGCAGATATCGCTTATTTGTATCATTCTTCTAGCAGAACATGTATCTGGAAACTTATTCATTAAACATCTTCTAGCAGTCGCGCCGAATGTGCACATGGCTAGAAAAGATCCGATCTACAGAAGTTCCTATATAAAAATTGCGATGAACCGACTTCGACCTTATTCTTTTAAACGGTTTATTTGATTTATCAGCCGTTTGGCCGTATTCCGCCTTTTTTTGCTGCGCTCCTCTCTTATAATTTGCTTTAAACAATTGTCTAGAAAAATTAGAATATTCTTCAAATAATTTAACTCTTTTTTTCTTTCGCTAAATTTTAGTACATTTGCCCCCTCCACAGTATTACAGACAGACCTTTTTAAAAAAACCTTTACTAAAATTACCAGAGCCTTTCTTTTATATTTTCTTCTTATTTTCTTTGCTTTATATTGTAGAAATAAGAAAATTGCGCGCATAAACTTGTCCTTAGAGCACCTCTTGCATGTGTCCTTTCGAGAAGGATAAAACTTGTTGCTGTCGCTTAAACGGAACGACATTTTTTTCTTTAAGTAACGAACGTCGCAGTCGGGCTACACTGCCAAAGACAGAGTAGCTTTTTTATTATCGCATTATCCATGGCCGCGCGTACACACTCACTTATGAGAAAGACCACCTACACTAGTAGCAGGCGATTTTTGGTACACGTGCATATATTGGATAAACACTCGTAAATTGTTACAGTCCACAGACTAAAAATGATTTTCTGTTGATTACCACTCTCATGATTCTGGATTGAATAATTACTCGAAATAATTACGCTCCATAAATTAAGACAATCTCAACTGAGATCAATTAACTTCCGGTATAATCAGCAAGCTTGCCCGGATATGTTAAGTGTTCATATCGCCGGCGATCTCGATGAATTATGTGATTCTCCTATGCATAAACATGTTGAGGTGCCGATTACTTGGCCGTCATTAGAAATTCGTTCATCTGTGAAAGTACGCAACTTCATCTATTTATGTTTCTGACGATTTCAGTTGACTGCGTCATTTTTTTAAATAACAAAAAAGTGTAATTTACGTATTTCAAAAAATAACAGAAAAACATCATTTTTTTTTTTTTTCGTACTAGTTTTGGCCAAATAATACGATGCCATTAATGTAATTAAGCATCAATGTTTTGTACCATCTAGTAGCAGTAGAGGGCTATTTCAGTAATTAGGAAATTTTTATAAAAACAATAAATCCGAATTAATGGGAAACTTTAGCGGCCGTTTTGATACAAATACCTCGTTGTCTTGTGTGAATGACGTACTCAATTTCCACACTGCACAGCAGTCTGAATCGAGACACAGGTCTGTGCTGCCTCGTGCCTCGGTCAAATGGTGACGCTTTAAAGTAACCTCCGTTACACTGACCTCGCATTTATTTATTTTCGTTTTTGTGATTATTATTAAATTAAATTTTACGTGCCATGTGCAGAGCAACTATGGCTAGAGACACGGGAGGAGAAGGAGGATTAGATCAGTGAGTAGAGTCCGGACTTATGAAGGAAAAGGATTAAACTGGATAATGAAGAGGAGTTGTTTTTAAGGATGAGGGGAAGAGAAGAAGGTAGGTTGAAAAATTTCTTTTCAAAGGAATATAAAGAGCATTCGGTGAGGATATGGCGAATGGTGAGGGAAACACTGCACATGGTACACTGGGGAGCCTCGGTTCCATTTAGCAAGTATTCGTGAGTAAGGCGTGTGTGACCCAATCGAAGTCTGGTGATGATTACGTCATCTTTTCGATTTGGAAGTGATTATGTTCCACGGTGATATTGACGGCTTGATTACGCGAAGCTTATTCGTTTGTGATGTTTGCTGCCATTTCCTCTGCCATAGGGTTTTTAAGCTATGTTTTATATGAATTTTAAGATCGGTTGCTGGAACAGGAATGTTTGGCACCGCGTTTTAGTCGATTATTTCTGTTGACTTAGTTTTCTTATTTAATATATTAGTATTTAGAATTAAAATTGATTTATTTCTATGTTGATGTATATGAACTGGCTAAAAGGTTAAAAGGAAAAACCAAGACAAAAAAAAAACTGTGTATAATATTATACTTTGTAATGAAACAATTTTTAACAGGACGGCAAGTGTAACAATTTCTTTTTTTTTTTTGAATTGTTCATGTTCCGAAAAACAGTTATGACAATCATGGACTTGATTTTATTTCATAAACAGGCTACAACTATCACTGAAAAACAATATATGAAAATTTCACAATAAAAAAAAAAAAAAATATATATATATATATATATATATATTATGACAAATAAAGCTCGGTTGAATAATTTCTCTAATTCTCTACGCAATGCAGAACAGTGTAACGACCGAATCACGAACGAATAACATCTGTTTTTTTTTCTTTCAATTTTCAATTTGACTTATTAGCTGATAGCATTGAACCGCTGAGACTAACACAGCTTCTTATTGTTAACTGATTTGCAATAATTGTTCTGACAACGAGGGTTCTTATACAAGTGTCGCTCGCCTTCAGTACTCTACACTCGATATAGTTGGTACGCGCTCGACGCTGATACTCAAAATAAAGGAGGATACAAGCAGATGTCTAAATCTAATGGAAGGATTTGCTACGCAGAAAGTAAAACGAGATAAAAACTACTAAATGAACATATTCGAAGGTTTTATGTAGGGAAGCTAAAAAGACCAACCGGGGAACATGGCATGTAAAGAAATTGAGACAAAAGAAACATGATGTTTTTAATTTAAAAGTGAAAAAAATAAAAACAATTATGAGATATCGGGAATTTAACGTTGTCTACTTCTAGATGTTGATAGAAAAGTTGTAGCCAATTAAGGAAACAACTTGTGGAACGACGACAGACAGGAATAGAATGAAACCAAGGGGCAGGAAAACCCGGTTGAATAAGACGGTAGTATGAATAATGATTAGAGAATAAAGATGGATAGATGTCTAAAACAAAAGTTCGGAATGATTAAAGCGTGATAGAGAAAGAATGTTTGAAGAAGGGAAAGAGTCGAGGACCATTGTGGGCGGCTGAGCGAGCTAAGGAGTTAGCTGAGTCATTGCCCTCAATATTGAAATATATTTTTGTATACTTTCGTCGGCTGATCGGTAGTACTAACACCTCCTTAGGCAGCATTAAAGGTTGATATCTGCCCCGCAGAAAATTAAAATGATATTGTAGCTGGTCATGTAGAATATTTAACAGTGTTATAATTTTATTCTCCTTAGGACATATAGAGAGTCATTTACATCTTGCTAGACATCAAATAGTGCTGAATGCACTTCTCAATCGTTACCTGATGTGAATGCAGTCGAAAACTCGCATTTGGTTTTACAAACTGTTCCAATAACTTTTAATTTATCGGGCAGTAAATATACAGAGCTAAATTTGGATTAGTAAAAAATTTGAATTAGTCAAATTTTTCAACTTAATGTAACCATTTAGCCCGTGTCTGTGGGTTTCTATTTGCAAAATATGCCTTCATTTTCCGGCAATAATTTATTATGCAATCGCACATACATCAGATGTTTCTTTCGTATTTGTCCGATTTGCTGAAATTTATCCGTAGAGTTATACATCATCCGGAAGTGTAAGCTTCCCCCAAGTAAACGCATAAATAACTACTTCCGTAGGTTTCAACTTCTCTTCAGATTTGTGAAAATATTAAGTAGCTTCATCGTGTCATATCTTAGGACACCTATTCACCAACATTATTTGTTTAAAAAGTGGACACCATTATTCAAACTCTGATGTCTTATAATATTTTTCGATTTATACGCTCCGGTTAAAATTAGAATTCCAATAAATTATTTCACTTATTTTTAAATATTACGCAATTCCTTCCTTATTGGTCTAAACACTTATATTTTCAATTAGAGGTTTCCAAATATACAGCATGTTAACGCCACGGCAGCAAATGATCTCCAGATGATCGATTTTTTTTTTTTTTTTTTACTGTATCCATCTGCTGATGGAGAGAAATAAGCTCATTTTTAAGAAAGAAAAAAAAAAAATGTTGTAATGAACTGTTTCCGGAAACACCTTATGCATTTCCGTATATATCTTCTTCAGACTCGTTCGAACTGAATTAATTCCGGTGTAGTATTTTTCAATCAAGTCAATTCCGTTATCGTCTCTGGCACGGACTAATATACGGACACTTGCGAATGAAATTCCTCGAGTACTGTTCGTAGAAGCTCTCCCATCTGTTTGTATCGTTCAAAGACATTTTTACACAAATACGAGTAACTTAATGTAAAAGTTAAATTAAATATTATACCCTTTCTCGGAAAAGTATGCGCGAGCCAATGAATAGAGTAATGTCCTTAACAAGTAGACTGCAAAATAAGTAAATAAGGAAACGGCGCGCATAGCAAACAACAATGTGCAAATAACGCTGAAGTATAACTAACTAAGAAGTATGGTAAACAGCAATCACAGCGAGAAATGGCGTTAGAGCTAAATGATGCGAGAGTTCTTCGCGTTAGCGAGAAAAACAGCACGAAGTTATTTGAACATCAAACAAACAGGAAACGGAAAACCCCTACAGCCGGGAAACAATAATAAAAACGATATCGGCTGAAAAGTGATTTCAGATTATACAAATGATGAGCAAACTCGCATAATCTATTAAACCGGCTTAAGAAAAATTTCAGGGATAATCATTTTAACGGGTTAAAAATATACATATTTATGAAATATATTAACCTTCTCAAATTTTCAGTTGGCCAGCGGAAAAGATAATAATTAAATAAAAAAGTATATTATTAATAGGTAATTAATAATATACAGTAAAAAAACGTGTTTTATACTTATCTCAGAAAAACGTTTTCGGGCAAAACTCATGTTCAGCTGGAAAGGAAGAGAAGGGGAAAAGACAAGAAAAACAACGCAACGCAAAACGAAATAATAATGGAAAAACGCCTCGTATAATTATTGATTATCAAAGGAAATGGAAAAAGAAAAAAGAGGAAAAAGAAAAAAAGGATGAAAAGATGACACAGAAACATGATGAATTTTAAATTCGGGTCTCTGACGATCTGGCAAGTGCGCGGTTAATAATAAATTGTACTTGACGCTATTTTATAATCTGATTTATTTCCAGATGTGTATATTTTTTACAACATTATCGCTAGAAACGAAACTGGACGTACCGGATCCCAATTTGCGCCTGTATTCCGAAAAAAAAAAAGAGACTAATTCTACAATGTAACAATTTAAAAGCTAGAAGAAAAATGAACTGCTCTACAACATTCCGTTCTAGTCGATTAACTCTAGCACCGATTATAACTAGTAATACTTTGCTAAAACTGACGAAATAATTAAAACAGAAATTTTTGCAATTTCCGCTCGTAGGCGCGAAAACTAGTAATTGAAATCACCTTAGTTTATCCTGGCGTTGTGTTCCGAGTCGACCTCGTTGCAAGACGACACTCATTCGTGAAACTCACTAATTGGCCAAAATGAAATCGAAAAATTTACTTTTAATTCACGGCGACAGGTACTTGGCTAAAATTCTATCATTCCTTTTGTTACTATTAGCAAGCCAATCGAACGTTTTGAGAGCTGTGTAGTAAATCAATGGTCTCTTGATAAATCGTTATCCTCTTCAATTCTCTGTTTTTTCGTTTCCCCCGCTACTGTTAATTCGCTTTCTATCCCGCTTTTTCCTTTACCCTTATTATTTAGCCCCTCCTACAACCCTCTCCACCTCTTTTCCGTCGGTTCATTTATTAATTATTCTCTCAACAGTTAGCTCTCTGTTTAATCGTAGTCTGCTTCTCGCTTTACTTTGCCGTGTTATTTCTGTTTAGTCACCTCTATCTGATGCTCCGGACATAAACTTCACTAATCAAATCTTGTTTGAATGCTCTCTTTGTTTTTCCTGCTTTTTTCTCTTCACAGTAAAAATCTTCATTATGCGTGACTGAGATTAGCATATATCTTCAGATGATTCGTTTTTTCTCCACTGCGCGAGCACATAAACTGGCAAAGAATTGGCCCCACCCGCATTTGTAGAAACTGCTAGTTACCTGCACCCACAAAACGCTATTTCGCCTTGTCTACTTTGCCTTCGATAATAATTTCCCTCAAAAATATGTTTTCCTTCCTATTTTGTCTTGCGTATGAAAAAGCTTGTGATTCTTCTATTGAATTTTTGATGCTCCTTGTCGGCGGCACATTGCAAAACTTTGTCACATCTGTAATTTGCAAATACCAGCCCACCAGTGGAGCGGTTTGGATCGCTTAATACGGAGTAGCAGTCAATTTTCGGCCAACTTTGTTAATGATGCAAATTAATTCAGAATGTTTCGCGTAAGTTTATAACGCTGTTAGACTTTCAGCGCCCGGTGGTAAAAAGTCGCGCAACTTTATTTGAGGGCCATCTTGTGCCGCGGCTAGGTTCATGGTTATTCAGGCACACGCAACACTCGTGCGAACGACAATAAACCGGCGACAGCTCGGTGTTAATCAGTTTGTAAAGAAGAAAAATAGGAACAAGTAAATGCGGAGCAGTTGCCGCGATAGAAATAACTGTAGAAAACCAGGAATTTCGGTGAATATTGCGGCGGGTTTAAATGCGTTTACGAAATTCGCAGTAAGTAAGACGGAAACGCTGACGAAATTTGCATAATCCTACCGAGTACTAATAAAATTTCTTCTATATTCATTAAGAAAGGTAAACAACATTTGTCTTCCGGCAAACGGAATTTCTATGCGGCCGTTTTAAATTTCACCCGTCCAAGTCGTGTTGTATTTTTGTCGTCTAATAACGAATTCCTGCACATAACAGTAAATAGTTGAAACTCGCATTTATGAAGTTCTTTCAACGTCGTAAGCGTGCCGTCAGTAATATCGATTTAACAACGCCACGTTTTTACATTGTATAAGTTTACGATAAAGATCGCGTCAAGAAAGTTCTAATGATGTTTATCCTATAATAGAATAGTGAAAGTTATCCAAATTTGAAATTTTGTTTTAGTTGAAAGAGATATTAAAACAATAATAATAATAATAATAATAATAATAATAAT